>JAODLC010000001.1:46011758-46024221 GCA_026781145.1 Hippopotamyrus pictus
ATAGGCTCCGGACCCCCCGCGACCCAGTAGGATAAGCGGCTTGGAAAATGGATGGATGGATTATTATTATTATTATTATTATTATTATTATTATTATTATTATTATTATTATTATTATTATTATTATTTTAAGATAGGGACTAATGGGAATCCGTGTTTATATTAAAATTAAATACAAGAACGTTTTGTTTATTCTATAGGTAAAAGTATAGTCTTTTATTACTTTTTTCCACACTACCTATCTTTATATTTTATTTTATAATAAACGTGACAGACCTGTCAACGATAGGTCTCCTTTAAGAAGCGAAGTATCCCCAATGAATATTTAGGCTTATTCTCTAAGGATGACGTCTTTAATGTCCATACACATAGCAGAGTGGATGGGGCGTTATGGGCGCGCTAGTTATGGAAACCCGAAGGCTCAGTAGCGCTGAAGGCTGAATGGCTGGTGGTTCACGTTGAAATTATTTATCTCACTTTTCTTTACTGTTTTCTCGGCGAAATGGGGATCCCCCCCCCTCTCCCTCGTTTTGTGCGCGAGCCGTCACTGGCTTCGGCGCTTCTCTAGTATTATTACACTGTTAAAGTTAGGCGGCCTCCGCTGGTAATGATAGTGCTTGCTTAGCAGTGACAGCCCTTTTCCTTCAAGACGCTGAAAAATAAAATCCCAGCGTGGTTAAAGTTCGCAGTGAGCCAGGTGTACACAGTAACTCGGCTCTTGTTTTGTTAATTGCAAAAACTGAAAACACAAATGGTCACCTTTGCCCAGACTGCCATCTTCAAACCTACAGTACGGAAATAATACTGTGTTTGATTGGACACGCTTACGCCAATTAAGATTATCAATAAGGTCATTTTTATTAAAATATCCATGGAAAATTATATAGCTAAAATCGGTTACTTATTTGATTAGCGCCGTTTAACCCGATTAATATAATATTTTGTGCCAAAGTAAATGAGTCAAGCTAAACAATAGATGCAGACCTGTAATTTGCTGCATTCCAGTTATTTATCTTTTTTGGAATTTCGCCGGTATCAAGCTAAGACGTTCAAAATGTATATAGAGGAGACGCCGGGAGTCGCGTCACCGTCTGTACATATTTTAATATCCTGAATCCGGAAGGTACAGAGCAGACAGTGGCTGAGTCAAAAGCTTCACATGGGGGATAAGACACAGACTCTGCAGTCCATACTTCTTTTTGCACACAGCCATCCACTGGACGTTTGCGCTGATATGGTCCCTCTCCGCAGAGCGGATGATTAATAAGGTATCGGTGGAGATGCTTGCGGTTCTAAGTAGCCCACCGCTTCAGTATACATATGCGTATCCATTAATGAGGCACCACCTAACCCACGCTTCATGCTGTCAATATAAGCGGACGTGGATTGCCATACTAATAACACCTTTTGTGTTGAGATCGCGCGGAAGTTTGTCTAAGAAACGTGGCTTTGTTGGCTTTTCACGATCGTTGTACTACCAAGAACGATAAGAATAGTATGAACAAAAAGGTCAATTTATCATATTATTGTTGATTTATTATTTTTAGGAAGCTAATGAGACAGTTATTGTCCCCTATATACTGCTACTCGAAAGCAAAATCCAACAATTCACATACAGGTCTAATTAAAATTGCTATTTTCCATTGTAAAATATTTACCGTTAATAACATAGGATTCCCAATTCTTAACTTTAATAGTGTGATTTAAGGAATGCTGCGTGCTCTTTCATAGGCCAAAAACTCGGGGTATGTCTTTCTTTTACAGATGTTCATGACTAGTGTGAAATTCGTCAGGAAGTCCGAAAGGCGGCCTTTCCAGCGCTCTCGCGGAAAACACAGCATCTTTTGCTGGCGGATAAAGCCACAAAGGATTTTTAAACCGCTTAAACATCCCTTCAGCGTTTCGAAATATGGGTTTTATAGAATATTCAGGGAGTTCTCCTTGTCTCAGAAAAGTCATGTCTACTCCCCAGTATATATGCCCCCCCCACACCTTTCTTAGAGGCAAGCCAAAGGAACTTTGTATTTTTTTTTTTTTTTTTTCAGAAAGGCAGACAAGTGAAAATTGCTGCTGTTAACAAAAAAATGTAAAAGATAATAGAAATAGTTTAGCAGCCCAATGCATTTTACTGAACAAATATGTAACACTGAGTAAATTAAGCCCTTAAACTAATCATTAACGCTTTGGGTATAAGAATGGATATGTCAGTGTAGCCTACTTCCAATGAATTGTAGAATATTATAAATGAAGTAAATGTTTTACGGGAAAGTGGGCCTTCCGTCTTAAAAAAAAGTTAATCAGCTTGAATTATGACGTCTAATATCTATTGCTCATCATCCAATGAACTGCTTGTCCATCCATAACTTGAATTAGAGGAATTACGGGATATATCTCACTGGAGACCAAAGACTATATTTAAATACACGTGAGACGCACAAGAGGATATCCTACAAGCTAACAGATGAAGGTGCAGTCCGCAGTGCTGTTTCAAAGGGGCTGCTTTTCTTAGCCGTTTATACTTTTGTCATAAAGACAAAAAATAAAATGCACATTAGTATGCGGAAATAGCACTTAGAAGGAAAGGGGGGTTTAATGAAATGTTGTAAGCTTTCACGTTGGAATATACGATGACAGTACTTTGCAAATCTTAGCTGCTCCGTAGTGTAGCTATTCGGACCACAGCAGAAGACATGGGGCTGTTGAAAAAGGACCGGGGCAGTACAGACGTGGTTTTAGGTCTATAGAAGTGCGCTAAAAATGCGCAAATACTATGCATATTAACGTCAGGGATCGGCCTGCATATGCCGACGTTGACTACGTTCTACGTATCTACCTATATATTTCACGTGCCTCCGTTTAAGCCGTATAAGCCGTATTATTGTTATTATAATTACTATTATTATTGATGTATTGCTTTTTGTCGTAGGCCTAATAAATGTGAAATACTTTTCTGCTTAAGATGTTTTCATTGTTCTATAATTTAATATGCAATAATATTTTTACTACTTTCATAATAAGACATATATAAGTAATAATCCTTGTCACCTAGACAGGCGCACAAAACCACTATTCCAACTACATAAATATATTCCTAGATATATTTTTCTTAAAAACGTCTATAATGTTTTCAAATAGTCATAACGTCTTATCTGCTATGGGGGGGGGACGCAGATACAGAAATACAATAATACCAAATTTGTCTTAAGCTTATACCTCACCGAGAAAGTGGCTTGTCCTACTTAAGAATGTTCTTGTAAAAGTTTGACGCATTCAGGCTCCTCTTCTCTACTAACGAAGGTGAGGTGGCTGGTCGCTTTTAGACCCGGTTACTTCAGTCGGTAGCGTGAAAATGATCCCTTTTTATCATTGCGATGCGAGACTGAAACGATCAATATCCACGCTGGGAGGCGATCAACTAAGGTTTAGTACTGGCAGCGTGCTATAATATGTTGTGTTCCCTTATGCTATAATTAATATCTGTGTTAATTGCGTTATTTACATAATTGCGCCATTCAGTACAAATTCATACCAAATTCGTATGTTAGGCTTAACTTTGGATATCAAAGACACACCTATTTGAATAAATCAGCTAAGTTGAATTCACTAGCACAGTAGACTAAAAATACATAGGGCAAGCATTAATTTATTGGCTTGTACTAACAGTCTTGTAAATTAGTTATTACCGTAATGTATATGTTCTTTTCCCCCCTGTGATAAACGGGGTTACCCCCTTCACTGCACCGTAGCAGAACCCTGTGTAAACTTCGCGGTCTGCAGTAGCGCTTACAGCGTTTCTCACTTAAAAAGTTACAAAGTGCACATTCAAAAACAGTGAGAAAATCTACTTGCATCAAAGTGTTTCTCAAGACACCCCGCCATCACTGATATGCATACGATGTAAACGTATGAACTGAATTAAGCTGAAATTCAGGGCCAAGAGCTGTAATTGAATTTGGACGCGAGCTAACTACCGCAGAGGTCATCCTAGCGGTCCAACAGGCCGCAGTGGAGATATTAAGTTTTAGAAATCTAAGCGTTTATTACTCTAATGCTTTACCACAATCTACATATCTTCCTCTGTTTGCTCAGTCTCACATTAACGAATAAAAAAAGAAAAAAAAGTCTGTTTAAAAGGATGTGCCGTCCTGAAAAGAAGAAAAAACAATGACCTGGAGATAAATCTACTATATTTTACTGGTATAAAAAAAAGAATAAAAGTAGCATTTTGCACAGTTCCTACAAACCAGATTGGTGTATTAAAAAGGAAATATAATATCAACGCTCTGGCTTGGATTGGGCCTGTATTGTATTTAATTTTATAAATAAACCACCAGCTGTCATTCTTCCAACTTCGTTTTAAATCTGCGGGTAGAGAACCGTCATTTAACGCAGCAATCAGACAAGGACAGGATTAGGTTACGTTATCAAGGTAACTGAGTGGGTCTAGGGCTTAAACTTTTGTAGACGGTTCCTGAATTTTAATAACAAAATGCGTTGTATTTTCCTTGTGGAATTCCTATGATTGGAATAATCCAAAATCAGTGTGCGAGTCTGAGTGGCATTTTTATTAATGGGATGAGAGGAAAGGGATACATTTTCTTATAGCGCCAGTTGAATTCAGTTGCTAGGCAACCGGTGTACGGCAACTCATCCGCGAAATTTAAATCTTTGAGAATGGAACTATGCGTTTTGCTGAATAGTCACTGCAGGAGAAAGTTGTAGGATAAGCAAATGCTCGCTCATATCTCACGGCCGAATATATTAAACTACGAAAAAACAAAGAAAAAGCAATATTTTAAAAAATATTGGAAAATTTAGCCAATGGTCATACAATCGGGCAAATGTTTGACGAACACCGTGGTCGCGAAAAAAGAAGGTGAGACGTTTCTAAAGAAAAGGGCTTAGGACTCAGTTCTAGACTCCTACCACATTCTGAACATCCCTTGACAACACCATCTATACGTTCTTCTGCTCGCCTGCACAAGAGCACAGAGAAGTTATTGGATTACGTTATCATTGAGTTAAACATATTATTTATAAACCAGAAATGTAATTATCCAGCACGTGACCCTTCCATAAGATTAAAAAATTAAATCCATTCCTTTTAATGCCCAAGTCAAGAAAACACTGGCAATACAAGCCTTTTATCGTCAGAAATCTGATTGCTTCATCATGTTTTTGAGATGTTTGGCACAGTCTGATTCAATATGTTACATTGCTGTTGTTACAGTTTAAGTCATTACCAAGTTGTGGACCAAAAGCATTAACCAGTCTGTCTCTGACGTCACACAGTCTCCACTTTCTCCCTTCAATACAAAAATATAATATCCACAGCCATGTCCACCAAGAGCACTTGCTCCTAAATCTGCTGTCACCGTTGCAAATGGTCATTATAGCCTAAAAATCAAAATAAATAAGAAATAATCGAATATAGGAAATAATAATAATAATAATAATAATAATAATAATAATAATAATAATAATAATAATAATAATAATATCTAAAGAAAACAACAGTAATTGGGTGAACGACATAAAATGCATATTTGATAAACTTTTATAATCTGAGTAAACCGGTCACTTTCCACCCCACTCTCCATCAAAGGTCAGGTGCGACGTCCTACAACGGGCCAAGCGATCGCAGTAACAATAGCAAACGTTCAAAACGAAGGTAACCGCACGTAGCACCGTTTGTGAGCCAAAACATGAACCCTGCTAACCGTTCGTTTAATTTAAGGAAATGTAACAATAATGATCTCAACCAGACGGTGAATACATGTAAAATACCATTACACGGAAAGGCCCGCAATTTTATAAATCAAAATATTAACGGGATGAAAACAGGGGGCACGTTTTAGCCTTCAAAGTTATTTTATCCCGATTGCACGAGATGGACGGCGTATGCATCTGTTTTATAAAAGCTATCATACCAAGAAGAACCTGCGAGCTTGCCATAATGTCTTTTTTTTTTTACGCGCAAGGCCTGTGTAGTACACATGATAAATGCATGGTACACAATCTGACAGTCAATCCATTTATATAAAGGCTTCAGAAATATTTGCAATGGTGTACGAAGGAGCTACCCACGACAGGAACGACAAATTGAATATTTTAATCTAGGGGGTGTAATACAATTTTGTCTTGAAACCGTTACCTCCTCCAACGCCACGACTTTTTTCTAAAAAAAAAAATAGTGGAATACAGTACAAAGTATTTCGAAAGATAAGGCACCATTAACAACACATTACTGGAAAAGTATATTGCTAGCAAAACGGCCTTTTCTAACAAAGGGTTTCAATTGGCATATTGGAAATGAATCATATTGTAGTCTTAATAAACATTCACAGTAAACGCAAACAACAAAACGGTATTCATCTTATATGGAGATGCAGGAAATGTAAAATACAAAAAAAATTAAATAAATAAGCGTGCACCTCCATTATGCTAAAACAATCGCACATGACACGGGAAAAAAAACGTTTACGGCGTTCAGAATTAATTTAACAGGTTAAAATTAACAGGTTAAATTTGAAAGAGCGCAAAATATAAATTTTAAATATTATCTTCTGACATTGTGCTGCTTTGGAAAAAATAGAGGAGACGAATCTAGTTGATTTGTTTTGTATTATATGCGTGTCGTTTTCAGGGAAAATAGTCACAAGGGAAGATAATCGAATTAAGAGCCATCACCTAAATCCCCAAAACTCTTTTTAAAACAAAACAAAATCGACTGTTTTAACCTACTGTATATAAAACGGACAGCATCCTATTCGATCTACATTGGAAAACAATCGATACACACCTTTCATTACAACGAATTAAAATCAAATGTAGCAACATGTTTGCTCATGTAATTTTATGTTTTCAAAATATAAATCTGCTCTTACAACAGGCAACACACATAATCACGTTATTTGAGTTCTAACAAATTTATTGTTCTCAGTCATCTCTGACGGAATCACTACTGAAATTAAATTACAATCAAATCATCACATCAAAATATACCCTTATTACCTAACAACTGTCCATGTCAGTTTACGTTGATTTGTGCTCCTTTGTGAATAATCAAAGTACAAAATTAAGCCAAAACAAATAAGAACAACAACGAAAAACTGGAAAGGAAAAAACATCTTACAGAAGTTGCGGGAGGAAAAAAATAAATTATCGTTTGCAACAGTCAATAGTTATTCCGAATAAAATATTAAAACAAGTCATTTTGGAGAAAAATATAAAGTAAATTCAGATCAGCATCTGATCTAAAGAATCTATTTTGCCGGAGTCTGTTTATTGTAACCTACCAAAGAACACGGCTAAGAGAAGGCGGCTTCAGCTCGGTTACATCCACGGCACCCAGTCAGTCACACTTGGCGGCGGCTTTTCGGAGAGGAAATTTTCAAATAAGTGCAGCTCAAGACAGTCGGTCTTTCGGTATTTCTTTTCCCATTTCGTTTTTTTTTTTTTTTTGTTTTTGTTTTAAAAAAATCCATTTATGTGTCGGTCAACAAAATTAAAGATTTTTTATTTATTTTTTTTCAAAAGATGCGATCTTTGAGATCAGAGAAAAGGGCAAAAACAACGTGGTTTGCCTTTTTGGGAGGGGGCTAAGAACGACAATTCCTTTTTTTTAAAAAATATTAAACCATGCAGTCTTCTTTGTAAGTTGTGTTCAAAGCGTCCTGCGTCCCAATCTTCTTTGTGTTGTATTTACTGATTTCTTTGCAAGGCGTGCCATAGTCTCTCATTGTTAAATGCGTAAACGCTCGCTTCTGGTGTCATACAAATTAAATGCAAGCGAAAAGGGGGAAAGATAAATATAGAAGTGTTGGGTTTCTTTCTACAGTTGGTTTTTTGTTTTCGTGGTGATGTTGTTAGTGCGCCAAAATTACCTGATGGTACGAACTTGTAGCTGTCACCCTCGGGTCGTTCGGTTCGCTCGGCCCAGATATACTGGCGTCTTTTAAGTAATCTACTAACAAATGTCCCTGAAAGAAAGAGCAGACAGAACCTTTTAGGTTAAGACAATTTAGGGCCTGGGTGAACGATATCGTTGCGTTTTTTTGTCTTTTTTCTTTTATTTTCTGAAGACTGGTTGCGAATGCAGGGTTGATTTTTTTCTGTTAAAAAATATAAAACACATCTGCAGTCATATTCACTTTTCCCTCATAATCACAGTATCAAAAATTATTTTCGCTATCTTGCGACAGTCTGTGTCCTATCAGATATATCATATACAAAACATTTAAAGTCTGTGTGCTGTTCTATGTCTCACTGAACATTCGTTTGCAGTCCATAGAAGGGGGCGGAGTGTCTGCACTCACATTGCCGACCTGAGAGTACACATCCTCCGGCGTCTGTGGCACTCCAGGCGGCGTCATCCTTTTCTCTTTCTGCCTCCGATTGCAAAACCAAACCCTGACCACTTCTTTTTCCAGCTGCAAGCTGTCCGCCAGGCTGGAGATTTCTTGGGCCGAAGGCTTGGGGCATTTAAGGAAGTGACTCTCCAAAGCACCTTTTACACTCACTTCAATGGAAGTTCGCTTCTTTCGCTTCCTGCCCTGTGCGGCGATTTTATCGATGCTCGTGGGGCTCCCGGTGGACGAATCGGCCTCCTCCAGCCATTTGTTTAGCAGAGGTTTTAGCTTACACATGTTCTTGAAGCTGAGCTGCAGCGCCTCAAACCTGCAGATCGTGGTCTGGGAAAAGACGTTTCCATACAGAGTCCCTAAAGCCAAGCCAACGTCGGCTTGCGTGAAACCCAGCTTGATGCGGCGCTGTTTAAACTGCTTGGCAAATTGCTCCAGATCGTCCGAGGTCGGCGTGTCCTCGTCTGAGTGCGGGTCGTGGCTGTTTACTCCACCGTGGTGCTGCTGCTGCTGGTGGTGCTGATGCTGGTGGTGATGGTGGTGGTGGTGAGCGCCGTGGTCGAGCTCTGGGGTGTCTCCACGCACCAAACCCGGGTGCACCAAACTTTGGCTTCCTGGCGGGCTGAGCATCCCGTTCACGGTGAATCCACCGGGCTGAGAGTATATTAAGGACTGCTGCTGCTGCCCGGCTCCTATCGAGGGGATGTGAGCCGCGGTGGTACCACCCCAAGCCCCGGGGTGAGTCTGGTGGGGACCCAGATGCGGTGGTCTGTGATGCAACGCCGTGCCAGCGTGGAGATCGTCTCGGCCCGAGTTGTTTTTGACGTCCTGTTGTTGCGGGCTGCCTGTCATTCCGACTGGGCTGGAGGACCAAGGCGACCCGGCTTCTGCAGCCGCCACAGCCGCTGCAGCGGCGGCAGCAGCGGCATGAGGCAACGACGTGACCCACTGGTGGGCATGGCTCAACATATGGCCCCCGTTGCTCGCCGCCATGGCTCCTTGCATGAAGTTGCTCTGTACCATCTTTACCGTAGGATCTCCTCTGTAGCCGCCAGACACCGAGGTAACAGCGGCGCTCCCAGACTGCATGCCACCGCCTCCGGAGTCGGAATGCACGACTGAGCCTGATGAGAGAATACTATTGCTGGCCAAATAGGGGTTGGAAGCCGCGGTGGCCATTCCGTTAACCCTTATGAATATATCTGCTGGTCAAACCCCCTCCCGCTTTTAAACTTTTTTTGTTCAAGTAGGCAAATTCTATTCCATGAATTATTCAAACTTAAAAGGTCAGGGTAGTATCTATATTATACCATGCACTTTTGCAATTAAAACATCAAAAAAGAAGAAAATGCTTTTTAAAAAATCCGCCAAATCCGTGACTGCTGTATTTACAATATTCATGTAATATCAATATTATTATTTTTCCGTTTAAATCCACGTTCTTAACGTCAACAAATAGAAGCCCTTTGAAACCCTGTACAGTCCTCGAGGAAAGTTTCTTTTAAAAATAAAAAAAAATTAAAAGGATTAAAAAGTTTTTTTTCCTGCAAAGTTAGAATAGCGTCGCAGTTTGCACCTTCCCCTAAGATGAAATCCTTTTCAAAAAGTTCCTTCTTAAGTGAAGAAAAAATAATATCGCTAAAGAATCATACGCTTGTTTGTAAATTAGTAGCTGAGATTTCCCCCCTGGTGGTTTTCCGTTTTTTTCTTTAGCTGTTTCCTTTATTCTGCCGTGGTCTATTTCTCTTTGTTCTGTTTTGATGTGTTTAAACCTGCAAAGCCGCTAACTCAAGCTGAAGTACAGTCCTGTATTGCAACGCACGGCGAAGGTCCGCAAGCTGTCTCTCTCATTCGCTGGCTCCCTCACCCCTTCTCTCTCTCTTTCTCTCTCTCTCCCTCTCTCTCTCTTCCTCTCTGACAGGTCTCTCCGTCCCTCCCCCTGAGCACGGAGACTCACGAATGTTTACCCTTTGCCAAGCGTGCGTACACCGTCCACATCTTTCCCCCAAATACGAGGAAGCTGAGCGCAAGGCTCCCGTTGATTGGGTACCGGCGGCCCCCGAAAGCAGTGCTTCAGGCACGCAGCCCCCCCTTCCGGTCGTTCCAATTGGTTGCTTTTTAATTTAGTCTAAATAAATAAAAAATAATTAATTAAAGCACATAATATAAATAAATAACTGTTCTAGAAGAAATATTGGAAATAACAGGAATTAAAGACAGAAATCCGAGAACGAGCTGTGTAAATGCGCGTTTTGTTCCTTTAACTCTTAATGAACTAAGGGGTCAACGCCTCGGTACCTCAGCCAAAATAATTAGTTTTGCATGGTTGCGGTTAATATCCTTTATTTTGCTGTTTTGAAAACAGTTTAATAATAATTACAACGAACCACGTTTGGGTGTCGCGAAACAGAAAGCGGAATCTGAAATGTTTATTTGATAAATTTCTGTCATCTGGGAATGACATATTAGTGTTGTAAAAGTTAAACAAAGAATATATCATATATTAAATACATATTCTTTGTATAAATATTTGGAAATGGGTACGATAAGCATTATTGTCATTGTTGATGCATACTGTTAATCACGCGCTTTTCAGCATAACGGATTCAAACAAAGACACCACACGCTGAAACTGAATTACGCTGTAATATATAGATCGCCACATTCGGCTTGCTTAACATTAACCATCGACGCTTCGGCTTCTCTGGAGTTAACAGAGAATGGAGGTTTTGGGAGATGCTTCCAAGCGGAAACCGGCGCACAGGCGACCTCACTGAACCACAGAAAAAGAGAAAGTGGCAACCCAAACAAGGGCGAAATGGGCTGTCCCGGGGGATTTGCATGGAAACAGCCCCGCTTTATGTCTCCCCCAAACGAAATCCGCGAGTATAAAGCCTAAAACTTTTCATATTTAAAGGCAGCTATACCGTCGATATATGTTGTGGTTCGTCGGGAAGTCTACATGACAACCCCCCACTAAGCCGACTGAACTTAAATACGCGTCGGAAGCTAGAAATGCTACATTTGCGTGCTGCGCAGATGAGCATAAAGTCCACGTGAACGTTACGCCACAGTCAATCCAGTCATTGTTCGACGGCCAGGGAGACCTTCCCACTTTCGGCGTGCAAAATTACGAGGAAACCCCTTACATTTGTATGTTTAATAGGGGGCGATTGTAATAATATACTAATGATTTTCCTAATAAATGTCGTTACAAAAAATCCCCGCCACCCTTCCTCACCCGAAAGGTCCAACACACGTTTCATTGAAGTAAACCTAGATATCCAGGTGCAGTCGTTTGAACACTTGAAGCCAGACTACTGTTTTTTTTTCTTCCCAACAGATTTAATTTGGAAACGACTCAAAAATCGTGTGAGCCTCGTGGATTTGTTTACATTGAATGGGGAGGATAGGGCCGGTGCCATGGGCCGTCTTATTCATTAATATACAGTGAGGATTTTGTCTAAATTACTGCTGTGAGTCGCACAGAGGACGCTTTCAAAGGGCCTCGCACGCGTGAGAGCTAGACTTGGAAAGTCATTTCTTCCAAAACAGTACAAAAAAGAGTAGGGGGGGAGGGGAGACATTTTCAAACCTTCACGGTTTCACGTTCAGCTTTTTAGTATTTTTCTTTAAAGTGATATGTTTATTTATTTATTTGTTTATTTTTAGGGTCTCCTTGTTCCCTGCTGTGGAGTTCATCTGTTTTGTATGCAAAAAACAGAAAGAGAAAAAAAAATCCCCAAGTATAACAAGAGAGGAACAGTTAGTGCTGATTTTCATTTGCATAAATTTTCATATATTTTAGTGAAAATAATAGCTGAGCGGAGGAGAGCTCAGCTCAGTTGAGTCAGAGGAAAGGAAAATCTTAGGAAGGACCGTTTCAGAGCATGGAGGGAAGAGTGCACCAGTTCCAACTAAACAGATATTGAACCCTTCGTATTTTTTTGCGTATTACCGGATCTTCAGGGGGGTAAGTTGATAAATTCTTATTACTGTGATATATACTGCGGTCATTCGAGATGCAGCGATCGGCATGTACGCCTGTTATCGGAATCTTGCACATATTTTTGTCATGTTGACAACTTTTCACATTATGC
>JAODLC010000001.1:46028705-46043447 GCA_026781145.1 Hippopotamyrus pictus
AGCAAAATTGAAATATGGCACTCCATGAGACAATCTTACACAATATTACTACACACACACGTGTGTGTGTGTGTTTGTGTACACACAGGCTTTTTCTTGTAGTGTACTTCCAAATGGTCAAATTTATGCACAAATGTAGGATTTTGATGTAAGATCTCCAAAGACTAGGCCATTAACACCATACAGGTTCCGGCCCCTTAAGAGCAGAGAATCTATAGGCAGCTGGTGACCAAACATGGGTGTGTTTGTGTGTCTGTTTGTGTGTGCACGTGTATATTTGTGCGTGCGTGTGTACGAGGTGTGTAGCCTGCCACAGTCGCTGTTGTGTTTTTGTTTGTCAAACAGGACCCGTTCCCCCGGGGAGGGGGGGTGGGTGCGTTGCACCTCCTACCCCAGGATTACATTAATCAAAGTATTTATTTCCTCTGGGATTCCCAGCACAAATCATGCCAAAGCCCAATAAAATTGGATCATGGGTAAACTGAATATTTTAAGTTCACCCTTCCATTTTCCACTAGATTTTAGCATTCCCCTGCTATATATACCACGAGCGTGAAGTTGCGGGGACTACGTGTCGTGTCTGGTGAGGTATCCATCTCCTCCAGGCAGCTTTTTGATGGCACACACACAATGCTGGCCTGAACCCTGGGCAGCAGCGAAGAGGCTGACGTACGACCGATCCGAAACAAAACGTGCTGGCTATGTGTCAGTCACATGCCCGTATTGGCCAAGACAAAATGTAAAGGTACACACGGGTGTTCTGCAGCTCACGACGGGATCGGACACAAACTGGACGGCCTGGCTCTGTAGTATCACCAGAACCAGGATTTCTATAGCACCTGAACCTCAGCAGAAGCTTGGAGAGTTGGTGATCCAACACTGAGATGGCGGGTCAAGCTCAGCTGGTTCAGCCTCGCCTGGCAGTGGGTTGGAGGGGTGGTCCGGTCCAGGGTCTGAACCCCCCGATTCCAGTCTGATGGATATTTGAGATCAGAGTCCTTGTTGAGTAATGAAAATGGGAAACAAACCATGTTCTTTCTTTACTCACAGAGTAAATGATGGTGTGTGATTTAGGGGGTCTGATGTGGCGGGACAGTAAATCAGCGTGTGTTTACCATCGCCCGCCTGCACTGCCGTAATAAATACCACACACAATACTCCGCCTATTACAGGTAATGCAAATAAAGAAATACAGCTGTAATTTTTCCTCTGCGTTGGTGAGCAACAACAGGGCCCGTCGTTTGATATTCATGAAGGAAACTGGGAGGGAATGTTCTGCTCTTTACAGGACCGTATTGTGACATAAACCCCTTGCTCCTGTCCTCACTCCAATCAGGGATAAATAATTGCCTCGTTGTCTTGCGAGAATACAGTCGTCTGTCTCGCAACCTGACGCCTTTTCCCCTCACGAGTGGGCATTAACGGGCCAGGGCGTCGGCCTACGTGCAAGGGCGTCCCGTCCTCTTAGGTACCGGGGGAGTGCGGAGACCGAACGTGCAGTGGGGGTGGGTTCCGTGTACCGCTATGGGGAACCTGTTCCCTGCCCACCAGGACGCGTGTGTCTGAGAGCTGAAAGAACAGGAATACCGGAAGAGTCACGTATTAGGAACAGGGCACGGGAGAGCGGCGTTCATGTTTGTTTGGCTTTTATTATGTTATTAGTTGTGGTTAATAGGGTGTGAGAATCCATAGTCCGTTATCACAGCCCAAATAGTAATTACGGCAGAACAAAATGAGAGGAGGAAAGAGAGGTGAGGGGAAATGACCGCCGTGCTGCTCGTGTTTGTTTTAGACGTGTCGATGACGTGGCGCGTGGGTGGGTCCCGCGTTCCACACCGGCGGGAACCTCTGGTTCCGCCTGTTCGGTGTGTGCGTGGGCGCTCGCCACGCCGCCCCTAGGAGACCGCCAGGAGAGGGATGCCATTTGTTCTGGCAGGGTCTAGGTGTTGCGTACACGTGCTTCTATACATTATGCCCCCGCCATGTCATTGCCATGACAACAGTGTGGGTCGTCAGGGTACCATGCTACCCTCCTCTCTCTGTGCACGACTCACATACGAGATTATCTTCTTAAATAAAAAGTGTTTCGGAGCGCTGCGATGTCTCAGGGTCAAAAGAGAGACTGTCGATGCAAAACTGATCTTACGATCATCTACGATCATCACTGCGGTGCTGAAATAAGTCAAATTATTTATTATTCTATTTCTAATTCAGATGAGCTCACAGGTGCAGAGCCTGGGGAAACTGCAGCTGCACAGCCAGGTGAACTCACAGGTGCGCAGCCAGGAGAAACCGCAGGTTCGCAGCCAGGTGAGCTCACAGGTGCACAGCCAGGAGAAACCGCAGGTGCACGGCCAGGTGAGCTCACAGGTACGCAGCCAGGGGAAACTGCAGGTGCACAGGCAGGCAAAACTGTGCACATCCAGCTGAATTCCTAAGTGAAATCGTAGGAGCAGGTGACAGATTGCTTGGCTGACAGGGATGCTGTCATGGTTACCAGGGCACTTACCGGGATTACCATGGTGTGGGGTAGACCAAAAACAAATTCAGCCAGCTCCTATCTCCATATATGTTATGAGTGCTCACACATATGCACAAGCACATGTGAAGGCTCGCTGCCCTTAAGGACAGTAGTGAGAAGGCCCTGCATATTGATTCCTAATACTCCCGGTGTAATGTGTTTGTGAGCTTACATACACGTCCTACATCCTGTGGATCGGCAAGCATCTGAGATCTGGGTCAGTGGTGCCGCACTATCGGAGCATCCATTTGGAGACAGGGGAAAAACTGCTGAAATGACCAACAACAGCGCCTCCCCCTGGCCAAGCAGGAGATGAGAGGGTCAGACAGGTGTGACACACAGGGGCGCGTCACAGACCGAGAAGTGTCTCAGGTCAGAACCTCGGTGTACTGTGCAGAGAGGCAGATCCACTGTGTTGCCACATATTTTGAAACAGGATGGTAATAAAGGAGATTGTTTTAGATAGAAAAATAATATTACATTTAAAAATATACTTGTGTTAAAAAGTGAGGAGAATGTGGTTCCCTTCCCTGTTAAATACGATTTGTAAAGAATTGCATTACAAGCCAAAGAGTGGTTACTGGTGAAAGTTTGAGGTTTGGAAGAAACCCAAATGTCAACAGAGGAGAAGAAGCAAGAAAAGAAGTAGAAAAGTGAGTTCTGGGGGTCCGAGGTCAGCTGCCTGTTCAGCCACCCAGCATGTGACCCTCAGCACTGGTCAATGAGTCAGAAACAAACACCCATGTGTTGCGAGAACAGAAGCTGCAGAGGATGGGTTCGTTTGTTTTTTTCTGTCTGATTTTAAGTGTCCATTTCGGTGTTCTCTGGCAGGCTTTGACATATGCGGGGAAAATTTCTTGGCAGTTGCCAATACAATAATACACTACATTTCTAAAGATGTAAACAACACTGCTGAGGAAGTGCACACCAGTGCTTAAGAACCACACTGCATTGCCGAAGCCTACTGTGCTTCTTACGTACACTGCATTGCTGAAGTCCAATGCACTGCTTAAGATATACACTGCACTGCTGAAGAAATACAATGCACTGCTTATGAAGTACACTGTATTTCTGAAGATGTACACTATACTACTAGTGTTCAAGCATACTGAGATGTGAAATGAAATTCCTAAACTGTGTCTTCGAAGTTTGTTGAAAGCAGAAATGAAAAACTAATTTAAAAACTGCAAGAGCAAGTGAACAAAAGCAGCCTGTGTCAGAGGCATATAGCAAGAGCAAATGGCTGGTGGGTTCAACTGTTTTTTTTTTTTTTTTATTCAGGCAAACTCTCAAGTCACCTAAACAATATTACTGTCCTTGTGGACAGATTCCCGGCAGAACATCACATGCACACATACACTCACATTTACAGGCAACTGATTCTAATGTGTGTATATTTGTACTTTCCCCCCATCAGGAGCGAAGATGTGCCCTGATTCTTCTCCCATCCCTGGAATCACATCCACCTGAGTCAGACAAACCCAGCATGGACTCGCCCACTTCCTGCTTCCTGCTGGAGGGGAAATGACCACATCTGCAGGACCACTGACACTGCAGGCTGTTTTCATTGGTGCTGTATAAAGATATGCAAATATACTTCTTAAAAAAATGTATTCATTATTTTGTTCTTCTTCGTAAGAGTCCTCCCTTTGATGGGGTTCTGATTTTAGGTCTTTTTATTTAGCAGGCCAGTATTTTTTTTTTTTTTACAGACAGGGAGAGGGAACAGATGATGACCAGCCCACGTAGAAGACAGGAAATGAAAAATATTTTCAAAAGCTTGGCGTGTTTGGGATCTGCTTCTGTAATGGAGCTCAGCCATGATAAAAAGGCCCAAAGAAGCAAAATAAATAAATAAATAAATAATAAAATCAAATGTGAGGTTTGTGATACAGAACAGTATTCAAAGGTATGGCAGAGCGCTTAAAGAAAGTCTGGTGGGAAATGTCTCCTGGTACCCGGTTACCTTCGCCAGGTCATTTCCAAGGTCATTAGGAAGCCGTCCCAGACCAGGGGACCGGCATGTCCCTTGTGACAAGGGCTCATCCCTCCGAATGTCCCCTTTTGGCCAGTTTCCTCATGCATGGAGGTTAGAGGATGTGAAAAGGTCAACCAAAGACAACAACAACTACAAACTAATTGTCCCAAAGTAAACATTGATTTAATGAAATGAACAATAAACAGTGACAGGAAGTGATTACATTATCTAATTATTAAATAATCGCCTTGGGGTGTTTAACATAAGATTTCAACTGTGTTTTACTTTTTTTTTTAATTTTGTAAAACCATTACAGTTTAATTGGGATTTCAATGCCACTCAAGGTTATCCTGAAGAAAATGACATTACCCGTATAAAACTTGAGGATTTCTACAAGAAGCCAAATAGTGTTTGCAGCTTAATTGCAGTGAGTGTGTCTTGCTCCAAATAAACTGCTTAAGCCACATAAGAATGTGCGACACATTTTTTCACAGACTCTCCTTAAGGAGGATATAGCTGCTTTTGCAGGATCTATCACCACAGATATTTCCTTACAAAGGCGATATTTTTAATTTCACACCATTTTTAATATAAAAAACCAAACCAAATAATAAAATTAACTTAAGAAAACAATCTTCCAAGAAAGAATGCAGGTTTTCGAGGTTTTTTTGAACAATCAGAGCAGGAGATGCTTGTGGTGCTGGAAGGTGCTTGAGAAGCTGCTGATACAGCAGCCTTTCAGGAGCTCAGGAGATCAGTCAGGCAGCAGTGATCAAAACTGAAGACTGGGCTGTTTTGGCCTTTCTGAATAGCGGGTTTACTGTAGCTGGTCTCGCTGGCTCTATAACTGAGAGGAGCTCCAGGAAATGTATTAACAAGGTCACAGGAATGTGCTCCTGTGGACTCACCTGGTCATAAACCTGCAAAATGACCTAGCTTGTGAGGTCACCTGGCGATGGACAAGCAAGATCACTTAGATGTGCTCCTATGAGTTCACCTAGCCAGAGACCTGCAAGATCACCTGTATGTGTTCCTGTGAGCTCACCTGGCCATCGATCAACGACATCACCTAAATTTGCCCCTGTGAGCTCATCTCGTCGTAGACCTGCAAAATTACTTAGATGTGGTTCTGTGAGCTTACCTGGCCATAGACGTGCGAAATCACCTGGATGTGGTCCTGTGAGCTCACCTGGCCATATACCTACAAAATCACCTAGATGTGTTCCTGTGAGCTCATCTGGTCATAGACATGCAAATTCACCTAGATGTGTTCCTATGCGCTCACCTGCCATAGACCTGTGAAATCACCTAGATGTGTTCCTGTGAGCTCACCTGGCCATAGACCTGCAAAATCACCTATATGTGTTCCTCTAAGCTCAACTGGCAATAAAACAGCAAGATCAGCTAGATGTGATCCTGCGAGCTCACCTGGTCGCACACTACTAAATTCACCGAGATGTAGTCCTGTAAGCTAGGGTTGGGAAAGCGACAGCAGCAATGAGACACTCTGTGTGACTGCCGAACAATCCTGGTGCACAATGGGAAGGAGCTCTCTCTGCCAGCCCGTCCTGTGCTCCTACCTTCCGCTGCTCAGTCCACTGAGACTAGCTAAAAGGGTTTACGGAGGATAAAACTCATTTTCTTTCATTTTGATTCTATTCTTAAAGTGTTTTACCATTTGGCTGTAAATTGTGCTATCAGGTCTAAATAGCACCAGGAAAGAAAGGACTCAATTATGCTCCTGGAAGTTAGATGATGATTCACATCTCAGTCGTACAGAAACAGACAATGAAACACAGACGGATAGAGTGAGAGAGAGAGAGTGTGTGAAAGAGGCAAGACCCAGCCTCGTTTTGCAACCGCTGTAACTATTAATCATTATTAATCCTCATATCATCATCCATACCATGACCGCTCTGCCTCTGTATTGTTATTGTCATGTTCAATTTGTCGTAAACAGTGATTCAATTCGCCGGCAGCTTTCGCATCACTCTCAGGCTCGGCCAATGATATACCTTGAAATGCAAACTGGCTAAACTGAAAGTGACAGAGGTTCACACTAATTAGACCATTAAGAGTGATATCTTGCTTTCACAAAGGTAGCAGTAAACTTAATTTCACTTTGTAACATTGATCCTGTGGAATAGCATGTATGGAAAATGCGTTTTTGCACACATGTGGAGCCAGATTAACATTCAGATGCTAAAAATGAAGGCCGTAACTCAATTGAGCAGCTACTTGGTTCCAGACTTTAGTGCCTGATGGATCTGACCGTTCTGTCTCTCAGGGCTGTCACAGCACGGGAGGTCATCCAGGCGAACGGCTCCCCAAACAAGTACCGAGGCAGTATGTGTGGCTCATTGGCGGCACCGCCACGCACGGTAACGGTTTATGGGATATTTCTGCCTGTTAGTCACCCCGCCGCGGGGCGATAGACACGGAGACGGAGGCAGAGCTGTCAGTCAGGGGTGTCAGACGCCGGCAGGGAGAGGGGCAGCCCGGGAATGTGGGGCTTGCCAGCGGCCCTCTTCCGTTAACGTCTTTTTTAGCACCGGGAACTCCGGAGAGGCCAGCTGTGCCACCCGCGCTCTCCAAACCTCTTCTGTTCCTCTGTGAAAACCGGTGAAACTAAGGTGACGCATCCGTACTAATGGCCATGCGCTTCGCAAGCCTCCGAACACCAAAATCGGAAATTTGATGTTGTGCCACATGCCTTTTGGCATTCAGGGTGCCCCAGACCCGTTTACACTCCCCACCCCCTCCGGGCCAGTTCCAGGCGCCAGCTGGGTCAGCAGGGTCCGGACCCCGAGCTCCTTCCCACAAACGGGCCATTCAGCACCAGCGATTTCCCGGCGAGGCCACAGACAAACACAGGAGCCCCTCCTTGTGTCACCAGACACGGCCCATGAATCCTCTTTTATCTGCGGAGTTTGTACATAAAACCGAGCTTCACACTCCTCCGGATGCAACAGTGAGAGAGAGAAAAGCTGGGCGGGGGGGAGGGAAGAGTGATAGCTGGAGAGAGAGGGAGATGGAGAGAGGGAGAAATTCTCACTTGTCAAACTAGCAAACAGCCAGGCAGGAAGACACGTGTCAGTCTCCAAAATGCTCCTCTTCACCCTAACGTGGCCTTGATCTTCTCGCCGAGGAGACACTCCACGCCATACAGGGCCTCGTCTGTCTGAACGTCGGTTAGTCTCCACGAAAGTCTTTTCGCTCCCAATGCCTGAGAGTCTGCAATATTTATTCATATATTTTCTTAGCCGACTAACTCATACATGGTGACTTACAAGGCCAGAATGCTCTTCAGCGGCCATGAATTATTCACGCTTTGTTTACTGCCGGCTTGTTTTACAGACGCGTACCAGGTACTGCTCCACGCCACTCTGCCCGCCTCGTTTTAACCCAGGACATGAGCTTGTTCGCGAGTCGCACTCCACACGTCCGCTTGTCTTACCACTCAAAATGACAGGCAACTGTCACCATGACTGAGCAGCAGAACCCTGTCCAGGCCTGGGAGCTGCCTCTTAATACCCGCTGTACACCATGCTGAAGAAAGACATAGCTTCACACTGAGATGTGCTGTTATGCACCAATGGTTACACCATCAGGAAGGCACATGGCCTTTCATACTGCAGCATACCATAACACACTGGTAAATCTCACCTCAAGGAAAATCATCGCCTTACACACTGCAAAGTACTGTAGCACGCTGATAAATACCACTTCACGAAGACACATTCCAACACACTGCAAAATACCACAACGTACTGATAAATAACATCGCAGGTAAGCACGCAATTTTACATGCAGCATCATACTGTAACAAATTGATATTACTTCATGAAGACATACTTCTACACCTTGCAAAATACCATAACACACTGACAAATACCACATCAACCGTGGCACATTTTAACACTGCAAATACTGTACTTTTACATACTGAGTATTATGGTAACTGACAAATCTCACTTCACCAACAGATTATCTTACACACTGCAAATACTCTTGCGCACTGATAAATACCACTTCACAAAGACATATTGTAACATGTTAAAACTGTACCACTCCAATAAATATCACTTCATAAAGATACAGACTTCTACACACTGAAACATAGCGTAACACACTAATAAATAGCACTTTATGAAGATACGCACTCTTACACATTGAAAAGGACCGTCAGGCACAGAGAGATGCCTCTTCACAAAGCTATTTACTCCTGCCCCACTCTTCCTGACCGGCCAAATAATAAACGACACGGTAAACGACCCGGAACAGTGAAGAATGCGCTCGTCAGCCGCCCAGGAAGTGTGTTTGACTGTCAGTGATCTGGATGTGTGTTTCAGGTTATGATCACTGTGTGAATGAGGCGCTTAACTGGCCGTTGACTGCTCACTCTTATGGGGTCAGAAAGGTCATCTGGGGGTGGGGGTGGGGGGGCTTTCAATGGACAGTTCTGGAAACGAGACTGCCGATGCGGTGAACCCAGAGACCTCCTGCCCCCCCTCCACTCTCCCAGTCATTGATTCCCCTGTTGTCTGAACCAAACGCTGAGCTCATAGCTGCACCTCATAGAGTATATATATATATATATATATATATATATATATATAAAAATTCATCAGCACGTATATTTTGCCGGAAAGGTTCTGTCTGGCCTCTGTATCCTTTTAAAAGCCATCTCGCCATCCACAGTGCTCTTCGCACGACTTGAAAGTCACTATGATAAGTGTGCGATAAATGATAGATAAGCAATATAAATATCTACCCCCCCCCCACTATGACGCTAGTAGTAGATCCAGTAGTAGAGGGGTACAACAGGGAGACACGCTCACCAGCCCCACGTCACTCCCGTTGTCCTTGATCATGTCTAATTAACACCTCGGCTCAGAAGAAATGAGATATAGCCACCAGACACCCTCCACCCACCCTCCACATCCCCTCATCCCACTGCCCTGCTTTATCCGGCTTTACACAGGGGCTAAGCCGGCCTCTGTCCTCAGGCTCTGAGTTGCAGTGGGCCCCAGCAGGAACACAGGTCAAGCCAGGACCAGAATCAGAGCCATTGGGAGGAAAAGGAGATAGCAGAATCCCATGGTGGGGGGGTATGAAAACAACTCTGATCTATACCCCCCCCCACCCAAAACGACACCGTCTTCTTTGTGAAGGAGAACAAGGCCGTAGGACGTGTCATAAATTACGAGCCCCATCCGGGCCTGGCTGCTGCTGCTGGACGCGGAGCCGGGAACAACAATGCCCAGGGTGCTCGGAAGATTAATCACTGCTGCATTTTCATAACAAAATACATCAGAAATCTGTTATTAATGGCTTTTGCGATAAAATTTAATTGGAAGGAAAAATCCTAGACAAAAATGAAAGAGCAATCCGAATCGCTTTATGTCGCCGGTGTGAGAGATATTACCACGGAGAACCTGTTTGTGAACCTTATTTATACCCGGGTCGCGGTGTCCCATGTGTTTATACGCTCTGCAATAAATATGGCACAATAAATGACTTCTGCCTCTGCTACTTTTGGGGGAGCTGGGAGGGGGGTGTGCTACCTTCATTGCGCATCATGTATTCTGAGATTCCCAATTTCCCCTGTATAGCGGCGCTTTTGTTTGCGCTGTGTGATTGTCCCTTTGCAGTGTAACTTTCTCCTGCAGTGTATAATTTCATTGTGCAGTGTACATTTATTGATGGCAGCGTGACTGTCCCTTTGCAGTGTAACTTTCCTCTCTGCTTTGTAACTCTCTCATGCAGTGTATTGGTTTTTTTGTGCGGTGTGCATTTACCATGTGCAGTGTAACTCGTCCATGCAGTGTATAACTTCATTATGCAGTGAACATTTAGCATTTGCAGTGAGTGTCCTTTTGCAGTAGTTTTAGTACAGTGTAGCTTTTCCTTGTAGAGTGATTTTCTCATGCAGTGTAACGTCACCCTGTACATTGTAGCTTGTCCTTGTGCAATGCAAATTTCCCATGCATTTTATTGTATTTTTGAGTGTGACTGTCCCATTATAGTGTTACATTTGCCCTTTGCAGTGTAACTATCCTCTGCAGTTTATAATTTCTTTATGCAGTGTACCACATACTGTCCCTTTACAGTGCACCTTCCCTGCTGTACAGTGCAGCTTTTTCTTACACAGTGTAAATTTCCCCTGCAACGTGAATTTCACTTTCAAAGTCAATCTGTCATGTCATTTGTGTACCTGTGTATACAGTATATGCAATCCTTCGATATTGCAATGATTTCTAGATCACTAAAACACAGCAGTGCACAATATTTAATGACTCATGGATGAACAGTAAGGACTGTAATTATCCCCGGGGTAAATGATATCGTACAAATGACAGACAGAAAACTATGCCACTGGTAAATTGGGTATATTCACATTTTCATCCTCCTTTGTGGTGTTTTTAAAATGTCCTTTTGTATTTATAGAAAGAAAATGTGATATGGTGATTATCTGGTTATTGAATTCATTGTATCTTTTCTAAATGCAATGAGACAAATCACGGTTTTAACCTATGCCCGAGTTCATCCCATAATGACAGGTGTCACTGTCGCATGGCAACAGCCTCCTGTGTCCTCAGAGCTCTGCCTGAGGTGTGGGCTCTGCTGACGTCCTCTATGTGGTGATTGTGCCATGTGGTCTGTTACATGGCCACGCCCACAATGGGCTGGGCCACCTGGGGCACTATTACATCACACAGGAACACAAGCTCGGCCATGCAGAAGCTGCCTTATTAGCTGACGGCTTAAATTCAGCAAGTAGCTGTATTATGACACACTTAGGAGCCTTTTAAAAAACAGAAGGCTCTGTGTGTGTGTGTGTGTGTGTGTGTGTGTGTGCGTGTGCACCTGTTATTTTGATGTTGTGGGGACCAGTTTTCAGTGTTCAGTGTTCAGACTGTGTCAGAGGCCCAGCCGCGGCTGTCTCCTCCGCACGATGGCCCCTCTTAACGACTCAGGCAACCCTGGGCTTCATTCACATGAACATCTTCCTGCATGACCCGTCAGCAGTGCTGCTGCTATCTGATGCTGGGGCTCTGTGATGTGGAGGTACCGATCACAGCCGGCCCCCCTGACTGCCCTCGGGGGGGGGTCTCCCGCTATCCTATCATTTTTCAGTCCACAGTTATTAATACACTTGTTAATATTAATATTCCCTTTTTTAGTTAGTTTGGTTCCCGGAAGCATCACGACTGAAGGGTGATACGGATCCGCTTCCCGTGTCCGCTTCTCTGCTACAAGATGACGGCGACTCTGTCCCAGGAGACCCAGGGCGCAGGGCAGGGGACACCCTGAGCAGGATGCCAGCCCATCACTGGGCAGATACAGCAGCCGCCCCAGGGAATTCAGAGGTACCATTACAGTAACAGCTTATTTGGGTACTGAGGGAAGAAACCAGAGCACCTGCAGGAAAACCACTTAAACACGGAGATGACGTGGAACCACCACGCACACCACAGGGATTTGAACCCATAACCCAAGAGGTGTGAGGTCACACCACTACCGGCTGCGTCATCTCGCAGTCCAATAGCTGAATTTGGCTTATTTTGAAGTAATTAGCAGAGCCTTGAGACCAGGTGGTTCTAGAATCTTTATGTTAAATCTCTTTGGCTGGGAAACGTGAGCAGGAGACCCCAGGGAGTCACTCCTCACACATTCAGTGAGAGTCCATAACCCCCAAACTTCTGGTTCTCCATTGATTATGGTATTCAGGGGCTTCATGAATGCTTCAGCCACATGCTCCACACTTTGGCTCCCTGAAGAAGGTCAATAGGCGATGCTTTCCTGCGTCCTGGCGTAGAGGCACAAGCTTGCATTCGTCGTCATATAAACTAAATGAACTGAATTATGACTTCGGGGTAGGAACGGGACCCGCGTCCTGAGACTGAGGCAGCAAGGTTAAGGTCGGAGGATATTCCAATATTTCAGTGCTGTGCTGGATCATCAGTGTAAGTGAAGAAATGATCTATAGCATGCCTTGCCCCCCCTCCCCCCATATGGAGTGTGTGTAAGGAGATACATCCTCACTCATGTGACCCCATTACCCCTACCCCCCCATACCTCCGCCCCCCCCCCCAAAGTGTTACTGTCACACCTTCCCACCAAAGCCACCGCTTCCCAGTTGTGGGAAAATAACGGGCCTCTCCTGGAGCATGTGGTCACCCGTTGTCTGTTTCTAGGGGGTTAGACATGACAGTCAGTGGGAGAGACTGGAAATCCTCACACACGCATGGAGACACACGCTGACTGTAAACTAAGGAATCGCATACATTTCTGCAAGCTAAACTGGCACGAAACATAGTGGTAATTAAGAGGTGGCGTGTGCGGCCTTACCGTGGGTGATCATTATGAGAAAAGGACCTGTACTGGGGGCTGGTTCTGAGTTCTGAGTAGGTGGGTCCTGCAACTAGAGGAAGCAGAAACAAGACATTTGATTGGTTTATCCCACCTCCTCTAGTTCCTTGGACCCACCTCCTCTATAATCTGATTGGTTATCTCTCAATCATTTTTTCGTTCTGCCCCGAGAACATTTTTGTGTAAGTAAAACTCCCATGAGCATATAGGGGGAAGGGCACAGCAAACAGTGACAGCAGGTGGCGCTGTAGAGCCAGGACAAGGCTGCGGAGATGGAACCGCCAACAGAGGCAAAGCCGCCATCTTCCCTGACTCAGCTTGTTTAAATCGTAGCACGTTTCATATCCAAACTTCCTCGGCAACCTTCCCCCGACTCCCTCGCCCCACACAGGGCGCCCGGCGCTCCGGCTCAAATTCCCGGCCCGAGTGAGCTGTCTGGAAATGATGACAGGAAAGGTCAGAGGTCAAGAGTACCTCGCTCCCACGCCCGTACCCTACAGAGACCCAGCTACTGCTGCCACCCCGTCTGGGTCAGAGGTGCCGGTACCTAGGAGTCTTTGGGGGGAGGCGAGGCAGCGACAAAACCACACCATGGATAAATAAAACCGGATCCGTCAGGCGCTCCATCCGTCGCCATGCGGACGGGTCTCACACACCACCGCTTCGCTTCTCCTGCTCCTTCTTGAACTCCTTCTCAACTTGGATTTGAAATATCATCCCTTGTAAAACAGGGGGGGGGGGTCTTGCTCAGGAGGAGAGATAATGAATAGAACACAATCGTAAACTTATCTAGGTAGATTTTTATCGGGGACATTTCTCAGCCTGTTCCACTCTTTGACTCCTTTTGAACTTCTGAAATATCGTCTGTCTGAGATGATAATTACCATTCAGCAGATCACCCTTTACTGGAACCATATGGAGCAAAAAAAAAAAAAAAAAAAAAACAAGAAAAAGATGCAGGAGAACTAAATTAAATACAGGACCATCCTCAGTGCCATTGTCTTGCATTCCATAAATCTGAAATATTACCTCCGCTTTATCTGTCTGCTCCCGCTGCTAAAAAGGTAAAAACAGAGCATTTGATATTGTTCCTCTGCGTAAATGATTGCCTTTTCTGTTCTTCTAAATTAAAGCTGTTTATTCTCTGCTCGAAAGTCCGGCTGCACTTGAATGATGCCCCTCGTAGCCGTGTTTCCATTTAGCGTAGCTTGAAGCCCAGCTGGTCTCCAAGGTTACGAGAATACAGACCTTGTTCCAGAATTCCAATCCCCTCGTATTTCCAAACAACTTTATTAAACCTTAATTTTCTACAATCTCTCTTGAGTATCTTTTAACGGAACAAATTCTCCATAGGCAAAGCAACATATGTACCATATGGCTGTTTGCTTAACAAAGCATTTTTTTTTTTTTAAAGAAACATGATTCCCAATCCATTTTCAACGGTGAATTATAAATGCGTTTAAGAGTGAAAATGCGGTAAAATGTGGCATGTTTGGAGAGAGCAGAGCCGGGATCACGGTAAAAAAACGAGCAACTAGAAGCTTTCCTGCCTCCCTACATTCGGGGGTGTGCGGGTCAGGTTCTGTCGAGTTGTTCCACTGCCTCTAATTTGATTTACAGAGTTTATGTGGTTAATTACCGAGTCTCCCCTCCTGCACAATATTTAAAATGGACCCTATAAAATCCGGACAGCTATTTCCTGCTTCCGCGATGATGTGATGCCATTTTGCAGAGAAAATGATAATAATCTATTGTGGAGTCGGGTTGTCGTCGTGTCTTGGCCCAAAGGCCAGTACGGTGATACTTAAGCCACAGGCCCGGAGCCGGTGTCGACTTGGAGGGGGGCTGGGGGGGGGGGGGGGGGGGT
>JAODLC010000001.1:46070524-46084290 GCA_026781145.1 Hippopotamyrus pictus
GTGGGGGTGCTGGTGATGTACTGTAGTCAGTGTGCTGAACTCCTGGTTCAGGTGAGATATGCTGCTGAAAGGATGGAGTGGGAGGAGGAGACAGAGGGGAGGATGGTTTGAAAAAAAGGATTAAAGATGTTTCAGTGCAGAATGCGACGGAAAGCGAGAATCCGCGGTCACGGAGCTGCCGGTGTCACTGGGGTGGTTCCGATGAGTCACCGAGACACCGTGATCCCAGAGAACAGTGGAGATCATCTCACAAATATACTGATCACTTGTATTTTTCCTTCCAAAGACTGTGTCACGTCACTGCTGCTAGATTTCCTGATATATTTATTCAGGTAAAATATCTCCTCACTTCCCGCAGTACAATAGACCTGACATGTAATTTATGTGCATCTAACATCTGTAAGCTGCAGCCTCGCAGTGCCACCTTAGAGTCCCCCCACCGCCCCCGTCGACTGGCGAGTGTGCTGACTGGGGATTCGACGAGGTTAGTCACATGACTGTTCTTCCATTGTATTTTTTCCCCATTATCCTGACCAGTTCTGGTTCTGACGACCTTAACCCCTATCCGGCCCTAACTTTAACCATAAGTAAGCAAGCAAAGTAGCAGACTTTTGGCATTTTTAGTTTTTTCATTGCATTCACAGATCTTTGTGGGGACCCAAAAAATGGTCACCGCAACGACACAATAACAGCTTTTTATTACATTGTGGGAGACATTTGATCCCACAATGTAATATAAACATAATCCACACACAGACACACACACAAACACACACACACAGAAACCCACACATACACACAAACACAAACACACACACACACAAACAAACACACAGACAGACACACAGACACACACACACACACACACACACACACACACACACACACACACACACACACACACACACACACACACACACACACAGCCTGCCCATTACCGACGGACAGAAGCCATCATTATCTCTTAAAGAGCTGCTTTCCTTTTCTGTCATCATCACGCCGCGCATTAAAAACACTCTGATTAAACTCCCCTAATCCATAACAGACAGCTGCAGTCTGTCCAAAACAAATGACAACTTTAGCTGGGAACAAATAAAAGAAGGGGGGGGTGCGGCTTCTTCTCAGAGCGTCACAGAGCGAGGGGAGTGGAATGCATTACCCTGTGGAGGATGGAGCCTAGGAGAATCCAGTCTGTGAGGATGGTACCAGTCAGAGGTGCTACCAGAGTTAATGGTGTGGGGGAAGGGTAGTGGACAAGTTACTGGTAAACACAACTGGAGGGAGGAGCGAGCCCAGGTTCTGACCCAAACCACGGCCAGTATTTTGGATCTGACATCATGTCGTCAGGTGACAGTCCTGTCCAAACAGCTATCAGAACTGACCCCAGACCTGTGTTTCTCAACCCAGTCCACGGCGACCCCACCAGCCATCCGTGTTTTTCACCAACCCAGCTTCCAGCCAATCAAGTACACCGAATACCTGGTACGGAGCTGGGAGGGAGCAAAAACGTGGACTGTCTGGGGCCCCCGAGCGCTGGGCTGAGAGACACGGCATCAGACACCTCTAGTGTAATTCAGCTGCCCAAAATAAAATGAATTAAACAAGCCAATAGGGACACAGGGGGTGACAGACAATAGAATATGGGGTGGGGGTAAATACGGTAAGTGATACAGGGGGAGGGGGGAGATAAAGAGTGAGAGAGCAATACAAGTTGAAAAAGGGGGAAGACAGAGTATGAACCCACCCCAGGGTAAAGCAATTAGAGCAGCACACCACAAGGTCTGTAATGGTGACGGCCTGTTTGCGCTATTATCCTACACGTCATTAAAGATACAATTGTTATTTAATGTGGCACAATAATCACTCAGATCTTCTTCAGCTCCACTCAAGTAATTACTGAGCTCTTACCTCATTGGTTTTGTGGGGGGGGGGGGGAGGGGCAGGGTTATTCTGTCTTTAATGAAACTTCTGCCATACGGGGGCGGGGGATTCCTGGGACGCCGGCGTAGGGCGGGGAGGAGGGGCTTCCCGCTTGTTTACGTGTGTCTCCGTGGTGACGCTGAGTCATCTGGGCGGTCAGACACCCAAGCGGTGTGGTGACCAGCGGGGCTGAGGTCAAGGGGCATCTTGATGACAGATTGACAACTTTCAGCTTGTGGGAAAGCTGTGTGTGTGTGTGTGTGTGTGTGTGTGTGTATGTGTGTGTGTGTGTGCATGTGGGTCAGATACACATTACATTTTGGGGACATTTCATAATAACCTCTCATTTTGACGTTGTGGACAAATGATAAAAAAAAAAAAATGGATAACCTCACGTTAATAAAAGATCTGTGAATGCAATCGAAATACAAAAACTGCCAAAAGCGTTTGGTTACTTATGGTTAAGGTTAGGGTTGGGTAGGGGTTAAGGTTGCCATGTTGGGACTAGGGAACTGCCCATTGAAATGAATGGAGAGTCCCCACAAAGGTATGAATACATGGTCAGGGGCATAGCTACAAATTCCGGGGTCCCCTGCTACAGCCACCGCGGTACATGTTGGCAGCAATGGTGAAGAGCAGGGGGATCCCCACAGAAGATTTTGGGGCATCTATACAATGCTGCATCCCCTGATTCCTCTAATGTCTGTGTAAAGATAAGCTTGCATTGTGTCAAACTTAGAAAGAACTTCCTAAAACCCTCAGCACAGGGTTATTACTGTTGCCATGATACAGAAATATCTCTGATCAGTCAACTATTTCTCAGACATAAAGCTAAAAGACACATACAATTATATTTAGATACCTAATACTGACCAACACCAGTAAGAACCTATTTCCGCTTCTGCACTAGAGCAGATCTGAGTTAGTTCATTTCTCCAGGGATCCAAACTCATCACGTCGCATCGGCGTGTGGTCATATTCCCACAATGCAACTTGAATGTTTGCTAATGAGGAGGCTGTGAATGTTTTGTAGACCAATGATAGGACCGTGCATGCAAATCAATACAGTTTAAAACTTCCAATGTTTCTTAATCAAAATAAATTCTGTACCACGGCACATAAACACACAGCCCCCGCGTGGAAACACCGGTGAGTCACACATCCATCACCGCGGTGACAGAGAGGCTGGCACGTCCAGAAAGAAACGATGATCAAAGAAAAGCAAAAAAAAACAGCCCTTCTGGTCAGGGGGGGTTCCATATACTGATCGCAAGACGCAGGAAATCTGCGGGTCGGCGCCCCGGATCAGTGCCGCGCTCCTGGCCAGTGGCTTTCTTATTTTCCTCCATCATTTCCTTCCCTCTGAAGTCTCCGCGATCAGGAAGACGACGCCGACGGACCCTGGCTGATCCCGGCTGGCGGCGGCCATTTGCATAATGACAGGGTCCCCAGCTTGTCATCAGGACCTCTTGTTTGTGTGGAAACGGTATGCAGTCAAGATGCCAGCACTCCTCTGCGGCCCGACCGTTTGCTGGGATGTAAACAAGTACCGGGGCGGGGCGGGGCGGGGTGGGCAGCCGGAGACAATAAGTACCTTCTCTCAGACATAGTCGTCTAACAATCAAACGTCCATAGCACGCGACTGTCCCTGTGTCCCTGCTGCCGGGTTGGCATGGTGACATATATTCTGGACGTGAATATTAAACTCCTGTGTGAGGAGTGGCTGGATGGATCACGGATTGCATGGATCACAGGTGGATGGGATAGAAATGGCACCTTGAAATCCCTCCTTTACAGACAAAGCAGTTTGCATGCGCCGGCATGTAAGCACGATTTAAAGGCCAGGCTGGGGGGGATGGTGGGCCCCACCAACGAGCCATGAAATCATGCAAGCCGCACGTCTGGAACCAGAGTTGGGTAATTCAGGTCCAGAGAGTAAAAGTCCAGACCGGGCTTTTGTTTCAACCAACTAGTTGAGCATAAAGAGTCACAGTCACGGAGTACTCAGCTGGTTGGTTGAAACAAAATTCCGGTCTGGACTTTTACTCTCTGGACCTGAATTACCCAACTCAGCCTGGAACACCTGGTAAGGAGTCTAAGCGCACCTAGCAGGTCCACAATGTTGTCCAAGGGGCAAAGTCATGTTAGCTTTAGCTAGCAGCCTCTCGACAGGCTTCAGAGGCCTTCGGGGCTGCCCACTTATCTCTCTGAGATGCCAACCCTCCCCAGCTCTCCAGATCTGCTGCCCTCTTTCGCTCCATTCTTCCTTCCTCTCCTCTTCTGGCATCAAAGTGTCTGCCAGCCACCCCTGTTTGCCCTGCTTAGCAGGCCCTCATTACAGAAACATCAAAACAATCTGCGAGGTGAGCCAGAGGCGGCTAATGATGCCCCCCTTTCTCCCCCACCAGCTCGAACCGCGGCCAGGCCGGCGCGTGCAGCGTGACGCGGTGCAGATCCCACCGAGGGCCGTACGGCCGCTAATGACCGATCAATTAGGGACAATTAGGCAGCCGCTGTAGCGTCCGTGCATGACTTATTAATGGCTAGAAGAACAGCAGAGGACTGTGGAGAAAGATGTATCCTAAAGGAATATCATGGATCATATTCCCACAATGCAATGTGCATGTATGCTAATCAGGGTGCGCTGAATGTTTTATGGACCAATGAAAGGACTCCATGTCCAAATGAGTGCAGTTTCATACTTGCTGTGTTTCTTTATCAGAATAAATAGTTACCAGTTATCAGCTTCTACCCTCTGACAAATGCAAATGAGATGGTGATCGGGTTACAGGTTAATTAATTACACAGTTATATACAATGCATAATCATAATAATCAGAATGCATCAAATGCACAAAAACAAAAAGATTCCCCCCACATTTTTCTGAATGCTTTTACTCATATTATGTGCCTGAATTTATAATATTGGGATACACTAAATTAATCTATACACCTCTATTAATAGGGATTGTAAAGAATACCCTAATGACGCATTAATCACATATTACTAATTAGTGCAAAATGTTAACGCATGTTATAAACCAGCAATGATCATCTCACACATGACTAAGGTGCCAAAATTTCACTATACTAATTAGTCACAATTATATTTAATAACTTCTCTGGAAGCCAAGTCTACCGGCTGTGGATCTCTCAGAATGCAGGCCCTGTCATTCGATACGTCTATTACAAAGAAACACACAGCAGCTTCAGAAACCGTGCCTGCTAATCACACACAAAAGCATTTTCACACCTAGTCCTTCTCCATGAAACCAAGAATACTGGGCCTTATGGTGAAGTAGCCTATACGATGTCCCAGCCCCGGATTTAGAGGGCAGAACAATCTGTGGCGAAGTGAATTTTCATTTCCATCCAAAGGATGGAATAAAGCCTTTATTCTCATATTTTAGGGATAGTCAACCTACATGGTTACAGCACATCTTCCTTTGTGTTTTTACTGTTAAAAAAGTATGTTCATCTCTTACTGTTTGTCGGCCAGCCAGAGACACTCTGGCGATATCAGCCGGATGGACACTGACGGGCTCTGTGTTTAGATCCAGGTGCCGTCCTTCGCCGTGTCTTTTTTTATTCCCAGTACAGTAATTCCCTGCTTATTAACTGTGTCACTGGAATGTCGGAAGCAGGAAAGCCGTTCCCTCCCTTCCTCTAAAGGCGGCACGGGAATAGCGGAAGGAATAGCGGGAGACAGAGACGACTCATTAACCGCTAACTAGTTGACAACTCGCCACGCCAGCCTCCCCTCGGCGTCCATGGCAACGATGTGGGCACCGAAGCCCCTTTTGGATGTTGGCACGCTCCCTGGCCTGGACCCCACGGCGACGCGGTTTGGACGTGAGCCCGAGAGCCCCGCGCTAATCGTGGTCACCATGCTGTCGTGGCGCCACGCGGGGATGCTGCCGGCGTGCCAGCTTTGGAACCGGGGTGCATGTGAAGGCACGGGTCACATGAACAACCGGGCACAGCCAGCACATCCCATAATGCAACAGGTAAGGTGATTAACGAACCTGGACTGAGGAAAACTGTAAGCCAATCAAATGAAGCCCAACCTCCAATCACTGACAGTGAGAACTGACAACTCAGGGAAGTGTGGTGGGGGGAGGACGTCCCAGCCCCCCTTAAGTGAAAACGATTGAAAATGTCCCCCTTTGAGGTTCTGAGTGCCTGATTTTGATCACACAAAATTTAACGGGAAAAATTTACCTCGGCTGGCCAATTTTTACCAACCGGAACCCCCCAGAGTATCTGCATGGCCCCGTTAGGTGAAATACCTCAGGGCTGTGGCCAGTTAACTTTGCATAGATGCCAGAGGACCTTTTAGGGCCAGATGAACGAGTTCAGACACGCCCCCTGCCTGCCGTCTCCCTGAACGGCACCTCAGGCCCGCGAACCTGCTCCTGTGTTCAAAGGACCGGAGGAGCTCGATGGGCTTTGGACGGCTTTATTTAATTGATCTGCTTGACGGACGTGATGGATCACGCGCGCGGATTAGCTACGCCGTCGTCACGCTTATTAATGAGCCTCTTAGAGTGGCGATCCCGTGTAGCGGATGACAAACGAGCGCGTGCTAGCCGCATTCCCGCCGACGTCCTCGACTCCCCCCCCCTACACCCAACCTGGTCGCTCACAGCTGCGTTTCAGCAGCTTCCCTCCCCACACAGCAGACGCCAGGCGCTTCATCCCGCCGCTTCCCAGCAGGCCTAGCGGCGGCGCGGTTCTCGATGCTGTGCCGCCGCCTCTCCCGCAGGCCCCGCCGCCACATAGGCCCAGTGGCGCCGCGCGGAGCATTAATTGATTGCTGGTTTGGTGAGGAGCTGGAGACGGCAGAATGCACACCGCGATAAGGCAGACCACCCTCAGACACACACATATACACACATACAGACACACACGGGCCATACATTCATTTCTTTAGGCATAACCTTCACCATAAGTAACAAGGCACAAGGCTTTTGCTATTTGTAGTTATTAAATTACAGCCACAGCTTTCTACAAAATTGAATAAAAAAATAAACATCAAAATAACAGGTTTTTATCACATTGTGGGGACCAAATCTCCCCACAATGTAATATAAACATAATACACACACACACACACAGTTTTTCCTCTGAAAATCTTCCTCAGACAGGTTCACAAGACTAGTCAAGGGCCCCTGGTGGTCAAAGGTAGTATGACCAATAGTGTGTGTGTGTTGTGTGTGTATATATATTTGGGGCAAGTGTACAGATAGTAGGACAGCCTTCTGCCTGCAGGAAAACAGCGGAAAAGGAAGAAGCGACTTCTTAACATGTGTTTCATACAGTAATATCGATGTGGCTTCAGTAGGCTGAAGAAGAACACAGAGATGATCAAGATGATATTTTAAATATAGTGTCTGTGGCCCCTGTGATGCCATGACACCCATATGATTTGCATGAAAATTCAGACTAGTTTGGAACATTGTGAACTTTGTGATGTCATTGTCACCCGGAGGACATGTGTTTGCAGTTCTGCCTCACACTGTCACACAGGTACCCGCCCTTTCCATTTCGTCCTTAGCTGCCCTTGTAGCTCGCTTGCTCGTGTTAAGAAACCTGGTTCCATTGTCCCCGAGCCCCTGGCAACAGCAGCAGACATCAATATAGTTATTATGGGGGGGGCAAAAATCTTCAGTATATGCCTGTCCAGAAGGCGGATCCCTGTGAGGGAGATGCGGGGCGGGGGGGGGGGATCAATCAAAGGTTCCTGATTAACCATCCGGAGTATACCCAATCGTCATGCACGCCTCTATTCCCTTAACCACACACTGGGAGAGAACCAATCCCACAGCAGGAAGATTGAGTGTCACTCAGGGCTGACAGTGCGGAATTGCGTACACACACAAACACATTAACAAGCAGGTCCAATACTCATAATCACAGTAATACAGCCTCACTATGACAGCACCTGAAATACTACTTTGGCTGAGCATGACAGCACTGAAAATTCTCGTCTGAGGTAAAGTAGTCATTTGAAAAGCCGAAATAATTTCCCCATCCGAATCTTTCTTTAATTTTCCCTCTGTGCATTTAGACTGGTTCTCAAAAGCTGCAATAACTGCTAACATCAGACGCTTTCCGAGAGCCTGCTGCTCTGCATTTCCCCGCTTTTCCCTCTTTAGTCCAGGAAGCCGTCACAAAGCTAACGACTGTTTTGGGCCATTGTATCCTGGGAGTTGACCTCTTGTTTCACAACAATAGCTCTTTTTTTCTCTTTTATCTTTCACTCTCTCTCTCCCAGCGGAGGAATATATTCTGAACGTTACAGCATTAAGCCATAACACTGACAAACTGTTAATTGTTCTTTTCCTGCAGCAACAGCGGTTTAGTGTCAAGGCTAGAGTATAATATTTCATTCCTGACATGAAAATGTACCATTTCTATATTGAGTATTTCTAAAGCAGTTTCCCGTTTTCATTTGTAAAGCAGAAAGTTTTCTACACCACTGACAAATGACCAGTTTTACATTTCTCAAGATTTGACAATCTGAACTAACAAAAAGAAGTTTGCTGGCTCAAACCGTTAAAATCTAGCCTGAGACAATTCATCAAGATGTATGAAATTAAAGAGCATGGGGGGGTCTCCCTTTTTCATTCAAAGGAACCACTTCCTGTGCTGAAATACCTCATTTCCTGCCCGACTTTGATGGATGCAAACAGACAAATGAATGGTTAAGCAAATATAGCACATTGAATACATAATAATAATAATAATAATAATAATAATAATAATAAAAACTAAACTAAAGAATGTATAACATCAAATAGATTTTTCTCTGGTGGCAGCTTGCAGTGTTAATTGGCTGATGATGATTGATTACATTAAATGACTCAGACGTTGGTGTCAGCCCATTAAAAAAACACACACACACACACACACACACACACACACACAGCCCTAACCTTACCCATAAATAACAACACAAAGTACAAGTACACAAAGGCATTTTTACTTTTTTATTGCATTCACAGAACTTTCTGGAAAAAAGAGGTTTTTATCGCATTGTGGGGGACATTTGGTCCCCCACAATGTAATATAAACCTAATCCATCCACACACAGACACACATACACAGAAACACACACACACACACACACACACACACAGGTGCAGGAGTATCAAAGAATTTGACTGCCCATGTTGTACATAATGTGGCAGTAATATGGTTTCATGTGCATTTCTCTTATATACAGAAAATTTCACATTTCTGTGTGTTTCTTTTTCAATATATATTGCTTATATATTTGACATAATATGGATAGGTGTGACGTTCTCCTGTTGGCAGTGCGACTCTGCTTGGAGAGCTGGCTGCATTCTGTGGTCATTATTACTCGCTATGATGCTGACTGGGGAGGGAGGGAGTGTTTAATTTTCACTGATAGTCAGTCTAAATATAAAGAAACACAGACACACACACACAGACACACAGACACACACACACACACACACACACACACACAGACACACACACACACACACAGACGTGGACAGCCATCTCCCCCTGGCCGCCCCCAAACACAGCCGGCCCCCGCACCAGCAGGAGGCCAAATCAAGCTGATTTCTTTTTCATATTGAGACAGAGAGAGACAGAAAGAGAGAGAGAGAAAGAGAGAGGGATAGAGACAGAGGGAGAGAGAGGGATAGAGACAGAGGGAGAGAGAGGGAGAGAGACAGAGGGAGAGAGAGCTGCTCAGATCGGATTTCTCAAAGTCAGACAGGAGGAGCTGATGGGGGGGGGGGGTGTTTTGCATATGATTATGTGTAAATGAGGACCTATGAGAGCCAAAGAAACATACAGAAATGTAGGAATGCAGGACGTAAAGGACAAGGCTGGATTATTTCACTGTATCACCTGCAGTGCGCGTTTACGCTAAGCCCAACATTACTGCATTATTGTGTCTGTACGCAGGATGCAGTTCATCTGGTGTGGCGACAGGATGAACCCCCCCCCGGCCCATGCCGGCGACACCGACCCCCATCTCTACACCACATACCTTTTAGGTTTGTTTTTCTTCAGTTACTTTTTTGTGAGTAAGGAGGCCATGCAAAGAGGTGCAGCATTCAAATAGCACACTGATCCGCGGGTGTGCAATCAGAAGCAGACACTAATTCGGTACACCAGGGGTCACCGTCAGCCCCCGAGGCTCTGCTGCGAGGTTACCATGGAATCAGTTTATACGGGGAAGGACTAAACTAACAGGTGGCCTGATGTTGTAACAAGAGGGGGGCTGGAGAAGGGTATCATGGGAGAATAGGCCATATTCATATCTAGAAGGACAGGCAGAAACGAAGGCAGCATGAAACACAGTCATATCAACATCAGATCTGAATCTGCTCATGTCTAATCAGGGTCCTGAAGCTTAACCCTAAGCATGAATGTCTCAGCAAATTCCCAAACTCACACATTCCATTTCATTCTTTTTGAGTCGAGGCCATCAGTGACCCGAAGTCAGGCTTCCTCATCATACGCTACAGAATCGGGAACCAAAACTCACTCAGCCCTCATGTAATCTAACAAAGAACTGTCATTAAGTTTCCAAGATTCACCAAATCCACAGGAATGATGCTTATTTACTTGGAAACTTTTGGGAATTTGCCCCTCCGCTGGTTCCTTTGTGAATGACCTCACTCATAAGGACATTAACATTCAGAACCAACCCCACTATGAAAATCCAAAGGTGTTTCTGCTGAGCTGCTATGGGTGTGAATGTGTGTTTGTGAGGAAGAAATGCAACCTCGTGTTGCTCTGAGATCTGACACACACAAAAATAGTATACTTCTGCCCACTTTCTCCTGGAATGGCAGGTAATATTCTGGGGGGGCTGTCTCCCCAGGGCCTCTCCCCTCTCCCTGTTTTGTATAGCAGACTGAGAGATGGGCCCCCATCTACAATACCTCTCCACCAAGGTGTTCATCTCATCTCATTACTGTTATTATTATTTTAAATCTGCATATTAAAATAATTTCCTGAAAATATCTCTTAAAGCAATAGATCAAAAACACAATATCTCAGTGTTTCAGGAGGATAACTCTTTATCTAAAGGGTTACGTGTGAATTTTCTCCCCAGCTTAAAAAAAAGTCTCTGTCCATCCCTTCCATCCCTTGCTCTCGATGTCCGCAGCACGCCACGCCGGGGGGGGGGGGGCTCCCGTTGCCCCCTCTTTAACAAGCCCTGTATGACAAATTGCACCATAATGCACCGTGTTCTTAATCTCTAATTAGGCTGTGAGTGTCTGTCAGCCTCCGCTGGTTGCACAGCCTTTAGGAGATGCCTGAATAACACATTGCAGGGTTTTGGGGGTTATTATATAAAATTGCCGTCTCTCAGTCTCCCTCTTGTGACTTTCACCCTTTGAACGGACACAGACATCATCTCCCGGTTGCCTTTCTGTGGTAATTAATTGTGGTGATATTTAGAACTGTTCCAGTAGACAAATATGACAGCGACAGGGACAATTAGCAACCCCGCTCAAGCTGCATTACCTTCCCAGGTTATTACCGCATGCCTGCTCCCGGCTGCCTTGTAAAGACTGTTCCGGGATTGTTTCATGTGGGTCGTTGAGTTGTTAATGGAAGGACAGGACCATTGTGTTTATTGCACTTTTCATAATCGTGAATAAATTTCAATTATCCAGCGCATCGCTCATAGAGGCGTGCGTTCCAGGCAGTGTGCTGGCGTAACGCACTGCGACTGTTTGTGATTTTTGCCAGTGGTGCTATTCCCACTGCGTTGATGGAAACTTGTCTCATCTCGTGGTATAGCACAGGTGAACTTTTAGCAACATCTGGGCATAGGTGGGTTAGGAGAAAGGTGCATCTAATGATATGCATTGAGTTTAGAATCTGGGTTAGGGGACAAGTAGGTCCAGTGTTATATATGGGGATTAGTACTTGTGTCGGGGAAAGGTCGACAATGTAATCTTTGTGGGGATTAGTATCTGGGTCATGGAAAGAGTGGCTCTGTAATTCATTTGGGATTAGTACTTGGGCTAGGGGTTGTGCTATGTAGCTTCTGTGGGGATTACTACCCAAGACTGGAAAGGTGGGTTCTGTACTTTTTGTGGGGTTAGTACTTGGGTTGGGGGAAGGTGCACTCTGTGATCTTTGTGGGGAATAGTACTTTGGGGTGGATCCAATGAACTACATGAGCTTATGATTATGTGAATCTAATAATATCATATCATCTTCCAGATATTAGTTACGTAACGGATCTATGTGTACAGTAGAAAGAAGCTCTACCATTCATAAATGGAACGGTCCACAATGTCGCCATCACAATGCTGTTCATCTGACAATCGCTCACCTCTCAACAGGCATTAATACAAAAAACAGGCCCGAATCTGCCACCTGGCAAAGTGCTCAAAAGTTTGCTAAACAGTTGGTAAACTAGGTGGAGATAATAACCGCTCTGACATGCAATTTCGGGCCGTGGCCCAGGCCAGGGCTCTCGCGGAAAAATCAAAACAAGAGGGCAGTTAACGAGCTATCTGGCACATTAGCACAGATGTGGGAGAGGAATCTGCGCTTGAGGTCAGCGTGTACCTGCACATGGAGAACGCGATGCCGGCGCTGTCAACGAGGCTGACGACCTTGGAGAGACGGCAGGCCCTTTGAAAAGCTGCAAGGGCTTTTGGGGCCATTTTAAATGGTTCAGCAACCCACGTGTAACAACATTCGGGGAAAGAGACTTTCTTCCTAGAGTTAAAGATTCTGCATGATTTTTATATTTATGAAGACCTCTCATTTTAAATAAGTGCCACTCTATCGTGATTCAAACATGTTTTCGTATTTTTTCTTGTCCTTTTTTTCCATTTTTTTCAACAACCTGAACACTTGTTTAAAAGAACCTTCATATTCAACCTGAAAAAAAATCCCATACGTTCACTCACATCCATGCACAGACAGACACACACTTCACGTTCGCACATGCACTCTCATGCACACGTTCAAGCACACAATGCTCAACTGCACTAACAAACGAAACGCATGAACTAACAGACAAAATAATAAAGTGGTGAAACAGACAAGAAAACAAAGTGTGATGTCATGCAGGCCTTCAAATTGCTCTTCCCTTGCTGTTTGTTCCTCACGCTTGGTGTTTAATGAGCTTCGGCCCAGAATTAGCCTAGCCTCGTTTGTCTAGTTAGCTGGCGCTGTTAGTGTGGGAAACAAGGTCTTCTGGGTAATAAAAAGGAGAGTGCTTTCCTCCTCATGGGAACGGAGTAAAAGACCCACAGCATGCAGCGGAAAAGAGGAGTGGCTCAGTCCGGGACGTACTCATGTGGCACTGGGATATACAGGCCCCCCCCAGCCTGAAATGGCCGGCCGTGATGGTGGTATGTAGGGCTTTTGGGGGGTGTGCGGTGCCCAGGGTCCGACACTTCCTGTACAGAAGGAAAACACATAAACGCTGCTGAGGAAGTAAACAGGAAATACCTGTCATTTTCCGAGCTTCGCCAAACAAAGCGGCGGCATTAACGGCAGCGCCACGGGCGATCCCTGGCGTGGCTGACATGCCGTCATCACTATGGCGACGCCGGCCACCGCCGGGGGAGACGCCGCGGAAGCCGGCTGAATTCCAACGATCCGGTTTGATCGAGCAGCTGTCAGAAAGAGCCAAACAGCGCATTTGTTTATTTATTTGGAGCCGCGGGAAGCCGACCGGGAGCTCTTGTCGTGCGTCGCGGCACTACGGATGATGATCGGCTCCTGATGAGGATGGCGGTGGGGGGGGGGGGGGGGGGTAGGCCAGGCCATGAGGGAGGTTCGCCTATGGGGGAAAAGGAAGGCGCTGAAGGGATGCCGGGTAGC
>JAODLC010000001.1:46134089-46147878 GCA_026781145.1 Hippopotamyrus pictus
CCCCCCCCCCCCCCCCCCCCAGGCACTGTCCCCACCCCGCAGGGCACCGGTGGAGGCTACATGGACATATTAGATGATCTGTAGGCTTCCAGACCTTATACCTCCAAGGTTACACGTCCCACAAAGTCACTGAGCTTGGGCATCATTGCCGGTGTCTTCATCATCCTTGCCCCGTTTAGTGCTCCTCGAAGAGTCTCTCCGTACTTTGAGGACAGCAACCCCCCATGACTGACACCATACATTCCAGCAAAGTCATCAGTGATGGATCAGCTGGGGTGAGGTGGAGGGAGTGTCCTTATAATTCAAAACGGTTGAGGTCATCCGAGGCATTAGAGATGAAGTTGACATCCAGCTCCATCTTCAGAAAAGCATCTCTCCACGCCGTCATAAATAATAAATAATATGTTTCGATCTGTTTAAGTGATATGATATTGTGTGAGGGCTCTCATGGTAATTAATTCATTTTTCATAACCCGTGTGAATGGATAAATGGAGGATTCATCGAATGATTGATCTCGTTTGAGCGGACCTCCATTCGAGACACAAATCACACTAAAAGCATCTTCCCAAAAAAAAAAAAAAGTGAGTCCATGTTGAGGCTGAGAGATAAAAGCTTGAGCGAGTTTTAACATGTGATCCTGGGTCGTGGAACGGCACTGCCCATCCCGGCTATGTTTTTTAGCATCTTTCAACCGAGATCATGACACGTTTTTTTTGTGATGTGGATCTGTGGTCTTAATGTGGCAAGAGAGACTCAGCGGGAAAGAAGCTCCGGAGAAAGTCATCGAGTCACACGAAACAGGCGGCTGCGTCTCCTGCATTCCATCTATGCGCCTCTTTTAACAGCTTAATGCCAATTATAATGGATTTTAGCACACCGTCCTGTCGGCCAAAACGCTCGGGCTCTTATAAAAAGCGCGACGCGCAAACGTGACAACACGAACCATTTGAAAAAGCAACATGACCGCTCGAAAGCCGACCGTGGATGTCATGAAGCTATCACATGTGTAGGACCACTTCTGAAGGCGCCCCCGCATGGTTGGCAAAGTAAAGGTGTCAGTGTTTTAAAAACTTATTAATAAAATTTAACTCAGCTGGCATTCCGGTAAAACTTTCATATACGTATATGTATTTTTTACGTAACACGGTGTCTCGTTTAAGGGGAAAAGGGAAACTTAAGCCTAGTCTTCTGGTCTTTGGTCAGTTCTTTGATTTACGGCCCTGCTCCCCCCAGAGACCTGCCCATCCCCAAGATGTCTGCCATCAATACCAGGGCTGACAGAGCCAGCTGTAGGTGGAGCCGCTGCCCTTGGCACTTTAATCACAGACGTGTTTCATTTTGGTGAAGGAGAAGCACCATCCAACCGACTCGTGCCCTGCTGGCTCTAATGACCCGGCGCAGACAGCAGTGACACCAGGGCCGACATCAGCCCCTTCCTCAGAGCAGGCTGACCGTAACGGCGAAGCGGTGGGTTAAACCCACCCATGCCACCTGCTGACGGCACTGCTGTTTCCGTCTCGTGTCACCTTGAGCTCAAACTCCCGGCGAAAGTTTGGAATTTTTTTTTTTTTTTTTTTTTAAAAGAACTCGGTCATCAAATACTTCAAGGGGATCCGCCTGAAAGCACAGGGAGCTCAGAGCTGGAACACTGGAGGATCATGTTTGAGGGTGCATCTTGAAAAAAACAAACTGAAGACAAAACAAACTATACACAATAAAAAAACAAACAGTAGACAAAATAGACAAAATACAAAACAAACACCAGAGGAAATAGAAAAGAAAAAAAAACAACCAGTGGACAAAATCAACAAAATACAAAACAAACAATAGACGAAACTGACAAAAGACAAAAGAAACAAAATGACACAAATGAAACAAAATGAAGTGACCTCACTCTACCACAGGTCATCCAGCTTGTGTAAAATATATCGAGTTCCCATCGCCCAGCCCGGCTCCCGTTGACTCCACATCATCCTCATTTTGTCGCATCTTTTTCATTCGAGGTGTCAGCCGCTTCAGCCCAGAACCGCTGACTAGCTGTGCAAACCCCCCAACACCCACCCACCCACCCACCACCGCATTAGCATGTCATTATCACCCCGTCTAATTTATTCATAGGGATAAGGAGAATTAAATAAAGAAATACAGTCAAATAAATAAATACTTTTAAGAATTGGGATAGGAATATTTTGCATCAACAATCCCCGCAAGCCTTGGAGAAACAATTTCTTCACAGTTTCCCCGTTTCGGATCTCCAGTTACATCGAAATGAAGAGCTTCACGGAGCTGTCATGTTACTGCGAGCCGTCATCGCCGCATCTGTCCCTAATGGGTAGTAAGTCAGAAAATGATTAAATGTTTTTTTAGTACGTGAAAGTAAGTCAGCACAAGTAACATTTAAATAAGGAACGACAGACATCTGAACTCCGTGAGACATTTGCACATTTGGCAGTCGGCAAAAAAAATAACATTTATACTTTTAAACGTAGGTAATTTTCATACCTTTTTCATGTGATAGAGAACAAGGTGGCAGCTGACGATTAACAGCCAGCTCCTCATCAGAGATGTGACTCTTTCTAAATCAAATAGAAAAGTAAGAGACTTCAAAGGCCAAAGATTCAAAGATCTCCCTTACCAGTTCTGTTATTGTTACAGTTCAAAGCGACACTGTTTTCATTGTGTTTGTTTCTTTGAGAAATTCCACTAATGTCCCCTTATGTTCTTGTCACCAAACATCTGCTTCAAAATTGGGAACGCAGTACAGGTAAACTCTGGTACCATTTCCAGCCTTAAAATTTCATAGGAAATTAACAGGCCAAATAGCTTGGCCTTGAAACTGACCACTCCTGCACCTTCTTCTCTACTCGAACATCCATGAATCATTCCCACAGATCAGAGCTCCCAGATTTACACAGCAGGGTGTCCAGAATAAAGCTATCAGGTTAAGTGAGTCGCTCAAGGGGGACACAGCAATTCTCTTCCTGGTCCAAGTCCAAACCCATCGGAACCATGCCACCTGCTGACAAGAATGAAGCATGCCAAAGAAAGCAAGATAGGCAGGATGAAAGAGTCTGACTCCAACAAATGAAATCAATGAGTCACACTCGGCAAAGATCTGATCATCTGCAATGATGCTCTGGTATATATGTCAGTATTTTACGCTCCATGTTTCTGCTGCACTCGAGGTATCAGATTTCGACGAATCACATCTGTTACATGTGCAACCTTTTCAAAAAAAGCTGTCACGACGTAGTTTCAAGGTGACTGGAACACCAAGACCAGCATGGATGGAGACCTGTGTAATTTTTATTAATAAGCTCTGTTATCTGAAGGAAACGTGCAAAGCTGAAATTCCACAGCAGTAGGTTGAGTGGACAGGTGAGGACAAGGCTGGGAATGACCTGAAGAACTTCCTACAGCAGAAACGGAGAAATGACTGAGACCTTATTGAACAGATCAAGGAAGATCATCATAAAGATCTATACTAGGGGAGACTTTCCTTGTTTTGAGGACCTGAAGAGAGCTCGTGTTTAGGATAAACTAACTCCCCTAGAATCTGAAACATGTCTGTTACGATAAGAGGTGGTGTGACTGAGCTCACTCGCATTAAAGGGTCAGGTGCTTAATCCTGGTAGGACAATTTCTCTGATTTCTCTGTTAAAGCACTAAAGTTTACCAACACCAGTTATATTTTTTGAGTCAGAGGTGCATGCCTAGTCTGTTAAGTTGTATGTTACCTGGGTATGGCCTTATCTCCTGCCTGTTTGAATGGCTGTGGGATTTTTAATGGGACACTGACCTCATCAGCATCTCCTTCAAAGACCATAAGCAACGCTCATACCACTTGGGCGAGCCCACATTCCCACTCCCAGTACTATGTTGCTTTTTTGGGCGGGGGGCGTGGGGGGGGAGGGGTCCTCAAGCCTCTCTGATTAGTCATTTAACATCTGCAGTTTCGTTTTCTGACTGCACTTCATCATAGAAATGAAGCTGAATCGCAAGAAACAGGCCATTTCATCCGCCTCTGTTTGATGGATGGCTGTTTGCCGTCTCCCCAGTGTCGCAAACGTTCCCACAATGCCGCAGCCTCCAAAGCAAACCTCGCACGCCTCTCCGGGAAATCCTACTTCCTGACACTTGTCAGCCTCTTAAAATACAAAACCGAGTGGGATAGCGAAGAATCATCATTTTATTTTTAATTTTATTAAAGTCACCAAACGAGGACATAATTTGATCATTTGCACACCGTTATGAAAAACCAAAGCCCTTTTTCGTAGGGCAATCGAAGAAATAAATTTTCATCAAGGCATAAATGTCTACCTTTGCAATTGTCATTAATTACGCTTTTTTTTTTTCTCACGCCGCGCCAATTTCCATTTCGCTCTGTGTCTCGGCTGCCCATTAGCATAATTGTGTCGGAGACGGCCGCACTGAACACATTCCTCTCAAAGCGAGATGTTACATAACAGCTCCGCAACATAACCCGCTTAGAGCTCCAGAGGGAGAGGCAGAGGAGGAGCAGTAGTGTAGGAACAGGACATGGAGGGAAGACGGGGGTCTTCACAGCCAGACGGGCACTTTAACGGCCGCCTGGAACTCAGCCCTGGGGCCTCAGTAGCCAGTCAGGCACCTTGAAAGGCACCTGAAACTCACCCCTGAGCAATATATCATTTCCATTTATAAATCAGACTAGACTGTTTAACAACAACAAAAATAAAAAGCTTTTTTGTCTAGAAAAACTAAGTGTGGCAGTTAAAGGAGAAAATAATTTGCCTTAAATTATAACTAAACTCACTGATCTCTTTATGTTTTTGTTGTATAACCTGCAAAGATGTATAAGCAAAAGAAAACTTGGTGAAACTGACATTACCGTGCCGATTAGTCGCAGACCAGACAGGCTTCCACGTGAAATGTGTATTCTGCAGTTTACTCTGCCCTGGTTTGACAAATATGACACAGTGTGCAGATTACAGCTGCGGAGAAACAGTGCAGTACGTTTCTGAAATGTTCTTACCTCCCCGAAAAAAAAAGCCGCACTTTTTCGCAGTGGCGATGGGTGCACTGACAGAGAGAGGAAAACAGTGAGCTGAGAATCTGTTTTGCAGTGGGTTACATCTGTCCCCGGTATTAACAGCAATGGAAGGACACCTCCCTCCCACGGTTTAAATGTCATTTTAATCCGTGTCACTGGGCCTTTCTCCCCACAGTCAGAAGCTGTGAATCAGAGTATATCGGGGCCGGTTGCTGCGTCACCAGTTTGATAGAGAACAATGCAAACTCTATACACAACCTCTGACAGACAAACTTACAGTGTCGTGTTTATTCAGGAGCAACCGAGGGGCAGATTCTGGGGACCCAGCACTTGCCAAGGGCCCTTGAATATGTAAAATTATATGTAAAATTGAGTGGGGGGGGAGCAGTAGACATTTGGTCAGGGGACCCAGAATGTCTAGCTACACCCCTGGATATAGTGATCATATTTACAGGGGATATAAAGTTATAGAAATTGTTTATCAACCTAAGCTGTATTTCAGATTTTTTGTCTTGATTTTATTTAGTTGCATATTAGCGTTTATAACAGAGCATACACACATGCGATGGGTGAACGCACATTTTCACATGCGCACACATGCATGACGCCTTCCCAACATGTATTGCGACCGTCGCTGGCATCTCTTCCTTTCAGGACATACAGATGCAGACGCTTGACACTGAATTTTTAAGGTGCCCGCCATGAACCATCTTCATACACGTTCCCAGGCATGACGAATCACTCCGATATGGACTGAACAAAACCCACAATTAGTTTATACTTAAGGACTAGGGTATCGCTTTCTTTTGTTTAATTAGAATTTGTTTGCAGTTTAATTGATTGTTTCCAGGACATTTCTTTCCATTAATTAGAAGCGACAAATGCGCTAATTGTAAAAAGTCTATATAAAGGCAATCGAAATATAATTAAGTCAATTAACCAGTAAGCAGGATGCTTGGTATCAAGCACTTTGCATCGGCAATCTGTCAGTAGAGAGCATGTGTGATGATGTCACACCACATGACCTCTGACCTCAAGGCACGATCCTAATATCCTCTTAGTCGTGACTAGATGTTAAAAGGACGTCAGATTAGCCCAAAGATCGGCACCCCAATTCCATGTAAATCCAGGAGCAGCCCAAACTCCTTCCCAGCATTCCCTGGTTGTGTGGTTCGCGGTCACTGATTGGACCCACCATCCTCCACATTAGCCTACCCCCTCCCCCCCCAGAGGCAAGCAGCATTACAGCTGGCAGAGAGCATAGCTTTCAATGTCGTGACAAGCTGAACGTCACCTGTGATAATTAAAACTCTGTTTAGTCTAGCAGTGTAGGTAAGGGAGACAATAACATCCAGGAGAAGGGAAAAAAAGGATTAAAAGTTGTGATAGCAGGTTGGCGCTAGGGTTTAAAAACACCGCAGGTCGTGTTGCAACAGAGGAGTGTGAACTCACTGTACATCGGTTCATGTGCTTGGGAAAGTGTCTCTATATAAGTGAAAAAGGGCGAGAAGATTCACCTCCAAGTGTGAAAATGGATAAAAGACAAGCTGAAAGACAATACAACTGCTGAGGATCTGCGGGAAGCCAGAAAGCAGTTGGTGTCTACAGGTACCGTGTCTCAGATCTCTGCCTGGCACGGACCACACTGTCGGCGCTGGAGTCCAGGCAGCTACGGAAACGCCCGTTTGGGCTGGTGACCTCGGTCCTAACTCTGCCTCCGGGGTGACCGGACGGAAAGCATGGAGGAACTGCACTAACCGCCTGACCTTCTCCTGCGCTAAAACCCCCCTTGTGCTCTAGATCTTCAGACCTCCTTGCTGTTCCTTTCTGGACGCCACAGCTTCTCCAGGGTGGCTCCACGTCTTCGCAGTCCCCTTCCCCCTGATATCCGTAAATCCGCCCCCTCTCCATGCCTTCAAATCTCGCCTTAAAGCCTCCTCCTTCTCTGCCACCCCTTTCCAGCTTCCTCCACTTTCGCTCTCTCCACTTTGATCCCTCTGTGCCTCCCTGCTCGTCTCGCCGCATCCATCTCCCGCTCGCCGCAGCCCGCATCACTGCACTGCTCACCGCCGCTTGCTGCCTCCACTCATTTGTTTCCGTTTCTAATATTCTCTCGCTGTGTTTCCGCATTATCGAATATTGTTACCATCTTTGGATTTTAGAAAATGCTGTATAAATCTAATGTAACACAATAATATAAAATATTATTATAGCTATTATTGTTATTATTAATAACAACAATGATAATAATAATTAATAATAACCACCATATAATAAAATTATAATTATTATCATTATTATTATTAGGAAGGCTTCTGCTATGGAAGACCTCAAGCCAGAAGGTGAGGAAGAGGATGGTATGAATGTAAAGAATATCTAAATCTCTCCAGTCTTTCTGTCCCTCATCACTCCTTCACCAGTGAGCTGTGACGTTTCCGGTCTGTCCACACGATACATATATTTTTATATGTTTCATTTTTATATTTCCTTCTGCAATTGCCATATCTATTTTATTTATCATTATATTTCGTGGTTTTAGCAATGTATTTATAACTGTGATAGTTTAGCATGCAGAACGTGCAGCTGACACGCACAGATACAGTATGTTAAACACGTGCGTGTAACACGTATGACTAAATCAATCATCCCCGACACTCCTACCCCCCCCCACCAAACGCTCATCTTAAAACCTGTATTAGTAGGATATTCTGTTCATTAAAAGTGACAAATATCTGATTTATAAAGCACTAATTGAAGGCAACGCGTGTGGCTAATGACAGAGCCAGTGACGGGGGGGGGAGGGGTTTAGACGGGGGGCCGCGAATGGTGCATTTATGCCAAAGCGCTTTGTTTTGACACGCTGGATGGGAGACAGGGCTGATCTCTCGCTGTGTTGCGTAGCTGAGCTGCCATGTTGGTCCGGCACCCCCTTCAGGTGGCCTTGGGCGGGGCAGGACGATGTGCCCCGTCCTGCATTATCGCCACTTACCGATGCCCTTATGATTTATTGATTCTCACATCGCCTAATCTGTGCCTTTGGCTCCGGCAGCAACCTGTCCTGAAAAAGCAGCAGCACTGTCACAATGTCCTCCTTTTACATACTCGCCGGCTGCATTGATGCACGGGGGGGGGGGCACCGTTACGGTTCAGTTCCCCAGGCTGTGTTCACTGGGGCTACATGCCAACTCTCAGCATATGAGGGGTGAGTTCTCTGTCTTCAGGGGTAAATACAGGGGCGGAGCCAGAGACACTGGACTCAGTTGAAAGTTGATTGGCCCCTCTTATTGGCCCAATGGACTCAGTTGAAAGCTGATTGGCCCCTCTTATTGGCCCAATGGACTCAGTTGAAAGCTGATTGGCCCCTCTTATGCCCCCACCTTTAAAAAAAATCCTAGAGTTTTCCTTCTCTGTATCCATTCCCATTTCGCTAAACAGGTAACTGTTTAAGTTTTAAGAAACGAAGAGCCTTATGACCTCCATACTGGTCTGGTCAGACCCCTTTCAGGTCATGTGACCCAGAATATTGACCAATCAGCATCCTCCTGCCTTCATAAGCCCTACTGTGCCATCCCAGCCAGGCATAACCGACAGCGTGTAGCGGTTCTGCAGTCACAACGGCAACAACGAAGGGTGAGTCTGTAAACCGCAGCTTCTCTAGCGTGAATCAGTGTCCTTGGGTCCTTCCACTCATTTCTGATGGGCCAATAACCTAAAATAAAGGTGGGTGCTAGCCAAAGGTTTATGCTGCTGAATTTTAGAAAATGACATGAAATAAAGAAATTGTGGTTCTGCTCTGTAGTTCAGAGGCTTCTGTTTTTAATTAAATACTTACGTGAATCATTTTTGATTTAGCATTTGTATTCAGCATTATTATCAGAATGACAATAAACACCTAGATACTTAATTCCACCTCCTCTTAATGAATTGAACCGGTGTTTCTGAAATAGTGTCAAGTACGTCCCTCCATCGGCCTTGGTGCTACTGACTGACTGACTGATCGACGGGAAAAGCGCTGACTCTCATAGGAAAAGTGAGTTTGAGGGGAAAAAAAAACAATAAGCAGTAGAGAAAGTTCCTTGAAAAACTTTCTTTCCTTTATTATTAATCTTTTCAAATATAAATCCCATCAATCATGGCGAGGAGGCACAGTTTTAGCACTGTTGTCTTACGCCTCTGGGACCAGGGTTCGAGTCCCCACCCGGCTCTACATGTGTGGAGTTTGCATGTGTTCCCCATGCCATCATGGGGTGTTCTCTGCCCCCCCCCCCCAGTCCAAAAGCACGCTAAGGTGGAGTCTGTAGGTGTGTGGGTGCCCTGTCTTGGGTCATTCCCTGCCTTGATTCAATCAGACTTGTGCAGCAGCATAACGTACTCATGCCAACGCACAGTGACTAAGCCCAAGTGTGTGTGATGTGGCACCTGAAGCTAAAAGCAAGGATGTGATCTCAGTTCCATTCATAACCAGCCATGTTGAATGTAAACAGGGTTAAGAGGGATTTCTCAACAAGGTTTGATTTAGCCAGTTGTCCTGCGAGTATGGGGGCACATCCGTGAGCTGCTGCAGTGACCTTTCAGCACTGCTGCACCATGACCTCACTAACCCCCCCCCCCCCAACCCACAACGTGTAGCGTTAATGTGCCCACATGCCGGAAAATGGGCCCATGGGGGGCATCGCCAGGCCGGTACAGCGGGGCTGCGTGTCGACGTCGCTGTTTTAGCTACAGTTACGCTTTCAGCTCCGCTCGACGGCGTCCTCGGTGCACCTGGCTGGGGGTGGGCACTAACTCGCATCACCTGAAGCCACCCCCCACCCCCCGCTTCTGAACCTGTTAGTTCCCTCGTAGGCGCTCCCTCTGGCTGCGTGCACAGACTGAAATGATCAATTATGAGCCCAGCAGCCTGAATGCTACGCAGGGCTACTTTACAGGGCTACTTTACAGGGCTACTTTACAGGGCTACTTTACAGGGCTATTTTACAGGGCTTCTTTACAGGGCTTCTTTACAGGGCTATATTACAGGGCTACTTTACAGGGCTACTTTACAGGGCTACTTTACAGGGCTATTTTACAGGGCTTCTTTACAGGGCTTCTTTACAGGGCTATATTACAGGGCTTCTTTACAGGGCTATTTTACAGGGCTACTTTAAAGGGCTACTTTACAGGGCTATTTTTAATTATCTGTTCAGGGGTCTTTGAAGAACGGGGCTGCCCGGACCCCACATCAGACCCATCCGTCATCCAAATCCATGTCACACTTCCACCGCCAGCCCATTATCCTCCCTTCCATCCTTTCTTCCAGTACAGAGATGCCCCCCCCCCCCCCCACCAGCTCACTGCTGTATCCACTTCTCGCACGTGGCACAGGATTGCCCCGGTAAAGGTATTTTCTGTTTCAATCTTACATTTTCCCAAGGGAGAACAAAAGGTACAAGCCTTGCGGGGCCCGTCTTGCTGAGAAAATTGTCCAGATTTGCCTCATTCCTCCGCAGATTAAGCCAGTGCACACAATCCCAAGCTAAGTGCTATTGTGCACCACAATTTGGCCATTATACTTTGTCTTTTCCATTTGGGAGCCCCCCCCTTGCCAATTAAAGTAATACAGCCTCCCCCAGTACCTGCTCCCAATTAAAAGCGAGCGGTATTACCTGTGTGGGTGCAGCTGGGACCGAACTGCTGCCACTTACTCACGTTCATTAGTCCTATTCATGTTGAAGGAGCTGATGGCAGGTATTCAAGTAGCCCATTCTCCTCCCTGGTCTCTCTCACACCTCACACAGCTTGTCTCCACCCCCCCCACCCCCCCATTCACTACCTCCAGCTACAAGGAATGGGCGCCTTTCACTCAATGAGCCCCCCGAAAAAGCGAGGGATTAGCCGGAGGGAGTGTCAAACGGTGACACTCTTCCCTTTTTTCCTCTGTCCGTATTTTTTATTTTTTTTGCTTTCATTCACTCTTCCCACCAGCCTCTTGGGTCGACGGGTTTTTCCCGCTCATTGTGTCCTTCATTCGTCCTTCGCTTTAGCGGTTTCAGTCGAACAGTTTGAAGGCCACCCCTAGAAGCTGTCAGGCCCGCCGAGGGCTACGACCACCCCCTTGGGACACCCCAACCACTAGGAAAGTCTTATAAAAAAATGTTATCGATGCTTTCTTTGCTCCTCTGAGGCTTGAAAAGTCCTGCTGCTCTTAAACTAAATCAGAAAGTAGACACTGAACGACAAAACAAATACCGTTTACTTTTTTTTTTTTTACAACAACATTTCCTAGTAAATAAATATACCCTCCATTTCTCTGAGTTAAAATCATTTCTGTTAACTATTAAAATGTCCAGTTTCAGGTTATTTCTTTGATGAAATGTTGCACTGAAAGAGGAAGAGCGACAAGTTTTAAAGATTCACTCCTCATTCATTCTGCTAAGTTAATTTATTCTTAAGATTTTCTACCGAGAGCTGTCGTGCGTCAATTCATTGCTTTACTGGGAAAACTAATAAGGTGGGAAATCTAAAAAAAGTTACTTTTTACCGCTCTCTCTTTAAGAGGGATTAGCTATTTATTCATGGGACTACAGAGTATTATAGCCCCACCACATGAGGGGGCTATTCCAGGAGAAGACTGGAGCTGATCAGATGTTTAATAGGCCACAGTGACAGGCCCAGAGCAGCCGGTCAGATTGGTGTTCACCCCTGCGGGGGACGCTGTGATCCGGTGCAGCTGGGAAAGTCGCCTCGCGGCCGGGGCACCGGGGAAGACGGAACAGCTCAACAGCTGCCGATTGATGGAGGCCCAGAGTGACGGCGATCAATGCTGAGAAGCGTAACGAAGTGACAGCACAAGAGGCGGCCTTCTGCCCGCCACAGCTGCTCCCAGCATCCCCGGGACGAGCGGCGCCGCCACTCAATGTCAGCTGACCCACAGCATCCCTGCTGGGCGACCGATGACACTGATAAGAAAGTAGTCGGCTTAAATGCCAGCGGGCTAAGGGCTAATGCGTCAACACCAAACGGCTAACAGCTAAAATCCCAATATCAAGGAACTAAAACTCCAACACCGAAGGGCTAACATGAAACATCAGAAAGGCTAACATACCAAAGGGCTAAAGTGCCGACGCTAACGTACCGGCGCCAAAGAGCTAGTGCACCAGCGTCAGGCTGCTAACACATTACGCAATGTCAGCACGCTAGCATGCAAATGCTAAAGGGATAGTGTAGAGAACCTAACATGTCAAAGGGGTGATATGCTAACAGGACAAAGCTACAGCAACTTCTCTGTCAGGCTGCAACACCATGTAAATCCAGACTTAAATCCTGGGGGGCTTATTTCACCTACGCAGGACAGGCAAGCTCTGGGGCATCCAGTCATTTTGGATTGACCTTAGGAATCCGGAGTGTTCCCTCGTCTCCCTTCCTTAACCTAGAGCTTGGTACAGCCCGTTATCTGCAATTCTGACGCCCTCCGAAGCTGATTACATTTTCTTCCGCCGTTGCACAACTAGATTGCCTTTCTTGGGGGTGTTGCAGGTTGGGGGGTGGCGGGGGTGGTGCTGTTCTAGACCCCTTCAACTCCAGGCCTCCCGACAGTGATCTTCCCCGAGATGAGATTCAAATGCATTTTTTTTTTTTTTTAAATGCAGAAAATGCGCATTCAGAAAGTCCCAGCGACCCTACAGGAGCAGGGAGGAGGTGTGTGGCTATATATATGAAAAAAAAAGACAGGAGACAGAAGGGGAGTAAAAACTGCAAGGAAGACAGCAATAATAATGCTAATAGCAAAGGCAAAGCCGAGGTACGGCGCATTAGCATGAGCTACTCCGTATGAACGGGAGCAACAAAAACATTCCACATTTTGCCAACGTGACACAACACAGGGAGCATTTCAGAGCGGGGACCTCCTAATGTCACAGATGTGTCTGGTGCAAGACGAGCCCGTGTGGAATGAAACGCAGAAGTGCTGGCACTGGAATTCAGTGCCACACAACCGGAAAAATTAATTACATACCGGTTATTTTTTTAATTTACTTTTCACCATCACGCACGGGCGCGTCCTGTCATTGCCGTCACGTGGAAACGAGTGGCATTTCTTAATGTTTTTTAATTACTTTTTTTTTTTTTTTTTAATTCTGCTTTGTGTTTGAGATTTTGTTATTTGTTTGACTATTCAGTTTTGCCAAGGATTTTATTTTATGTTGGCACTGGGTTTGTGATAAAATATACATACGTAATTTCAGTAACACATCATACGTGGTGTGAGTTTGGTTTTTGGTTTTGAATGATTGTGGTTCGAAAATATTATAAAAACAGAGGTTTACTTAGACCTGTGCATAATGTTGTTACGTTACTAAAGGATTCAGCAGTGGGTGAAGGAAAAAAAGAACTCTTGATGTTTAGTGTAGCACAATGTATAGTGCTTTGATAGTTTTATATTGCGTTGTTTCGGGAAGGATCATCATACAGAACAGTACATTTACAATATGTTTTTGTAATTTTTCTCTAAACAATACATCATAACAACTACTGTACTGTTTTTACACAGAATTTACATTGTATAGGTACAGTTCGGGAATCTAGGCATGACTTAAAGTATACGACAGGTTTGGAATAGCCTATATGCAACATAAATAGGCACTTTTACATAAGGGTGCCGAACGTACGCTGTTTTGGAATCAATTGATGAGATTCATTTACCATCCCTATAGTTGGTAGTATTTGCAATACAGTAAATATGTATATACAGTATGTGTGTGTGTTTGTGTATATATATA
>JAODLC010000001.1:46154087-46179826 GCA_026781145.1 Hippopotamyrus pictus
AATCGGGGGCCAAAAACAGAAAATAAAAAGCACAAAGCGGGCAGGGCCAGAAACAAGCAAACAACCATAAAGCTTCCAGTGAGCAGAGAAGCACAAAGAGCGTCCAAATGAATGTGGATGACCTACCCTTCACCATCACCACTACCGGATGGTGCAGGAGCAGGGACTGTGACTGTACCCACATTATCCAGTTTGATCTGAATGGTGGTGCTTAAGGGGCTCTTCAGATACCTTCTCTCTATGTTCTTCTCCAATTCAGCCAGTCTGGTTACAGCTATATCTAGAGGGTTGTTCACACGTCGGACAATGCTGCCGCCTCCTCCATTCTCCTCCTGCTCCGGCCCGGTCTCCTTGTCTTCTGCCAGACTCCTCTTTGTGAAGGGCTTGTGTTCATGGTAGACCAGGTCTTCCCTCTCTGACTGAGGCTCGGGGTAGATCCATCCCTACACAGAACATGCGAGGTGATGAAAACGCACTGGACCGCACATCTCGTGGGCGTCAGCATCCTAGGCCGCCCGTTGACTTTACCTTAATCTGAAGGCTGGCCGAGGTCACTTTCCTCTCCAGCTCCTCCACCTGCTGCAGGACCGCTATGTCCATCTCCATGGCCTGTTCTTCTATGCACCAGCTTTCCAGAGTCTCCTCCGTTATTTGGTTCTCCTCAAGGTCAGTCACATCAATGACGGCAGCTAGGAACAAGTGATAATACCAAAATCGTACATCAATTATCCCATTAAAAATACTGAAGTGGTACTCTTGCACAATCTGTGGGACAGGAGATGATTCAACATCATACATCGTTATTTATATCCTAATAACAGAGGTAATGGTCCTCTTAAGCCTCCAGAAAACAAATATCTGAAGAATCACGTTAGCCAGATGAACCCATGCTAATATGTTTGGACCGCCTTAACATTTTCCGCAGGGGCATGGCTACTCTCAGCTGTCACAGCACATCAACCTTCAACACTAAAGCTATTGTGAAAGTCAGGACTGCTTGCTGGGGTGCTATTAACTTTGACAGACACTAAATCCAAACAGTTTAGTCCTCTGCTGCAACTCAGTCATGCGCAGCTACGGGGACGGAAATGGCCACTTGTACCGATAGCTATGAAGGATGAACGGCCAAGACACCATCCTGCATCACAGTTTAGAGAATCTCAAGCTCCTTCAGTTATTTTCGGTCAGCATGCATACTAATCCAGCGCTATCACACAGGAACAATGATAGCTAAATGCAAAATAAACAGACCAGCAGTTTAGTCTCACACCCCAAAGGTTGTATGTTCGATGCTTACCCTCATATTCAAGTGGGTTTCTTTCCACAATCCCTGGATTTCAGATAAAAACCAGTGAATAAGTCACCCATAGTGTTTGATTATGTGGATTATGGACTGGCAACAAATACCCAGAGCTTGTCCAGACGGGCTCCAAATTCTCCATGATGTCCAGATAAGCATATATAGATAAAGTGTGGATAGGGTAGACCGGTATGTAGGAAGACGCTCACCATCTCTGTTCTTGGCACAGGCCTGAGCGATGTACTCCATGTGTTTCTGGATCTGCTTCTGCAGGGCCTTCTCCCTGACGCCTCTGCTGTGCAGCGCCTTGGCCAGGGCCCGCAGCTCCTCCATGTCTGACACTTTCCACCAGCCCGTCAGCATTTCTGCCCGCCAGACACACAAACAGAAGACATCTCTCACTGCACACCCACGGGGCATTGGCAGACAGCATTCTAATGAGGAGCTCCAAGAGTCAACAAGGGACCCGTATCAGTATCCTCGACCAAAACAATGGGAAAATGCTTCAGGGTAGCATCCAACCGTGAGTAGAATGCAGAGATGCCAGTCAATACAGTCGAGAGTGTCGCCAACACAACTATTTACGATGATGTAACACTTCTATCCATATATAACAACATGAAAAGGAGGAACATAGGGATCGGTTGTTATTCGCACCAGCTCCGCCAGTTTCCTCACCTTCTGGTATGGGCTGGGGGGTTGGGTAGTCCTGGGGTTTGGCTACTTCCATGGCAGGGGAAGGGGCGGAGGAAGGCTTCTCGCTGGGGGGAACAGGGGACTCGCTCTTGCTAGTGGCCACGCTGGGTGCCAAGAAGGGGTTCCCGTTTCCATCGGCCCCTGGGTAGGATGCACCTGGTGTGGAGCTACCTGGGAAGGCCATGCTCGGGCTCATGATCCCGGCAGACCACGCGCAGTATTGGAGCCCCATTCCGGAGATCCCTGGCTTCACCTGCAATGTTGGGTGAAGTTTATTTAAACAACTAAACTTTTAACAACAGCTTCAACAATCGTTGACCTGATTATGTCACATCAGATGTTTGTTTATATAATCAGATATAAGCAAAATATAAACAGGATAGTCCGCACACCTGGAGAACAGACAATGCCATGCCACCCATCCCCACAGGAGTGTGGGGGCTGGTTCCTGCACATGTCCCAAGGGGGATTGGCAACGAGGAGGCCGGAGACTTAGGCTGGGTGGAGGAAGACTGGGGGGAGGCAGCTGGGGGCGTAGGGGCGGTGGTGAGGGAGGAGTCGTCGCAAGGCGAACGGGGCAGGAGGCTAAACCAATGTCCGTTCCTCTCCGTCAGAGCCCGGAAGAGCTGGTCACCAGGCAAGAGCTGCTGGGAACTGCACATGCTCCCAGGAATGCCGAAGTGCAGGCTGAGCCTGGGGGCAGTGGGCTCCGGCTTGGCTTCCACGCACAAGGCACCGGGGCTGCCGCCGGGCACCGTGCCCTGAGAGCCGGCGAGTGGAGGAGATGGCGCCAACATGGGGACCGTCACCGGGCTACCGTTCTGCTTCTGGTGCTGGCCCTCTAATTCCGGGGACATCTTGGCCACCTCCAACAGCTTGCTAAGCTTGGAGAAGGAGCCTGGTTTCTGAAGGAAGAGGTTAGGCGAGTCCTTCTCGACACCACTCTCCGGTGTTGCCCTGTTCCCCTGGAAGTTCATGTCCTGGCTGATGTCTAAGGGCTTCTCATCCAGCAAGTCTGGTGGCTCCTTCTTGATTTCAACAGCCACTGCGCTCTCCTGTTCTCTGTATCGTTCCCTTTCTCTCTCCGTCTCTTCTGGACCTGGAGGACACCGAAAAACCCATCACCACCCAACATTAACAAACCAGCAGCCCCCTGGCAGGGTGGCCTAATTGGGCGGTGAACGTGTGTGCTGTTCCACAAGCTGTACCAGAACCAAAAATAAACAGGTAAAGTAGTGATCGCTACATTGGACATCCTGATTTTGCAGTTTAACGTGTCACTGGGTCAACAAGGGAGGGGCTTGTATTTCACTTCTTTAACCAATCACAGTCTTAATCATATGATGTCACCACATTGGTCCATTTTTTTCTCATTTTCCAACTCAATGCTTCCAGCCATCAAGCTGAGGGAGGGGTGTGTGGCTGTCACCAGAAGGTCAAGGTTCAAGGCTTGTTGTTGTTGTTGTTGTTATTATTATTATTGTTATTATTATTATTATTATTGTTATTATTATTGTTATTATTATCATCATCATCATCATCATCATCATCATCATCATCATCATCATCATCGCATGTCTCTGTACAGCCTTTGCAGGTAAATATATTCCTGTGTTGTATATCCCTTAACAAAAACACAATAAAATGGTTAATTTACAAATCTATGCACCATGCTACTTAGCAGAAAATACTAGTTTCAATGAATGTGGTGATGTCATACAACGAAGACTGTGATTGGTTAAAGAATTGAAATGCAAGTCCCTCCCTTGTTGACCCGGGCACACATCAAACTCGGCAAAATCAGGACGTGCGTCACACATCAATGTGTAGTGTCTGCGTTAATTTTTAAAAAGCAGGAAGAACAAACTCATGAAGAAGGTAATCATTGACCAGACCTTCGCCGCTCTCCATGCCTTCCACGAAGACACCCCCGCACTGCGGGAGCACCCAGTAGCGCCGCTTGTAGCGGTCTTGTCCAAACATCATGGAGCGCAGGGAATGCGACGCCTCAAAAAGCTTGCGCCTGATCTGGTTCTGTTGCTGGGGTGGGGGGACACATATCCACATCAGCTCTTCGTCCCTTTCTGGCCCCCATCCTCCCATGGAGCAGTGCGATTTTTGTAATTTACCTTCGTCAGCTTATCGATCTGCTTCTCCAACTCCTCCACACTGGCAACCTGGTAGCTCTCATCCTGGAACAAGAGCAGAAAGTTAATACTCCCATTGAAAAGGGACACAAAGCAGAAAAACACTTACAGGAACAAAATATATGTTAATGATTATGCTCAATCTGCACCGTAAGCATTTAACTGACCTTCAGCCGCTGCATTTTACTACTTCTGTTTACAACCTGCTTGCAATCTTTATCTGAGATAATTACACACTCCTGTTACGATACGGGGTAGAAAATTCTTCCTCCCACTCTCCTTCCTCGTCCACCCCAGCCCCGACTTTTCCTCCCTTACTAACCTCGTCCTCGCATGCCTCCACTTTCTTCCCTTTCTTGCATTCCTCCTCCTCTTCATCATCCTCGTCGCCCTGGTCGTCGCTGTCCTCGTCGTCATCCTCGTCATCGTCACTGTCCCCGGTCTTCCGCTTGCGCTTGCGGCCCACCGTGGGCGTGCCCGGGGTCTGGGCCTCCTCGCCGCCCACGCCGGACTCCCTCTTCCCCGTCTTTTTGGCGTGAATGCTTCTCAGCCTGGATGGACGAAGAAGACAGTGGAATAAACCAGACTGCGTTACACTGTTCTCCATTTTGCCGTCTGTGTCAAGGCAGTTACAGGCAGAAACGGATCGATCTCTATGCAGTTACACAGTCTTCCTCTGCGTCAATGGTCGCACACTCACTTGCGAAGCTTGCCTTCAACCACCCACTTGTCCCGCCTTAGATTGGTCATGTGATCAATATTTTTGTCAATCTCGCTGTGAGGAAAGGGGAAGATCAAAGTCAGTTGAAAACAGCAACAAGTTACAGCTAAAACCACCACCTACAGTTCAGGTGAAACCATTTCCTTCATGCTACATGTGTTCAACAAGGCACTGGCCCCAGATGAAAGCTGATTGGCCCTCCTGAGTCACTCCCTTTCCTGTCATTGACCAATGAGAAGGCTGACCCCTCTTATGCCTCCCACGTTAAAAAGTCCCCAGGACTGAAGGTGAGAACCACTCCTTTATTATTGGCTGATTGAGAGGTCATCCCAAATACCCGCACCGGCTCTCCATGGATCAGGTTCCCTACCCCTGGTCCAGAGGTTGCCTCTACAAAGAAGTGAAGCATCCACACTTCGTCTGACACTGAAACACCCGATCCAAAAGACCACCTGAGGCCGGTGGGGCCGCCTACCTGACGACGCTCTTGCTGCAGGCTAGCTCGTTGACCAGGAAGGCCAGGATGGAGGCCTTCTGCGTAGGTGCGTGTGCCTGGAACGCTTTGGTCTTCAGGCTCTCCGAGAGCTCCGCCAGCTCTGTCTGCCCACAGTGCGCCTCCATGTAGATCTGCAAGATCTCCGACACGTTGTCCCGGTTGATGCCCACATTGGTTAGGTGGTCCCCCAGGGCCGTTTTGGTCTAGTTGGAAAGAGGAAAACATCTTCTGAGCAGACATTACCAGACTGCAGGCCTCTTTTTAATGCCTTGTAATGGTTTTTAATCAGAGCCAGACAGAATTCCTGAGATAACACCCTACTTGTGTGTTCTCATTACAGCGGTGCCCAACGTGCGCCAGTTTTTAACAGGGTACATGCCACATTTCAGCACACATATAATATCCATCCAGCTGCTGTAGACCACAGTATTTACGGCTACAAAACCTTGCATCCAATCAGGTTGCGAGCAGCACGCAGCCTCCACTGAGGACTGTCCATGCTCCGCTCCCGTTTACGTTCTACACTTGATTACAAGAACTCCAATGCATGTCTTCTGCAGACGTTTGCAGAGGACTCTGTCATTGTGGGGTGTATTAGTGATGGGAGAATGAGGAAGCCAAGAGCTTCATGACCAGCTTTGTTGGGATGGTGTCAGCTCAACCATCCCCAGCTCAATATCAGGAAGACTGAGGAGATGGTGACGGACTGCAAGTGATGGACTGCAGGATCTGCAGGACAAAGTCTCCGAAGGTGTGGATGCTGAGATGGTACCGGCCTTCGAGTACCTAGGGGTAGTCAGGTACGACAAACCGCAGTGGGCTGCAAACAAGAACATCCTGTACAAGAAGCCTAATAATTTCTTGAGGAGACTCAAGTTCTTTGGCGTAGGAGGTACACTGCTATAGACCTCGGATGAGTCAGAGGTGACAACAGCCATTGTGTATGCTGAGGACTGCTGAGCCAGCAGACCCCAGGAGACTTTAAAGCTCCACAGGAAGGCAGCCTCATTGTTAAGGATCAACCCTGACCCCCTTGAGGAGACACTTAGAGGGGAGAATGCTGACCAAGCTCTCAGCCATCGTGAGCAACACCTCCCGTCCACTCCATGAGAGTTCTGGCACAGAGAAGTGCCTTAGGTGAAAGGCTCATTGCCCCAAGGTGTATGAGGGAACGGCTTTTGTGCTGCTTCATTCCTGCCCGCATCGGGGATTATAACATAGCCCTAGACTGAGTCTGCTAACCATTACAGTTTATCCGTGGCCATCATTTTTTAAAATGTCAATCTTGACAAGTTCTGTACATTGTTCCTTATAGGTTTGCCCATCTGTTCGTTTTATCTATTCAAATCTGTGCATAAGTACAGATCACATCTGTAGATTTCATTTTTAAACTGAACGTTTATTCATTTAAAAAAAAGTACCTTTATTTATTCTGTCCCTTTTTTGTCTGTCTGTCTGTTTTTGCCATCAGAATCTGAGCTGATGTAAAGTCCCAATTTCCCTCCAGGGATCAATAAAATTCCATCTCATCTTCCTCATCTTTCATAATGTATACAGATAATTTATAGGCACAGATGCACAGGCAAATACAGGTATATAATATACTGTTTTAAAAAAGTGAGCGTGAGAGAGAGAGAGAGATAGAATGAGTGTGTGTGTGTGTGGGACTCAGGGTTAGAAGGTTGCTGGTTCAAATCCCACAGTTGACAGACTGTTTTCACTTTTGCATCTTTAACCCCAGTTGCTCTAGGCTCGGGCAGACCCGTCTTTCTCCGCTGTACGGAGTGGGTGCAGGTACGTCGAGGAGGCATGGGCTCCGACCGCAGACTCACCCGGTGGCCCGGGGGGAGGCCCGGATCGCACACCACGGCCGACACCATTCGCACCAGCAGGTCCTGTACGGCGCCCATGCTGTCGCCCACGTTCAGCAGGCCCTCCTGCAGCACGCCCAGGCTGGGCACGTCCATAGCCACGTCGAAGCCCAGAACCTTCCCGAAGCTTCGCAGGAACTGCATCACCATCAGGCAGTCAGAGAAGGAGCTCCCAGGAAGCACGAGGCCTGCGATCCGTGACAACTCAGGGAGAGGCTGGATGACAAGAGATTCACAAACGCTGTCACCCACACTGCCCGTTAACCTTAATTACACCTGCCTGTGCTTCTTTCATTAAATACTTTCCCACCAAGTGGGAAATTAATTTATAAATCTACCTTGAACTTATAAGGAATTTCCTAAACAAATACCCTCTATAAAATCCCACGTTATTTCAGAAAATTTTCAATTATTCGAGCCCCAGGACTCCTAAAAATGCAGGGGCCACAAAGGGACACTGTAAGCTCCAATCAGTTCAGTGCCAATGCTAGGATTTCACAACCATATTTATCCTACCACCTGCAGCCACTTGAGGGCAGTATTCCGTACAAATAGGCTGCATGTGTGTGAAGGCGAAGAGATGCCCTCTGGTAACAGTCTGTCAGAATGCAGCCCAGGAATGTGGCCTGGACATTAATACAGTATTCCTCGCATTCAGAACAGCAAAGGGCCCCATCTGGGAATCTCAGGAGCGTCCCCAAAAAAGCCAGCATTCAGACGCTTGGTTATTGACTGACTATCTCTTTTGCATAGAAGGGGGAGGTGGCGCCCTCTATTGGTCACAAACACCATTACCTTGTGGTCCGCCAGGCACAAATCCTCATTGGGCTTCTTCAGCTCCTTGGCCATTTCCAGTTCCAGCCTGCGGAGTTCCAGCTTCCGCTCTTTGTTGATCCGCTTTTCGTCCCGTTTCTCCTGCTTCAGGCGCTCGCGCTCCTGCGGGGACGGGGGAGATCGGGTTGAATGGGGCGGCCCAGGTTTACAGGGTGTGCCACCGCACGAGGACTTGCGTTATTACGGCTCAGCGGAATGCCGAGGGGCCTCCCGCACGTTCAGAGGGAAATCCCTCGGGGTGCTGCATTCTTACGTTTCGTACGTTTAAATGAAAGGTGTGGGGAGGCGACAGAAAAGGTAGGAGCCCCTGAGAGGAGGCGGTGGCTGACGCAGAAGTTACCTCTGCTTTCTTACGGGCCTCCATGGCCTTCATCAGCATCATGTGCTGCCGTCGCCTCTCCCGCTCCTGGGGGGGGCAGGAGGACAAGCGTTAGGGGCTAAAGGGCTCAGGGGGAGGGAAAGGGTGTGATGTCACTGCAAAAGATGACAGCTTAATGTAGCACATTTAGCAATGGGGGAGTAGGGGCAGACAAGTCACACTGACAGCGGTCACGTTTATGTATTTTAGTTGAAACTTAGAAGCTGATACAATGACAACCAATAAGCGAAAATAAGGGGGGGGGGAGGAGGAAGCAAGAGACATGTAGGACAAGCATACTCTCGGAGACGGGATCAGTCGTGATGCTTCTGGATAAGCTGGCAGGTAGGAAGCGGATAAGGCTGCCCGCTACAGACTGGTTAACGTACGCTACCGAAAGGTCAGGGGGGAAACGTTATTTGCTGGTACAGTTCAGCGACAGGCAGGGTGTGCCTTCTAGTGGAACATATGAAGCCAATGGAAATCAGAGAAAGTAATGAGAAAATATCAGCGTCCAATGGCCATCTCGAGGGCCAGAGGGGTAAATGGGTTGGTGTCTGAAGGGGATTTTTCACTCAGCAAGTCCATCACATTAACTGGTATTTTTAATGGTTCAAGGTCATCCGGGATACTGCTATGATCTTATCCAGGATACTATTAGATCCAATATGGCATGGCTTCATGGCAATGCTGAAACTGCCCGTTTTCAGCTATCGTGATAATCAAAAGAGGCCTCGACTGAAAATGGGCAGGGGGAGAGGCAGACAAAAATCTGATAAATGAAAGAATGCTTCCTCGATCAGATGATCTTTTTTTTTCTTTGGTAATGGGCCGAACAAGCAGGCGGGAGAGCAAGAGAGCTGCCATGGGTAATGGACATAAGGGGGGAGGAACAGATGGGTACAAAGTGCAAATGCTCGCCCCCCCCCAGACTTCCAGAAAACAAGCACTTACAATCAGCAAAGAAACAAATACGAAACGTGATGAATGTTACATGTGCTTCCAGACTATGGGTGTCTGTATTATGGGCTTTGGCGCAATTCGCTAGCGAGTGTAGATGCCCAGCCTCTTGGCTTAAAAATTATTTTCTAGGGGGGTCCCTGAGGTCCCCCCCCAGGAACACAGACAGCAGATGCAACTTTGCTGGAAAGCCATGCAGAGAAATGTAGTATGAGAGCAGCCAGTGCTAATGCTTCACGCATTGCTATGACAACCAGATCACAACCAGTTCACGATGCGGTGTTAGATGTACGAAAATAAACATACCCATACCATATCTAGTCTATGCCTCTCCAACTCCTGGTAGAAAGAGTTGGCAAAGTATTATGAAACAGAAATCACAGAGTCATAAGAACAGGGTTCATAAGAACAAAACAAAAAACAACCAATCCCAGAGGTAACCCAGTCCCCCAAAGCACAGAACATAAAAAAGGGAAACAAGAGATTTAATAAAGCACTGATAAGTAGTTAGAGAGCCCCCCTTTTTCAAAAAAAAAACGGAATTAGAAAATCTGTTTCTTTAACTCCATGCTACAGGTGCATCTGGAGTGGTAGGTCCTCACCTGATGTTTCAGGATGACAGCCTGCTGCCGTCGCATCTCCTTCTCCTTGAAGTAAAAACAGGAGAATGAAAAATCGCATCCTCAACGCAAACACACATTGATGTTCTCTCCTTTAAAAAAAAAAAAAAAAAAAAGCTGATACAGGTGGTCAGTTCAATTCCTACATTCACGTCAGCTAAAACCCGGAGGCGTACAGCTGAAACGGATCAAAGCGAATGTGACAGGAATTCCTCTCTTTCTCCGTTAAGACGAAGAAGGTCCATAGTTAAAATAAGTTATAAAATTTACATTTAAAAACCGATGAGCAAACAATAGACGTGCATGACAGAGGTTCATGAATCAGCACTAGCTGGGTATCAGTTCTCATTCATACCGCTCAGTTGTCAGATCATTGCCCAAAGTCTTTACGGCCCATCTAAACCGACCTTTGTTCGCTTCTCAGCTTCCAAAATTTTGGCATTTGCTGCTTCTTCCTTCTTCTTCCGTTTAGCCTGTGCATGCAAAACAGGTCTTCGGGTCATGCAAAAGCCATGAACTTCAAAACATCTCATTCGACGACGACAGACATCTCACAGACAGACACGGGAAACAGAATGACAGGAGACCACAGGGAATTGAGACCGAAACTCTATTACTGGTTTACCTTAACATGTTAGATATTAGATATTAGATATGAGGATTTTCCTTTAAACTATTACATACTTTAAGGCTATACATATACAAAACTACAACTACTACTAATGTCATGGCAGAACATTTAAAACAAACCACAGGAAGAGCTTCACCACAATACATAAATCATTCTGCCCAAAATAAATTTGAAAAGACATGCCTGTACAGACACAGAGCCTGCACCACTTGTTAGGGACTGTATAGATCCGGGATCTTTATAGCTATTTTAATGTCAGTTAAAATGAATATGATACGTTAATGTTTAGTGGGATTCATGATATATTACTGTCTTCAGAGCAAAATGACAATGTAAAGACAGTCTGCAGTAAGACCCCTTTGGGATCTAGCACAGGATGTGAAACTTAACTAATGTCTTATGCTTTTCTTAAGATCTATTTTGATCCTTAAATGGGTGAGACAGGTCTGAGCGTTACCCCTAACCCCCAACCATTGGGTCATGAAATACCAAACTGAGAAACAGATAATATGCAATGCATTATGTGGAATTTAAATATGTAATTACAAACTGCAAGAAATCCTGTTAGGACTGGTTTGCCAGCCCTGTCAACTCCAATTTGATTTTGACCCACTAAATCACTTTGCCATGTTTATAACTTGTATATGTATGAAAACCAGCTTTTTATGCTAAACTATTACTGTCATTCGATTGGGGGGGGGGGGAGAAGTCACATCTCTTTTGCATAATTTAACCACGGTTTGAAGGGGTAAAAGCAGAATTAATACTCATTGACAGCCCACAGAGAATATTTCAGCATTAGTCCCATGTAAAATAACGCAGAAGGCCTAACCCGAAACAGGACGAGACGATATAAAAACGGCCGTATCCGAAAGTGCCCTCCACCCCCGTTTCATCTCCTGCAGAACCTACTTCGAGAATCTGCTGAGCACGGAGCTCCTTCTCCATTCGGATCTGCTGAATCCGCTTGATTTTCTCCTTCAAAAAATAACATAAAATAAAAAGGAGCAGGAAAACTATCAGTCAGAAGTGTCATCAATCTCATTATTCCAGGCCTGAATACGAGTGTCACACTGCACGAATAAGCGGGGGGGCAGCCACATGACACTGGAAGCATACATAAGAATAAAAACGTTCTATATACAAATTCTTTTTCACATCACCCTTTAGACAGCAATGCTGCTATGTGACTGTGTGTGTTCTGGTTCTGTGAATAATGCATGTCCACCCTTAACATACCTGCACATGTCTTTAAATAATGTATATTATTTATGTACATACATCATATACTGTGTCCGTGCGTGTGTGTATGTCTATATACACATATACACATACACACACACACACACACACACACACACACACAAAACAAAAAATGAAACATACAGAACTACAGATTCCCAGGTGTACCCTATGCTTATATATTTTACTTGTTTATCTGACGGTTTTATCCAAAGTGATTTACACTACAGGGAAGACCTATGAGGATTTGATCCCATGACCTTTGCGTTGCTACATGTTGAGCATGCTCATGTCTTTACCTGCTGCTTCAGTATCTTGATCTGCTCCTTCTGCTTCCGTTTCTCCTCAGCAGCCATGATTGCTGAAAAAGAGCACAGAGGTGCCGGTCTGTGGCTTGGCGCACGGTGGGAGGGCGACATTTTCCAGGGCAAAGGGGGCGGAGATACCTTGTTGCTTGCGAGCTTCTTTGGCCGCCCGTGCCAGTGCTTGCTTTTCAAGTTTGCGCATTAGTTTGATTTGAGCTGCTTGCCGGGCTATTTCTGTTGGCAAGGCAGGAGAGGAATAGTTAGCTCAGCCATTGGCCGCAATTCACAGAGCATCCAACAGGGCGGCGCCGTTCACCTTGGGCTTCTAGTTTCCGGAGGAGCTTGGCATCAGTGGAGCTGGGCAACTCGCCCTCCCCTACGTTGGGCGGCCGGCCTTTACGCCGCCTTGCCCGTGACCCATCCGCCGACTGTTGTTGGCCATCCAGGTTCGGGGGGCGCCCTCGGCGTCCCTCCATCGCCATGACGTGAGGGAGAAGTTCCTCCTCTGTCAGCAATGTCCACTGCAAGCCCTGAACCAAGAGACATGGGGGGGGGGGGGGGGGGGGGGTATGGGTTCACCATAAGGCCTTCATGGCCCACTCCAGCAACTGAAAGCTTACCCCCCTCCCTCCCTGACCAGGAGAGACATCCAAGAGGAAGCACCTTTCAACAAGACACTATTCATCCAGGTTGAATCACCTATTATCCTCAATATACTTCACATTATTTATTTCATTATTTATACTGTTCTGCCAAGACACAAAAACAGTAACAGAGAAGAATAGAAAAATAAACTTTGACAGGCAGGCACTTTTATTTAACGTTCTGCCTGGTCTCTTCCGTTCCCAGTGCACGCTAAAGCTTCCCAGTCCTGTGCCTCTGAGTTCCACTCCCTCTCATCTTTAGGACTGCATTACACAGTTTACCTGCAAAAGCAAACTGATCCAACCATCGTTGTACCGCAAATATGGGTCAGAACTAACGGACGGGGCTTTCTGGAGTAGAGCTCCGCTTAATGGGGGAGAATAAAAAAAGAAACTGAGAATAGATATAAAAACATTCACCTGGGGTCCATCTCTGGCTTCATAGAAGTCACCAACCCTTAATTTTGCAATGAAGCTAAAATTATCGCGTGTGATGTCAGTTATTCCATTTCTGGATAGATACTACAGAAGAGAGAATAATGGCTTTGGTGAGACAAAGATTTTCAGGGTTCAGGCAGAGTGTGACACTGAAAGCAACCTAGTAGGTTTTTAGGCCCAATTTAAATGACACGGTACGCTAGCAAGTTCCTCTAGTAACCCTAATGTAACTACCCTTAACCAGTTCCGGTGCCAATGGACGGGTCCTTCTTCGAAGTTACCTTTACGACATCTGGGTATTGACGTAGCTTCTTCCCACAGGGGGCGTAGTACGCCACATCGCCCTGGACGCGGCCGTTGAGGTTTTGGATTCGTGTTTCCCTCCGCCACCTGGGTGGAGACGCGCTAATGTCATACAACACTCTGGCAAGGAGGACTCTCCATTTCAGCTCGCTAGACAACTTCAGCCAGCCATGCTGAACTCTCAGTCTGACCCTGCACCTGTTTATCGATATTCCTTCAAGCTATCTAGCTTAAGTACCTGTCTATTGGGTACAGGACGGCTTTCTTTCTAAGCTGCAGGCACACAAACTTATCTCCAAACGCACGCAACAGCATCTATTAAGGCCTCCTTTGTAGACTCCAGTTTTTAAGTAACATAAAATGTTCATAACAATACCTTTACATGAGAATACACCAACTAAAATTATACTTAAATATCAAGAACCAGTTTTTTGTTATTGTTAACACAAGCCACGGTCACAAACTAGATATATTTCACTGATGAAGGCCTCATCGCAGAATTCTTCGCTCTTTGGGTCTCTGGGACAATGTCAGTCAGAGTTTATCTTGGGGCACTTTACCTCCACCCAGATGTGATTCAAAACGCAACACCTGAGACCGTCTCCATGCGACAAAAGACAGGCGTGCCTCCTGCCTCCCATTCTGGCAAAAACGACGGCCGATGACTCAGACGAGCGGCCTTGATTGAAATGGCCTCGTGAGAACGAGCTCACTGGAAAGAGAGAACTACCAATCCCAGCAGAAGTCTTCACAGTGGCAGTGAATCAGTCAAAGACTGTATACTGTGTCTGTCCAATGGAAACCACGCATGTCTACTTTATGATAACTGCAACAGGACTACACCTATGCCCCTCTGTCTAATGATAGTGTTTGACATCTAAGTGTCCAATGACAAGATGTTTTATAGAGTCATCTGTTTAACTCGTATTTATGTTTGTACTAGTTAATGTTTGTATTCACAATGGTCCTTTAAACAATTACTTTATATTGCTAATTTTAGCAACTCAATGGCATTGGCTAGATAACTAACATCACTGTTAATTGTGAATCGAAAGTGAGATTAGCTAGTGTGTTGTTGACACTGATGAATCTGCCTCATCGACGACAATCCACAAAAGTCCATATAAAACATTAAACCATTCGCTGACAGCTGCGTAACTATAGGTTTCTCTCTGTGGTGCTAACGGTGTCTCATCATGTAATTTTAGGTTAATTTTGTAAAGTAGTTTCTGAGAAAATGTGTTTTTTTCCATGGTCCTGAAATAATGGATTTTTGGAGACATGCTTTTTTCATTGGACAGCGGCGATATGCAGAACTGGAACATATTTCCCATCCGTGGTGATGGAATAGGATATTTATGGAAATAATACTGCCAGGCCCCAGTTCTTAGAGCTGCCAGTGATTCGGTCCAGACAGGAAAGATCAAGAGGCTAGCTGTTTAAACTGACCGCAGCTGTGACTTCTGCTCCACCCAGCACTGCACCTGTTTGACCTGTAGTTCCACTGGTAATGAAACTCATCTGAGTGAAGATCTGCAGAACCTCTACTTCAGCCACCCACCCACCCCCAGAAATTGAACATCACCCATCAACAGGTCTTCAAGGTGCTGAGATGCCGTCTGAAAGCATTCTGCTGCTTATTAAGAGACTGAGAAAAACATGCCAACGCTAACGGCCTAGGCCGGCTTCCTTGCTTCATGCATGACTTGCAAGATGTTCCTCATAGCACCCGCAACCTACTTATGAGACATGATCATAAGGAACTCTAAAATCCTGACCTCTGGAAAGTATTCCATCATCGGCTGGGGTGCCAGTGTCAAACCCTCACCACATCATCTGCTAGGCCATCGAACCCAGCACGCAACTTCGACAGGTCATGGGGCAAGAAGGCATGGAGCTCCATGGGAACGTACCCTAATTCAAGAGGTATCCGCAGCTCCTGCTCATCCACTCGCCGTCGTTTTGCAGATCCTGTGGATGGGGGGGGGGGGGCACTGTTTAAGTCCAGGACATGGGCAAATGCAGGGAAAGCTTCACTAGCTCAATGAGATCTATGGGACCATTTTTAGAACAACTACTTGATATAGCTCAACCCCTGGTAGACAGAACCTTCCACCTCCACTTATACCCAAGCAGATCATCTCCAAATGAGAAAGGAAATTCAAATATAACTTCTTGGCATTTTTTGGTTTCTTTCTCACAAAACATGTATAGATTCCAAACTGACAGCCAATTATAGCTTAATCCATAATCCACATGGCGTTCAGAAGCCATGCAAAGAGGGTTTGGCTTGATTTATACGCTTATCCCATAAAGCATTCCAATGTGGCCCAGCACGGGAAAAAGGAATCAAACACAATCTGTGGAGAGGATGAGCCCAAATGCCTCAAGTTTCAAAATCGGGGGATATGTCACAGGGTTGCTGGGAATTGCGATGGTGGCTTCAGTCATGAACTCATCACATCAATGACCCCAGAAGGGAAAAACAGACGGCATGTGGCTCAGTGGGTTAGAACGCCATACCTGTGATCAGAAGGTCCCTGGTTCAAATCCCAAAGTCAGCAGAGTGACTTCATCATTGGGCCCCAGAGCAAGACCCATAATCCCCCTCTACTCCAGGGACACTGTCTGACCCTACTTTCAATTGCACGTCACTTTGGATAGGAGTGTCTGCCGAATAGATTAATTCAAAGTGGGTCAGTGGAAAAGCCCAGTTGGGTCCTGGTTTTTGATATGCTGAAAATGATGAGGGAGGTCTTCTGATTGCCAGAGGTAATTGCAAACCTACTCTTTTCAGTTGTGGAGATTCTAATAGGTACTGGCAGGTAAGCACATTGACTGGAGGAAAAGTGGAAAATCTGGCCAAAACACTTCAGATTCTGACCAGAAATGTCACACACAGAGTTTTTTTGAGAAAATGAGTATATAACTATTTTTTGCTAGCCTACAACTCGGAAATGATCAATTAGCACTACAATTATCAATTGCTATGCGACATTTTTTCAACTGCTTCATCAAAAATATTGGTCAATTTCACCTTCAATTTTTTCGATGGAAACCTACAAAAAAGCCCACTAAACTAGTTACCAAAAAATGAGATATGCAGCAGAATCTCACAATCGCCAGCAGAAACCAGCTGCGGAAAAGAGTAACGTCCCCACTCATTGGGTCGGTGGGGGAGGGGTGCCCCAGCAGTCATCTCTCAATAACCACTAAAGCTATTGACTTGAAAACTTTGTCTTCATTTGGTATAAAAAAAAACATTCTGACTTATTAAATTTAACATGTTCCAGATTTCAGTTTTTACCTGTCAGGAGCTCATTCTAACCACAACCATATCTATGGATGAACTAGACTTGGAAAACAAACTTGCAAAACTTGCCAAACAGCAAAACTTGCCATTACCTGGAGGAGCACCAATAGCGAACGATGAGGAGGGAGCTGTGTGATAGGCTGGAGCTCCAGAACCAGCCAATACAGTGGAAGCAATCATGTCGGGGGACTTGACGACTTGGAGGTTGAGGGGGGAGCTGTTGGCCGCAGAGTCGGCGGAGGCATTCACTAAAGAGGTACTCTTGGTGAGCTTCAGAGGCATCTTCTCCCCTTCGGTGTCGGTCCCCGTCTCATTGCGCTCCTTCATGTCATCCTCGGAGCCTTCCGAGTCGCTTCCGAAGTTGCTTTCAGAGTCTGCACCGGGACATGATTCCACTTCATGGCACCATTTGTGATGATTGTGATAGTGTGACACTGCTAAACCAAATCAGAAGCAAGGAACGACATTTTGCTGAGGCGGACTCACCTGAGGGACTGTCGTCGGAATCCTCCTCGTCATCTTCCTCCTCCTCTTCCTCGTCATCCTCATCCTCGACGGATTCATCAGAATCCTTACTGCTGGGGATGTCAGACTCGGTGCCCCGGAAGAGGTCCACCAGGGACTGAACCAAGTGACTCTGGTTTGCCCCTCTACTTGTGGTTATCGATTTGGGGGCCCTGTTCTTCCCTTGCGCATGGGCCAGGCCAGGTGAGGTAGAAGGCCTTGTGGGCACCATCGAGACGGCCATGTGGCTCTTGGCGCCCATGCTCAGGTTGACGGGTGTGGAGAAGGGGGGCACGCCAGCGGCCGCGAGCGGGGGCTTGTCGGGGGTCTTGACCTGGCTGCGGGGTTTGGTGATGAGGGCCAGGGGGGCTTCCTGAATGGCGCTTTGGATGACACCGTTCGGGTGATGGTGTCCGAGGAGGGTACTGGAGAGGAATAGGTTGGAGTGGCTTCCGTGCTGGGGGGCCAGTTTGTGGCTGCTTGGGGCCTCAGGGGAGAGTTTGGGAGGGGGCAGCGATGACAATGACGACAGCGGTACTGATGCCGCCTTCTTCTGGGTCTTGTAGGACTCCTGCTGCTTTTTCAGATGCACTGGGAATGTCGTCTTGAGATGCTCCTGGGAATGGAATGGCTGAAGCGGAAAGGAAAAAAGAAAAGGAGAAAACGGAAGAAAAAAAATATAATTACATTAGCTGTCATTTTACATTAATGCAGATGGCGAAAGCAGGTGGTAAAGTACAATACCAAGTAATTATGTCCAATTATTACCCCGAAATTGACTACAAAAGTAAAATAATAAATTCCAGACTCGAATTAACCAATACCGCATAAATTAGTTTATCTATGCAGTATATATTAAAAGTCAGATAACAACATTACATACAATTCCCATAGTTAATGAACAAAACAGTCATGCACTTAGGAGCTGACGATCTTACGGACTATGCAGCTAAACGTAAATATCTGTTGTTTGAGAGAGTAAAATTAAGTGTTTAGGAAAAAAAACCCTTATTAAATATAAATTAAAATTATATTAAATATCAGAATCACACTGTTAATACTGTTCATTGTGATCATTAAGCACACAATTAAACTTGGACCTGCCCAATGCTGCAAGAATAAAATCAGTGGTGAGGCTCATGGTGGGGGAGTTGCGTTTATTTCCTTGTTGATAACTAGATTCCTGAAGCTTCACCAGAGGTAAGTGCTTGTCTGCTTGGGTGCAGTAATTACAATAACAGTGAACGCACTGTCACCTCCGCTGGTGTAGCCAGCCAGAGAAGGCCATCAACACCGTCAAGTGGCAGACAGAGGGACCCTCCAGACGTCTCGCGCCGCATCGAGAAATCTGACTGACCTTTTAAGATTTGTGTGTCAGAAACAATGTAGTCGCGGAGTAAGTCATTACAGACATAAAATATAAAAAGACAACAGCGAACTGTGAAAATATGCAAAGAGGGACTCCATGAGCAGCAATAACTAAATTATAAATACTAATTTTTTTCGACACAATAATTAAGATCCATGCAGGGTTTCCATTTGCATAAATTCAGCTCATCAAAATGGCAGGCGAGATTTTTAAATTCTCATCACTGTGAAATTTTATCCCGCATCTCTCTCCTCCTTTATTATAGAATTACTGCATGGCTTTGCATTCTTCGTAATGTTGAACTTTAAATGGACGGACATTTCATTTAGGCGACCCTATCGCTTGTGACATCAGGGGAAAACATTTACCACAGTGGTCTAATCCAATTATAAACAGAATAGAGGAAGGTAAAGAAACATTATTTGTATTGATTTAACCAAGTATTTTCAGTATTTACTTTTAGTTTGAAGTATATTTTAAATGGATGTGAAGAGCTATTAATCTACAAAGGTTTGATGTTCTCATACTTAATACGGGTGACTGCTGTAACGCCCATCACAATGACAAGTCAAACCGTGTAATTTTAACATTCAACAATTAATTAGAACCAGCATAAATCATTAAAAAGCAGACTAATGTCACAAATAAACAAGAACCAAATTTAATCTGTATAACATGGAGTGACAATTTAATGTCGTTTCAATTTTTATTTTGCTGTACCGTTACACCGGGGTAGGCAGGAATCCTTGTGTGTGTGTGCGTGTGTGTGTATTATATTATATTATATTACATTACATATATACACAGCCACTCACACATCCCCCACACACACACTTTTCAATTTTATTGTCCCCTTATTGAGATGAGATGGGCTGATGGATTTTTTCCCCCTTATCATAGTAACTGGCATTATGAAAATATTTGCTATATATTAATATTTCAGGCATGAAAAGAGCTTAGTTTTGTTGACATGCCTAGATGACACACAAACGGGTGATGGGAGCGACATACCTGCTTTAGTCTGAATTCACTGATCTGTGAAGCTGAGTCTTCCATGAGGTTCCTTGGAGTCATCTTCATACCATCGGGGGAGAGAGTTGGTGGCTTTGGGGATGGGGCCAGTGGTTTGAGTTTGGGAGGGGGGGAGAGAGACAGAGGCCTGGGTGAGCTGGAAAGAGAGAGGGGCTTAGGTGAACTGGAGAGGGAGATGGGCTTCGGGGAGACCGTGAGTGGGAGGGGCTTGGGGGAGACTGTGAGTGGGAGAGGCTTGGGAGAGACCGTGAGTGGGAGAGGCTTGGGGGAGGATGTGAGTGGGAGGGGCTTAGGGGAGGGGTCCAAAGGCTTAGGCGAGGGCTCCTGGCGTGGCTGTGTGACCAAGGCCAGGGGCTTGATGCTGGCTGCCAGCCCAGTAGCTTGGATGACACTCATGTGTGGCTTAACGGCCTCCTCTCTGGAGCCGGGGCTTTGGAAGACCAGCGGACTGGATGATGCCAAGGCCGAAGACTGGATGGACGGAGGAGGTGAGAAGTGGCTGGGGACCAGGGCCTCGGCGGGAAAGCCCCGGGGAAGGCTGCTCTTGTTTGCCTGGGACTCCCGGTCCTCAGCAGGCCTGGGGATATCCTTCTTACCCTCAGAAATCCCAACCTGAGTGGGGTGGGGGGGTGCATGGAAATGGAATAAACAGTCAGCTCTGTCTAAACCTAGGATAAAGGAAACAGGGTTATTGGACTAGGCACTAGGCACCCCCAAGAGCATTTCAGCAGCAAGAATTACCCTTCGGCAGCAAGGTTCTCAATTAAGACATTTTGCCTTTTAATTATTTTGCCCTTTAGTTATGGTTGGGGGAAAAAATATACAAAAAATGAGATAAATCACGTTTCATTTAGGAATTCTATCCCAAACCCCGCCCCCCCCCCAAAAGCATCAAATTCCTGGTTCACCTTTACCTTCCTCTTCACCCTCTTCTCCCTCTCAGAATCCGAGTCCTCGCTTTCATTGCTCTGATCTTCCTCGTCCTCATCCTCGTCGTCATCCTCATCCAGGTCCTCGGAGTCGCTGCTGCTCACCCCTTCGCTCGAGGTGTCCGAGGAGGTGCCCGACTCGCTGTCACTGTTGCTGGAGCTCTCCGCCGCTTTCTTGTGGAGTTTCTGCAACAAAAATTAAAAAAAAAAAAATAAATGAATAAAAATATTTAGAATGGAGACGGAGACAGGATGAGGCCCCTGGGCTACGCAAACAGCACTGGCGTCAGATGTCTGGAGCTCAGATATCCTGCCGGTTACTCAATGGTGAGGACATTTTCACACACCTTACTGTAGGTACACCCTTGGGTGTTCCAGCCTGCAACCTATGAAACTCCACCTGTAAATATACTCCATCCCCAGATTAGTGCGCAAAGACATAGAAAGAATCCAGTCTTACGCAGGACATTAGCCAGAATGACACATATGAAAGACTGTTAATTAGCAATAAATAACTTGTTTAAGATCACCAAGGTACTTGACATCTTGCAAAGTTAAAAGCTGCTATATAAGTGACACATGAAAGGACCTCAGTTTTGGTCCTCGTAGGCCGTCTTTGGGCATGCCTGCCTGAAATGCCAGCTCACCTTGTCTTTAGATTTCTGACTGGGCTTCTGACCAGCGCTCTCCTTAGACATCTGGATTCCCTCCGTGCTGCCTTTGCAGCTTCTGCCTCCAGAGTTAGCGGTTTTGGGCCGCTCGGGGGCTGCCTGCGGCAGAGGTGTGGCGGGGGCGGAGCTCCCCCCAGAGGAAGGGGTGGCGCCGTTGCCGTTCACTGCTCCGTTCACCCCTGCGTTCGGCACGAATGCAAAACCGGGATCATAAGACAGACTGCAGTTCTGAGCTGCACGAAATACATAATGACCAAGAGTCTGACCGCGAATAAAGACAAAAACACAGAGAAATATGGAATTGTGGGAGGTTTTGAAGGCATTTGAACAAATCCAGCATAAAATGAGCATTAATGGACCACATCTTAACAGTAAAAGCTTACCAGCTGCCTCCTCTTCTGATTAATGAGATCCTATAACTCACTCGCCTCCATGGCTAATTAACCGCATTCAACGTGGCGACGTTTCGGCCGCAAGAGTTCCGCTGGTGTGTTAGAGCCACGCACCTTTGGGGGTGTCCCGTCCATTCTTGCTGGGGGTCCGTGACTGGAAGGTGCCAGACTCATGGTTCTGCACCGGGGGAGGGAACATGGGGGGCAGCCCAAGCAGGGGGGGGAAGAAGGCGGCCGCGCTCCGCCGGTGAGCCTCTGACGCTCGCCACCAGTCCGCTGCTAGGGGCAACAGAGGGGCAAACTGAATGCGCGGATCTACTGCGCCACCTGGTGGCTCCATACAACACCTACGACGTCTGAACTACACTCCTCAAATGCCTGCTTCGAGATCATTAATACATACAACAATACAACCACTCATTTAGCCATAATAATTTAAGTAATGATCTGATGAGGGCTAATAAATAATGCATCTTATACAGCAGAATGAAATACAGTAGCATGAAAAATAAATATACACACACATATGAGCTTACCCAATAGGATACTGTATACATTTTCAAAACAATCTGACTCTGGCCTACATCTATACAAATCTACGTGTTTTATTACATAATTTATATTAAAACATGAGCAACAGTGATAATGAATGCTAAAAAAAGTCTGGTTTCCTAAAATCTCAAATGGTTGTCCACTATGAATTCAAGAACTCTTTTCACAAATACATATGAAACATTGGAGAGTGACTGCTTGGTAACCTGCTTCAATTCTGCCCGAATCAATGTGCAGGCAGAAAAGAGTGTGATCAATAATATCCATCTGAAATTTCACTCTTTGAATATAACCAAAATTTCCTTAAAATACAGTACTTTGGGGGGGGAAATTAATACATTTACTCAAAATATCCCATTTAATGGACAGAAATACACAACGTCCAAATAAACATCAAATATAGGATGGTCCAAAGCAGCAGTGTTTTGATTCATAGCATGCACAACTACCGTTCCGTAAAATACTGTCGGTTGCACTACTATATGATACCTGACGGCACAGTTCACTGTGAATGGTAAAAACAGAGTAAGTTCATAGTGAATTCATGATAACCGAGATTAAAATGAATGAATAAATGAATGAATATATAAATTGTGATTCAGGGATATTTTTCCATTGATTGGGAATATTTTTATATATGAACAGGACATCCTCAATACTGTAAATTTCATAGTATTTATAGATACTCAAAATTTATAGATAACCTAGTCGCCCTAGTTATCCTTGAACAAACTGTTAATTAACTGGCCTGTTCATTATTGTAGCCCAGCCCACTCCGGTCCTTCCTGCAGCGGTTAAGAGCATGCTCACTCTCACCCACCCCCATGCCCCCCCTCTGGCTTACCTGGAAAGGCTCCTAGCTGGGGGTGAGCGGCCAGGGCAGCGGGCACACCCAGTGTACCCAGGCCCCCAAATTCAGACCGCCCTGAGCTGTTAGTGTGAAGGCCAAAGGCTGGATGGTTCACCATGGGGAAGGCACTTGAGACAGGGGAGAGGCCAAAGGACTGATCGCTGGCTGCCCGAAACAAACGCCCTGGAAGAAGCAGGAAAACACAAATAAAGACAGTGAGAGTGTTACTTAAAGGCGAGGGACACCGTGTAGCTAAAACGGCTCGTCTAAATAATTCATCTATACGTATGTTAAAGTTTAATATCATAACATCTCCCTATCGATTTTACAACCTCTGGTTAGCAAGGGAATCTTTTATGCATTATCAATAAAGACATTAGCTGCTAGTTAGGCATCCCTCCCATTCCGCTTGATCTGCTTAAACACATCTTGTGCAAATACGAAGCAGATTTGGGAATCTGGGATATCACTCAGTGGGAATTCATTATGCATTTTTTACGAGCCGTACTCTTGTCGGCGCTTAAACGCAGGAAAATCTGAGTACAAACACTCCTTCGCTGGTGCAGTTTTCAAGAGGTGATTTCGATTAGCCAAGAAAAGTACCATTAAAGGCAGGACAGCTTATTCAGACATAAAGGGTCAACATTAAGCTGTTTATTTGTATTTACAACCTCACGATGGGTAATACTGAAATCAGAAAATATAAGTTAATGTCATTTCGGCTGAAAGACGCATATAATCCTGAGACTGGTCCTTAAGTAAGCCTTTAACACTAATCGCTCCAGGGACAGACATTACTTTCTCAATTGTACGTCGCTTTGAATAAAAGCATCTGCTAAATAACTAAATATAATATAATGTAAAATAATGACTTAATGAAGCCAGCATAAGGCATGCCTATGAATATTCAGCTGACAAAGTGTAAACTTTATACCTCAAAAGTAGGATTGCTGTGCCCTTTATCCTAAGCACTCACGGCTGGTCCACTTCCTAGACTGTCACAGTAATCATTATAGGTTTTTTTTTTTATTTTAATATTAAGAAGTCTATTTCGGTACGACAATATACAATGTATGCACTCCCCTTCATCCTTCCTTGTTCCATGTTTCAACCTGTTTCGTACAATTTATAATCACTGTTTGGGTGTGAGAATGGTATCCTAGCGTGCCAACTGTACAGCGGGACGTGGCGGAGGGTGAGGTCATCACACAGCCCCACAACGAGGTACAGTCCTCTTAAAATTCCTTATACAATTTGCTGGGTGGTAACAGTAGATGGAGACATATCGTGATATTACGGGTAAATTGCACTGTTCGTCAAGGCGAAAAGTTAGCAATTAATTGAATCTATGAATAGCACACACACACACAAACACATAAAACCTAACAATAATAAAGTCATAATGCTCCCTTCCCTGCTCACCCATGTATTTAAATGATCAGCTTATTCCAGTTAACACAAAGTAATTGCTAACTTTTCATACATACATGTTTCTCATATTAAAAGCACAAAAGCAGATATGTTTTTTTAAAAAAAAGGAATTCCAAAGAAACACAACACATATGATTAAATCGATATATTGCATATTGCTAAACAACTATGCTGACTTTTTATGTTGGGTGGGTCAAAAACTAAAAAAAAAAAAAAAAACTTGAATAACACATTGAAAAGGTTTAAGACATCCATTACATTGCATGAATAAAATGTAAATTCATGTCACTCATTGTGGATAAGGTGCTAAACAATTTAACAATATTTAACAATATTTACAAAAATATAATTTTGCATAAAACAACCTCTAAAAATAAACAAAAAACTTGTCTCACGGAAGGTCTTTAAAAAAAATCAAAGATGTACTTTTTTGGTTTTTACGTCCTGTAGCTGTTAGCGCATGGTGGCTCCGTGACTAACAAGACTCCCCTCTCCAATCCTCCGGCTTTGATTCTCACCACTAATTCTGCCTGTGTGTAAGGGTGGGTTTATACCCACAATTTGGTAAAATCGGTTATTTTTTCACAGTGGTGGCTTGATGGTTGATGTAATTGAAAGATTGCACGTTCGAATCGCCGACCAGCAAGGCACCACTGAGGTACCCTGAGCAAGGTACTGCCCCCAAGCACTGCTCCCCAGGCGCTGAATTAGCTGTCCCCTGCTATGTAATGAAAGTAACATATGGGTTAAATGCAGAGGACACATTTCGTTGTTGTGTGCTGTGGTGTGTTGACAATGACCACTGATCTTCAAATTCAGGTCCCCACAATGTAAACCTCTATTTTATGTGAACGCAATAAATAAAAAAAAAAAAACTAAAATAGCCAAGACTCCTGTATTTTGTTTGGTTGCTTACTTGTGGTCAAGGTTAGCACTGGGTGCGGTTTATGATCGTCATAGTTCAGATTACGGTTATACCCATAGAAATGAATGGAGAGCCCCCACAGAGATAAGAATATATGAACTCTGTGTGTGTGCATGTGTGTGTCTGCATGTGTGCATGTGTGTGTCTGCATGTGTGCATGTGTGTGTCTGCATGTGTGCATGTGTGTGTCTGCATGTGTGCATGT
>JAODLC010000001.1:46187961-46203806 GCA_026781145.1 Hippopotamyrus pictus
GGAGGAGACGGCGGCGGCAGGGGGGACGCTGTGCATGGAGGGTGGAGGCCGCTCCCCAGGCTCCATATCTGTCAAACACAATCCAATCAGTGCACTTAGAAACGAGAAAAAGAAAAGGGGAAAACACACACAGACACCCTGAGAGTCACAGTTCACGTCTGGATCACCCCTGCAAGATCGCGGCACATAACATAAGCAATTTGCCTTAAAACATACAGAACTGGATGCACCTTTCTGCAAAGACAATATGCTAAAAGCATGGGGGGTGGGGGGGTTTCAGGAAGACAAAAGACACAAAGTGCGGTGAAGAGACTGCAGAAAAAATGGGGCGACCATCAAACACACACCGGGGCCAGGCCTGTGCAGCCTACAGTGAGTGATCAGTCCTTCTGGTGAATTGACCCCCGCCCCAAAAACGCCTGTTCAGCACTCAGATTAAGCCCCAAACTGACTACTTCATTTGCTTTGTTATTTTGATTTTCGGGGCAGTACTCCGCACGCTACTTAAGTTATCCCTCATCTCAGAGTTCACCCAAACCACATCCCAAATCCTAAACAAGGCGCAAACCCAGACCTTCCCGTACAGCTCTGCTGGCTTTGTTATCGTATCAATATGCCTAAAACAATCTCTAAACCTCCCCCACAACTGCCCTCTGCAGCAGGAGCTGATTAAATCTGGGAGACGGAACCGTCCCGTGAATATCAAGTAACAGCTCCCACCAGGCAGAACATGCTCTAGGAGCGGCCAGTCTCCTCCCTGCGGATGAGGTCTGGGCCGATTGGACCTGAGCTGAAGTCGTGCTGTTGCCACCAATCAGATTATGCCATGTCAGAGGCAACATCTGCTAGATAACATACAGGTGCTAAAGTAATCAGAAAAAAAAACAGTAAAATATAAAACAAAGACAGATACACATGCAAGGCACAGAAAAAAAAAAAACACATTCCAATATCCACGTGTGTACACATGCACAAAAACATCTCTGCACACCTTGACAATTCACGGGGATTTCTCAACAGGCCACACACCACTGTCTTGCACTGCGTTAAGTCATGAGGAAATTATTTCCTCTTGAGCAACTTATTTTCACTCCATTTGAAATCAAGTCTGTTTTTTTCTCAGCTCCCCAGTTATCTCCCTCTCAAAAAAGAAAAAAAATACCCCCCCAGTAGCTGGGAGGGATGTGGAAATAAATAGGTGCTTTCAGACATATTTCAGAAACCCAGAAGGGCCTCAAGAAATAAATTTGACTAGGGGGAAAATCACACACAACAGTAAATTACAATAATAATGCATTTCGGTATTTAAGAAGCCGATTGGCTTAATTATCAGGAATTAAAATGGGTTTAGCATCAGAATTAGCTTGATTGTAACGGTAATTAACATCACGGCACAGTAGTAGCTATACTGCGTGATGTATAATCTTCGCACGCGATTAAATTAATTTGACTTGGGTGTGCAACCAATCTTGAGTCACTGACAGCATGCGGGGTGCAGAACACGCAGAGGAGCCATTACAAACAGTGGTCTGTGGGGGGGGGGCACCATGCTAATGGAGTAGGAATGATTTATAGGGCGTGTGAGTCCACCGGAATCAAAGTCACAGCGACAAGTATTACTCTGAACACAACACAATGCAGCTGCCATACAGTAAAAGACCCCCCCCCCCCAAGAAAAAACTGTCAATATTAGGATCTGTGTTTTTTCCAGCAATGTGGCAACGTGTTACACACCTGAAATGCCACTGATTACTTAAATGCCAAGGGGCATTATCTGGCTGCTTATAGGATAAACGTCACTCCTCTGCCTCTGTATCCCGTGCTTGGCTCGGAGATCTTTTATCATCTTATTTTTGTTGTATTCCGAACGAGGCCGGCTGGGCTTCCTTATTATCCGCCTCTGTAACAGATGGCCGATGCCGACAGCAATAATCCCGCAACAGAGTCATCAGCACGGATCAGCGGTAATCAGGGCGCACACACAATGTCTTTTTCGACTAATGGAAGGCGTATTCTATGGAGAGCCGTGACCCCATTCAAAGTCAGGGACCTGCCACGTGCCCCCCCCCCCCCCCCCAACACATTACCCAGCTGGGCCTGCTTACACCCATGTACCGACCACACTGGTACCGACGTGCAGATCTTATTTTTTATATATACAAAAAATATACACAAAATATGTATTTGTGTTCAAACGAATAAATGAAAAGTCGCGATATGGGAACAAAACCACGAAAATGAAACAGACTCACTCCCTCCTCCCCAAAATGAAGAGGAGGTGCAGTGCCTGAACATGTGGCTCAGCGATGCCCCCTAATGGCCCCATGATGACCCACACTCAGCCCCCCCCCCCCCCCACCTCCCAGACATTATTTGCACGAGTCGACTTCCTGAAGCGTTGAGTCCGCCGGGCAAGTCACTCAGCGCGGTTGCCTGGTGACACCAGCAGCATCCATTTACCTTCATAAATCACCGCCCCCCCCAACCCCACCACCACCATCTTAATCCCGCTAAACGCAATTAGCAGGGCTTCTGTCGCAAAGGACAAATAACTGCACCACTGCCTGCTTCAGGGATCTGCAGCAGAGGGTTGGAGACATTAATAGAAAGCATGTTCTTAATTAAAGATGAAGAAACACATAGCCGTCGTGTGCACATTAGCGACCTCTAATGACACGGTGGCAGAGCGGTGAAGCCTGCAGGACAGACAGACCCACAGTGCTCCAGAGCGCCTCTGTCATCCAGCTTCTGGGGGATCTCCCAGAAGGCACTAGGATCTGTGACCTGAGACACAGATCTGGTGTGACCCACTTGGCGTTCTGCCCTCACCTGGAGATATACAGCATGAAAAAGATAATAATGAAGATGATGATGGTAATGATGATGATATTGAAGGCTAACAGACCATGACACAGTAAAATTTAATAGGGACAATGCAGACAGTGTGTCCGTAATGCTTTAGAAATCATGTTTAAATTGAGGGAACCAGTTCCACCAACTTAGCGAGTCGTGTTTGGTCATTTAATAGGTTTCGAGCTCATGTTTATCATCGGGCCTGGCTGCAGGGGTGCGGAAAAGAGAGACCCCTCCCCTTTTCGGGTGTTCTTTGGAGGTACCTGACATGGTGCCTGTTCACTAAAATGCCAACTGACACCCCAAAAGAATAGCCCATCTTCTAAATTACCACTTTAGACTGACACCCTCCCAGACTCAGGACAATAATATTTTTGAGACATCATACAGGTGGGGTGGGGGGATGGACAAGAGAAAGGGGGCTTGCGAGGTAAGCAGTGACCGCAGTGATAGAGACACTGCCCCCACATACCCCACACAGCTAAAGGGATGCCCGTGAGACGGCTTGCGATGTGTGATACCATGTTCCCCTAACCGGATATCATACATTCCCTTCATTTTTCCAGGTATGGTTACCATTCTTTGTAAACAATGGTATTGATTTTGACACCTTGGTTACGCTTCACACCGCGAGAAAAGCAATCCAGCTGGTTCACTTTGGCGTCGACAGAGTGGGGGAGACTGTCATGCCTCCTGGAAGCATTTCGACACTGCGGCGGCAACCAGAATTCTGAGAACCAGCAAAACCAATTTTGGGAAGCTCGGCCATGTGCCAAACCACAGAGAGAAACTCATTTCAGAGGGTGGCTAATTTTATGCGTTTTTTTTCCATAATTAACTAAATGTGCTGCGAAAATTCAAAAGTTTTCTCCACATTTATAAAATTTTGTGGTATTTAACATAAGTAAATAAAGTTTGGCATATACTTGCTCATCTTAAATTCTCAGAGCCTGGATTATGTGACTGTGTGTTTAAGTGCCCAGTGACAGACTGGCGTCCCATCGAGGGCATACCCCAGCCACATGTCCTATATCGTCTGGGACAGGCTCCTGCCCCCCCCCCCCACAACAAAAACCGGTTAGGAGATGGATAGAACGATGGACAGATGGATGTACTTTTGGGAGTGCCTTAGATTTGCTGGAATTCAGTAATATATTGATGGATAAAAAGCAGTTTAACAGATATCTTTAATTAGTAATTGAATCAACATATGAGGGGCCTTCCCTGGATGACAAGATTCATGGCCAAGCAGGTTCAAACTAAAAGGCCTACAAGGACTCACATGAATAGCTACTAAGAGATCAGGCGTGACACAACAGCTCTACTGTGTTCACACTGTGATAAGAGTGCACACGCACACGGAGAAATGACTTACAGAGAAGGAGGAGCAGTGTGGCGCGGTTGTTTGGCATGGGGCATACGTCTAAGACTTCACAGGAGGAGAATAACTCAGCGCAGAGCAGAGAGGTGTAGAAAATTAAGTTAGCATGGATAAAAGGGGAGTTTTGGCCAAGGAGAGGGGGCAATCCGTTTCAAAGAATGAGGTGGTTTAATGTGACAGACACGTGGAGAGCAGGAAGTAGGGTGCATACCCTCAGCACAGTGTAGGTAACTGAGCCCCGGCAAGGCCTCAGTGCAGACCATCGCGGCCGCACTAACAGGACTGCTGCCTTTCTGGAACATTGAATGGGAGGCATTACTCAGAAAACATACCCCCCCCCCCCCCCGAGCTAGAGGAAAGGCAGAAGCGCTTAGTCTCCGTCCACTGATCCTCTGCCCCATTCGTAAAGCTTATTTAACGCGATGTCAGAAACAGTGATAAAAGGCGCCACCTTTTATGCAAAATGGGATGAGTTTTGGAAGCTGAAAGGCTGGGTCATTTTGCTTTATAAATCTCAGCCACCCTCTCTCAGATCTCATCTTTAGGGCCGTTTCACGACTAACATTGGGATTTGGCCATTGGGTCCACAACTCCTGCTCAAACTAGAACATCGTGAAATCATTATTAGAGTCATTTCCACTTATTACTTACTGGGGGTCTGATGCATCACTAAATATATGCAAATAAATATGCTCCTCCGAAGTTCTCATCTTCATCTATTCCTCCTTGCGGTCAAGAGTTTACCCAAAACAGAGAAAGGTACGATTTCCAATCATGGGCGTTGGGGTTCTCCTTCCGCAATCTGTACGGATTCTCCTGAGCTCAACGCCACTCAGGGGTGGGGAACAAACCGGAGGAAACGTTTCAGCCGGCACTGAGAAAGCCGCCGCCCTCCATCTCCTCTCCAGAAGCCAATTTTCTTATTCATTACGGATGGCGGTGGCGGCAAATTCAGATCTGCCCTTAACTGGATATATTTAGAGAACTCCATTATACGGGTAAGCCTGCGAGGACGGCTTGCTTCCTCGTTAATATGCAGCTCTGTGAACGCAGGGGGATGACGGAGTGACAGGCCCCTGCTTGTTAGCGGTAATTACACTCTCCCATACATTACACACATCTTCATCTTTCCTTTACTCCTAAGTCATTTGCTCAAGTCCCCCCCCCCCAAAGCAATACAATAATTATCAGCTGCTTATAAGAAATAAGTAAAGGCCATATTGCAGTGCCCATAGTATCAATGCACACATTCCTCCACCCCAAAAAAAACACAGCTCAGTGAGAATAGTAATTAAAATTCCTGTAAGCGCGGCATTGCATTCCACGGTATATAACTGAATAGGATAGGACACACAGACTCGTGTAATCATATCTTTTTGAAGACCGCTCATTCATTTCTATGGGAAAAATGCAAATGCTAACTATGACAACCTTAACCCCTACCCAGCCCTAACTATAACCATAAGTGACCAAACAAAATACAAGAGTTTTTGCATTTTTAGTTTTGTCATTGCAGTCATGGATTTTTATAAAATAGAGTTTTCCCTTATAAGGACCAGGAAACTGGTCCCCGATGGGGAAAAAACAGGTATTCATCAAGTTGTGGAGTCATTTGGTCCCCACAAGGTAAGGTATACCTGGACCCCCCCCCCCAAACAAACAAACAAACAAACACACAACCCTGAGCTGGATAAGTGCTAAGACAACAGATGGATGGATGCTTAAAGCATTTCAAAGGAAAAAAAAACACCACCCGAATTTAATGATCTCAAACCCCATTAGCTATTTCAATATATATGGTTTGTTTATAATAACATTGATATTCAAATAAAATCAGCTGTCTTGCTTTTAAAGACACACTATAAATTGCAGGACACATTTACCTCCTCAGTGCACTGCAACACTCGAACCCAGCGCAAATTTGTCTCCCATCCCCCTTCACAGTAATATAGGAGTCATCAAATTTTCACATGGTCTAAATCAATAGATCTCGCAGATAAATGAGGGATGTTTTTCCCTGCTTGGGTAAAGGAGAGATTATGGAGACGCGGGGGCTGGGAGCGATGACCCCAGAGAGAGTGACGGGACACCCGAGCGGGCTGATTGGACGTGACTCGCGCACAAGACAAAAGGAGAGAAAATCAGCCATTTCTTTCCTCCCTGGGATAACGATGGCTCCAGTGAGCATCCAGTGTGTTTGCTTAATGTACATTCACACCGCGGGCAGCGAGAACGCTAGTGATTGCAGGTTTGGTTGAATCTACAGAACCGATTCTACCAAACTGTTCACTTAAATGAATCGAACGTTCGATTCAAAGAGTCCGTTGGGGGGTGGAGAGACAATACAAGCTGCTGCACTTTGTTCAATCACTTATATTGAAATTGGACTTTATTAAAATCTTATTTTATGAATGTATATCGATAAAATCATGAGTACCTTTCGGCAAACATATAGTCCAAAATGCTTTCATTAAAGGACAAAAACCAACGCCAAAGCTACAAAATACGAAATACAACAAACGCTGTTTGCAAAAGCTAATGGTATCAGCACATTTACTAAGCAGATTTCTTAACTCTCCAGTACACTTTCGGTACAATCAGAACCGGTCATTCTGCGAGTTGTGTTCGATCGATTCACTGAAAAGAACTGGTTCAAATAAACGATTAGTTCACGAAACAGACATCGCTACTGGTGACATTCTCTGACGTAGACGGAGCAGGTGGGGACAAGGTCATTCAGAATGTTAGGCCCTGCAAACTTTTTAACTGGGCCTCAAAGCAAACAAACGTGTTCTTTGTGCTGATTGCTAAAAGGGTATAATTACATGTGCTTTGACAAATTATGTTAAGACAAACACCACTGGTATAAATAAGTAACGTTTCGGAGGATTTTCATTGTTTTGCATGCTTTGGTGCCAAAATTAGTAAGCAATTTCCTTCCTTGGTCTATGCCACGGCATAAATAACTGGGGATCCTGCTATGGCAATGATGAGTTTTATGAAATGATACCAGGGTATAAACCGTCCAAGGCATTGACCAGTCAATCAGATGGCGCTTCTCATGAATATTTACTAATTTTCCCAAACTGCCCTGTAAAACTAAAATTCGCACATCGAGCCGCTGCTCAACGATGCGCCCTCCCACAGAGAATGAATGACTTCCGGTTGCTTTGATGCTCTCAGCACGGGAGACTCTGTCGGGGGTGGGGGGGATTCCCCACTGCCCCACCGCTGTCTGCGAGCTTTCCGCGTGGTTCCACCGCATCATTCCTTGCGTGCGCTTTTGCCAGTGACGGACTTGACGTTTCTAGCTGGGTCACAGTAAGAACAAAGTGTAAGAATGAGTCCGATCACATGACTCATGGGAAATTAGTGCTATTATTCAACCAGGAACCTCGTTCAATCAACTATCCAATTTAGTTTGTTTTCAGAACTTTTATTAAATGTTGTCATGTATTAATTGCAATAATGTTATGTGTTGTCACGTTCTTTTAAAATTAAAACAGAAATTTAAAAAAAAAAAAAAACCTGTGGCATGCTGGTTTTAATGTGAAGGGGAAAGAAAACTAATTTCCTTTGACGTTTTTCTTTGCAAAACAAATGATAATTGCTTTTTCTGTTGTACCGCTGATTACAGAGCGAGTTATACAACTGGAGGGGGAAGGTCTGAACTTGCAATCCATTTAAAAGAAAAAGAAGCCAACGAATTTGCATTATCGTCTCAAAAATTAAGAGTATTTAAAGAAGCCCTGCTCCAACACGACCTAAGTGCTACTGCCGAGAAATGGTTTGCACAAGTGTAAGAAAACAAAAAAAAAAACAGCATACCTAGCACTTGTAAGGAATGCTTGTGTGATTAGGAAACTGGTTACAAATTAAACATGAGACTTGTCTGTGTAAAGGTTATCCTGCCAAATTATAGACGGCATGCCTGAGAGCGTTATTCCTGTCTCTTACATCTCCCGTAAACAAGCTTTCCAGCTTTGTCGTTTTCCATCAGGTGCCATGGCGCTATAGGTTTATCGCTAACTCCTCGGGTGGGGGGGGGTGGGAATAATAAAACGTGTCCCGGGGCTGCCTGCTCGACACATGACCCGCGCTGACGAATCACAGTATCATAGTTGAGGAAGAAAGGTGACTTGATCGCTGCTCCTTTCCGCGCCCCTGTGCAAATGCGCCGTACGGCGTCACGCCACGCACGAATCCCACTGCAGGTGACGCCCCGTAAAGCAGGAAGGGCGTCGTGAGGAGCCCGTGCGGCCGTCTGTGCCACGCTGGCAGACTGCAGATGGCTGGAGCGCCGCGTCGGAGGTAAGGATTATGACATCACTGGGAGAGACAACGGACTCCAAGCCCGGGTTCCGGGGTACTGCTGCGGAATCACTATTTATCAGGCCACTCGTGCACCTTGGTCTTCCCCAAGCACCGTCTCATCCTACGGCCCACCTAAATGCAGAGGAAGCCAGGACAAACCGGAGCAGGATCGGGGTGAGCGTCTGCCTGATTGCTGCAGCCGGGATGCCCTTCGGTGAGGAAGCCAGGGGTGCAAATCGCAAGTCAGGGTTTTGGCAGGAGGCAAGATGAAGCCGTGAGGCAAATTCACAATGGCTTCAGAAGTTCAGAGAAGCCCCAGAAGCGCCGGCACCGTCTGGACAGGAGGGAGGCATAAGGCCCGAAGAGTCCGTTCTGTTAGCGGCTGTTTAGCTATCGTGAGGCCTGACTTATCAAGAACATGCACTGTGATGCGTAGAAAATCATAGAAAAACTTCCGAAAGAGACATTAAACATTCATTTGCATATATGTACAACATATCAAACAAAAAGCAGGGAATTTCTCCCACTGCCACGCAGAGCTGCTCAGAGCCGCAAGGGCCAGGGTGCAGTGCGTTCAGTGCGTTCATCTCGCCGGCTCCAGCCTCACACCCTCGGCTGCCGCCTCCCGCTCACCTTTCAGGATCGCACGGTTTCTCTCCACTGGGTCAATCTCACTGGTAAAAGTACCACATAATTGTTCCATTTGAAGAGATATCTCCTCATTTACATTGGTGTTTCTGTTCAACTTATTGCAAGTCTGTTGCAATAAGACCTAATCACCTGATCACGGGACAAGTCACATCTGTCAAAAGTGAATTAGGCCCGATCCACAGGTCCATTACATCCTGCCTTAAGTTTGGACAGGAGTCAGATGTTCATCTTTCCATCTGAACCATCCACACTCTGCTGTCTTTTTCCGTAACAGAATCCTTCCTCCCTAGCGAGGCCGGATGTGGACTCCAAAAACATAATCCTAAATTCAGGAACAAAAGCAGACCGTGAAACAGGTTCCTACATGACCGAACAATACTGAAAAGCATGCTGGAAAGGCCCCCAGAATAAAATGAAAGGAAGTTAAACAAAACTGGAAATTTAGGACGCAGGCTTCACAAAAGTCAACCAACACACAGCCCTGCACTCCCTGCTGGGGAAAAGTGATTCTGAAATCTGAAACCGGATGACATCACGCAGTGCGGGACAGGAGAAAGACTGTCAGAAGCGGCTGCCTTTTCACGACCACACACAGGGCGGATCCTGGCAGGGGCGAGATGAGCAAACATCCATCTCCTGATCTTCTGAGGGCGGTGCAGACTTGGAAAACCACCGGCGCACCCCCCCAAACACCCAAGACAAAGTGAAAATGGGCAGTGAAGTTTGCCCGGGGGGGGGGGCTTTCACCTGGCCTGACCACACAGGCTCTGTGATCGGGGACTGTACACCCCCCGTCAGCCAGGAAGAGGAGGACACCGGTGAACTAGAGGGTGACAGCCATTGAGATGCGCGGGGCGGTGGGGGGGGGGGGGCAGCTGCCTCAGACCCGCTTACATCACAACCATCCTGCTGCTGCTTCATTTATTTATGACGCTAAGGCAGCTGAATTAAAAAAAAAAAAAAAGGGGAAACAAATTTCTCAGTCCCTGCTGGGGGTGCTGTCTGGCAGCAAATTGGGGGGGGGGGGCGAGACAGTTCTCTGTAGGCTTGACTGGCAGGTGCTGGGGTGGGCAAGTGACGAATCCCTGGAAACAAGCCAGAGGAGGCTCCGGGGCCACAGCGAGGACACGGGCAGGACCCTAGTGCACGACAGGCAGCTCGAGCGCAGGAAAGAGCCTCACCTTCATCTGCCAATCATCTGGAACGAGCCCCCCACACACGCTTGCTCTCCCAACAGCTACATCATCTCCTGCTGCATTCTCCAAAGCGCGCGCGCGCACACACACACACACACACACCACCGTGACAGCTTTGAAATGCTCTCCAGTGCCGCTTCAAAGAAACCCCTTTTTGTTTAACACAGACCCTCAGAAACCTTTTAAGATATAAGACAGACTGAAAAAGCATATAAAGCCAAATTTATACAAAGCATATACCAAGATTGCCAGCTATATTTTACAATGTGGTTTTGATATTTATTAAGCTTAAACCAACAATGCAGAAATCAATTAATAAACTTAATGGAAGGATGAGACGGCTGAACGGAATCCAAGGGGCTTGATTTAGCTGCAGTCTGTGTACAACGAAGTCCCACTGAGTAAGACGGTGATAAACTTCTGTCGTTTTAATCAACAGTCATTAGTCACTGGACTAATTTTCCTAGTACTAATTTAAATGACAGAAAATCAGCGTTACTCAATGGAACAGGGGGGAAAAAAGCTTAGAAAACTGTTATGAAGATCGAAAGTAACTGGAAAGGAACCGAAAATCGCAATTTCATCGCACGTCTTTGGACTTTCAGCATAAACAATGTAACATAATATATGTACCGCGCCTCACTTGAACACGGATCGATAGCCCGTTAATTGGGTAGCGCCTGTATCCCGGGTCGGTGCGCTGCTATCGGGGAACACGGAGCTTTGATGGCTCGCCCTCAACCCCCCCGTTCCATTTATTTCCGCAGCACGCAGTTTTCAGACAGCCGGGGTCATTCCTTGCATTACAGCGGCGCGGCACGTCAGCGCACCGGGAGGGCAGGAGCGGGGCGGACATGCCGCAGGAGCGCCTCCCGGCCCCGGCCCGCCCCGCCGTGTCCCCAGCACTCTGGAGTGGAGCTGCGAGAGTTTTTCACCAGGGGAATCCGCACTGACATTTCAAGGTAGATAAGCAAGTGGCTTCTCTAATGGCGGCGGCATTGTCTTTTTTCCCCTTCTTCGCCCATCCCCCCCCCAACATTTTGTCTCCGTTATTTTCATTCGGATTTTAAAAAGCCAGGTTCACGTTTCGCCCCCTGAGCCGATTTGAAAACACTGTTACCTACACCAATGTAGACTAACCGTTTCTCCAATAAAAAGCACACAGATTTGACACGTTTATATACCTTTCACGAATACATACGGCTTCGTAGACTATATCTTGGATTCTATGAAAACTGTCTGTACACATGCCAGATAGGCTACTGTTTTGACTCAGGTGCTACACGTCAGCTCTCCTGTTCATAATTAAGGACTTTAGTTTCCACATTACAGGTTACCCTTATACATCTAAAAAATGATCACATACCACAGAAACATTAAGAAATATTTCCTGTTCGTAAATCAGCAAACAGACGCGGACACCAGTATCACGTTTCACTCTGATTAACACCAAATTGCATCATGCTCAAAAAAAGGACGACGGAGAAAAGACATGAGAGTCAGGACATAAAAGTGGCGACGCAGTAACGCTGCATTAGGTTGCTTTGCGCTGGATGCATATTTCTTTAAGTAGCCCATAACCTTAAGAGGATGCATGGAAACGTAAAATCTGCATGCGGGAAGAGAGAGAGAGTAATTATCTTTCTGTATCCGACACGGCATATCCTTAAACTAAACAGATTTTCATTAAACGTCAGGAATATGCATTTCTAATGAAGATAAGCAGCACTCTGGAGAGCATACCCGCAATGTAGGAAATTTCCCAACGCCAGAATTTTTAATTCACTGTCTTACATCGTGGGGGGCTGCAAACCCTTATGAATAAATTGCTCCGATTTCATTAAAAAAAAAAAAAAAAAAAAGATCAGCTATGATTTTAAAAATGCAAGCATATGCAAACCGGCCCCTGTGCGTTTATCCTTTAATAATATTAGCGCCGTACAAATCAAGGCAGGGCCTTTCCTTCTGCAAGCAAATAAATCAGCGCGTAATTTATAGCGGATGGTTGTGTTTTTCAGCTCCAAATGAATCATTTGCTTTTTTCTTTTTTTTTTTTTTAATTAATGTCCCGTATGACGAAATAAACCGGCCTGGCCAGAGATTTTCAGACTGAAGCTGCACTATTCCTTCTCGCAGCAAATTTTGCGCCTGCAGCTGAATGTCTCTTACCATTGTGGCACGACAAACGGGACAGCACTTGCAGTAATATGGAAAGCGTTTACATTTCATGACCAATTTGTGACCAATCCGTCAGTGACTCAGAGGCTAAGTCTGCAGCACCAGGACAACTTGCAAAAAAAAAAAGACTCAGTGTCTTTTTTGTTTTTCTGCAATTTTAAAAAAGAAAAATTCAATTAGAAGAACAAGCAACCTTGTGATGCTTGTGGCAAAAAGTCACACAGTGAACCAATTTGTCTTCCGCTCTGATGAATAAAGTAGCTTCTCTCACATTTGGACTCATTTCTGTTTTCTGTGAGAGGCACTTAAAGCCCCCATCCAGGGTGTGTGCACCTCCTTCCCTCGCCCACCCGCCCGCCCTGAGCTTGCCCAGGGCTACAAGTAAATGATGATTTAAAACTCGTGAACGTCATCTCAGTATCCACATGGCATTTCCATTTGCAAACAGGGCTCTTAAATGGGAAACAGAAAACGGTGGTTGCGCAACATTCCCAGAGTTTATGAGGCAGTCTGCCTCAGTGGCAGGATGTAGCCTCAGCGTTTTGTAGGCCTATGAACGTATGACAAAAAAAAAAAACAAGCATTCTTTCAAACACAGCAGACAAAGATTAAGGTGTACTGCGATATACAAAAGCAATCGGAACGCAGCCAAACTCTTAAGAGATTCAGAGGTTGTAATCTCTCTGAGCTGTGTGTGTGTGTGTGTGTGTGTGTGGGGGGGGGTCTTGTACTCTCCTAGTGGCCAAAAGGTGCAACACTCTCAATGCCTCGCTGCACCTAGCAAATACAGATTTAATTGTTAATTATTGTCCCCATCTATTACGTAACAGGAAACATTGATAAGGGGCGACTTCTCTTTTTCTCTCCATGTTTCCCTCCCCCCACCGCTAACTTATTTCTACAGTTGCTGAGTCATTGTGGAGGTTGTTTCGAAACTGCAGTCAACGGCATTAACCGTTTCTCGGGTACTGGACTGTGTTGGGGGGGGGGGGGTTGGAGACAGATATTGGAGCAGCAGATGCTCCCAGTTGCACAGCCATGCTGATCTGACTAACCATCAACTCCAAAGCCAAGTCCATCATGTACCAAGAAACTGGGGGCGAAACTGTCCCCTGCCAGGGGCCTCACCTTCTAGCCATCAACTAATACAGCATCTCATCCCTCTACCCAACCTGAGCATGCGGGGCCAAAGGCAGCCTCCTCCCTGTCCTTGCTTTCAGTACCCGGGCTGCGTGGATACAGACACTCAGCCAGGCCACCTCTGTCGCCCGCCGCACCTGCCGAAGGCAGATGTTCCCTGTAAATCAAATTCAAATCACAAGAAATGAAAGAAAGAAAAACTGTCTGTCAGAGTACAGAAGCAGACAGACAGCTGCACTTGACAGCAACTGCAGAGGAGGGCCATAGGAGCCACGCTGATCCATTTAAGCTTCCTGCTAGCCTGTCTCCTCAAGCTGCTTTTACCATCTATCTATACCTTCTCTCCTTTACAAATTTGTCAAGTCAAGAGAAGTAGTCTGGTTGGACTTAGCTTCAGAATCCATGTTTTTTCGATAAATAATAATAAAAAAAAACACATCAGTTGCCAAAATACTTCTCTGTGCAATTATTTAAAATGCAGATATTCCACTGCCTAACCAGTAAAAACATGCCACTGAAAGCAGAATATGTGATTTCAGTCAACCGTTTTTCACATTTAAGTTGAGACCATAGGGATTACGCAAATATTAAGTTAAAAAAAACAGCCATGAACGTTTGAACATCTAAGTTCACTAGTCTTCCTGAACCGGAGAGAAAAACAGAACAACTTCAGTGAATTTATTTATTTATTTAATGCTCTTGTGGCACAGAAACAGGAAGAGTCTTTAAATAAAACATCTTCCATCATCTGATATCCCTAAAAAAATACAGTTGGCATATTATCGGTCTTTGCCATTAAGCTAAAGGTTATCCGATGTTTCGTAAACGTTGTGCTCCTTGGGAGTCCAGACAGATCCACACCACCCAACGCAGCGGTGAATGCATCTGCCTAGAAACATGATACGGTGTGATAGACCAGAATAGAAGTATTCTGTCACACTGGTTTTAACCACTGCAATACAATATTAAGCTAAATGACGGCAACTGACTGTTTTAGCCACAGTACAGAAAACCCCATAGTTCCCTCAGAATAACTTTCCATCAATAAAAAAACTGACAACTCTCATAAGGAGTTTTTTTTTTTTTGGTGTGGGGAGGGTAATGATTTATTCAATTAATTATTTATTTTGTTACATTATTTTGATGATTATTGAAGGGTACTTTTTAAAAGTTTTTTGTTGCGAAATAAATACTTCCACCACCTTGTTTCCACACAAAGGACTCGCACTTCTGCATTTAAAGCCTGCTTTCTAAATGCAAAACTGTAATTATTCATTGAAAGGAACTTAGAGGAGTGTCTCAGCCGCTTAAAACTGTCCCGTCTTACGACAAAACCACAATGATGTGCACTGATACGTTCCCGTAACGAAATAACAGTCCGAGATGAGATCAGCAAACGAATCTCGTAATCGTAAATCATAAGACAGTAATGTGCAGCTCGCCTTTTTTTCCCCCTCAGATGCTGCTCTCGGCCTGGCAAAAAAAGAAAAGAAATTATCGTAGTAAATAATAATAAAAAAAAGTCCCTGACAACAGCCGAAAGCGTGTGTCGTCTTGACAGAGGCATGTCACCGGACCCGTTTGCGGCCTTCCTGCCGTCTCGGCGAGGGAAGGTCGGGAGACGCCGCTTCCTGTTCATTTCCATACCGCCCAAGCGGCAGAGACGCTGTCAGGAGGCTTGGGCGAGCGAGAGAGCAGGCGGACGGCCATCTTATTTGCTTTTCCTCCCCTGCACACACGCACACACATCTGGTTATGACACCAGAACAGGCCACAGTCCTCGGCCACCCTGTTATCAGGACGCAAATCGGCACGGCACAAAGTCCATTGTTACCGTCGTCTGCAGCTAAGAGGCAGGACACACACGGCCGCGCAGGCGGCACGGTACCGTCTCCCGTGTCCGTCTGGCCGGCATGCTGCCCGTGCCAGTCCCGCCGTGCCATCATCGGCCTCGGCAATGAGGTAGCGTCTGAGAAGCTTGCAGGGATACGTTAAGGTTAACAATTAAAGTGTTAAGGTAAGCAGGGGCCAGACTAAACATTTACATGAGAAACATACCGGCTGGTTTTTGTTGTTACCTGTAACCACAGAAACCCTATCAGCTGTCGTGTTGTCTTGTACTGGTTTTTTTT
>JAODLC010000001.1:46238581-46258328 GCA_026781145.1 Hippopotamyrus pictus
GATAGATAGATAGATAGATAGATAGATAGATAGATAGATAGATAGATAGATAGATAGATAGATAGATAGATAAAATCTAAGGGGGCACGACTAATGCATAGTAATATATATTAATGTCCGGGGAGATAGAGACAGCACTGATTTGGCAGAATGGCCCATATATGTATGTATGTATATATCTATGTGTGTAGGTGAGTATGTATATATATGTGTATATGTATTATGTATGTATGTGTGTAGGTGAGTATGTATGTATGTGTGTGTGTACGTGTATATATAGATTTAATGTTTTTCCTTTCATCAGGAGACTGATAGGATGAAAATTTCAGTCTCCATTTTGTGTATTTTCAAATGTAGGCTTAGCTTTTCAGACTTCATAGTGATGTTAATTGTGCAGTGTTGCTTAGAAGGACTAACCTAAAAAGAGAGAAATATTATAGCATCAGTCTTCTGTTACTCTATACACCAGGGGTGGCCAGTCTTATCCAGAATCGTTGATGTGCCAGTTTTCACTACAACTCCTTAATTAGATTACTAAATAGAGGACTGATTGGCTGAAGAGTCCTCGCACCGGGGTTTGAATAGCTGAACTAAAGGTTATCCCAAAAGCCTGCTTACACACTGGCCCTTTGTGGCTAGGATTGACCACCCCAACATTCATATTTTATGAATATTCTATTCTACTCTTGGCTCTCATTGGTGCAGGTGCCCGACAATCACCAGAATGGGCGGTGCTTCGCACTCGCTGACGACAGGCATCACGTGACAGCACATGTCAACACAGCGTCTCCATTATTAATATTCGGCAAGAAGTGAATCAGGGGAAGTTGGAGGTGAGACACTACGTTTGCGGTCCTCCTTGGTTAAAAACTGAAAGTCTGCTATGACTAAATAATAACGTATTGCTTATTATAATTCGCGGTGACAGTAATAATGCCTAGATATTCAAAAGTCTGTTTTATTGCTGCCTAGCTTGCAAACTTGCTAAGGTGAAGAAATTTTGCATAGAAAATGGCTAACTAGCTAGCTGGGAGTAGCTAATTCACTTGTACCTTATCCTTTTCCTAACGTTAATATTTTTTTCTGCGTAGATGGAACTGACATATTGCTCAATTGACTATCAGTTTTACTTAGCCAACTAGCTAAGTTTGGTGCAGACTGCCTTTTAAATGTTAAGCTCGGTCATTAATGCGCTAATAGATGGTTACGTTTCCGTTGAGCGGTGGTGACATTTGAAATAATGTGAAATAAGTCTGCGTGTAGTTCCTCGGACTGCTGTTCCGTCCGTATGCCGGGCACACAGCGCCTTTTATCTCAAAGAGGGTGACATTTTAAGTGTAAAAGGGACAGCCAAGCTTCCATCTTAGGTGCTGGTACAAAGTTTAATTTTGTTTCTCTGTGCTGGGGAACATGTTTCACCCCTGACTGCATTTCAGTGTTTCAGGTGAAACACGAACAAGTTTTTGTTGTTGTTATTATTATTATTATTATTATTAGTAGTAGTAGTAGTAGTAGTAGAATTGTTATTGGGCATTTTTTCCCTTTTTTTCATTGTTATTTGGCATTTTTTTCCATCGTATTCCTGCTTGTTACACACTGCATTATTGTATTCATAATTCATAATTGTCTTCCTTCAATAGTGCATTTACATGAAATGGCTTTTCAGCATCAAGGAGACAAGTTAAAGAATCCCAAAGCAGAAATGCTTTTGCCATATATTATTATAAATGTCTTTTCAAAATTTGTAATTTATAATCCACCCAGATTAATTTGCTTAGCTGTAAACGCCTGATTAGTTAGCATGCATCTGCAAACCTAGGAACAGAGTGTTAAAATTGGGAAATGCTGTTTCCTTGACTGAAATTAATGTCTTTTGATATATCGTGTTCCCCTCTTTCTGTTGGCGTCAGAGATGGATTCCAAACCTCGTTGGCTGACGTGTACTCCCAAGTCCAATGCGACGTCCTCTTCCTCCTCGCCGACCAGTCAGCTCTACTGCCGAGATCGTGTGCTGGGCTGCGATCAGCACGCCAGAGGACACCCGTTTAAGCTGGACTCTGATTCTCAGGTATCGCGTACGCTCTTGCAGACATCGTCTTTCGTTTAATCCACGCTGGCATATTTTTTTGTTGTTAATATGATGCCTGAAGGTCGGATCAGAACCTAACGCACTGCTTGTGTCAAGGAACCGTGTGTCTGGATTGAGTATTGATTAGTCTGTTTTACGGCTGTTGCTTACAGCTGTTCTTTCGTCATGATGCGTAATTTCAAGAATTAGGCCTGTGCATTTAAGAACTTAAAGTGTGCAAATTTAAAAAAGAATTACGGGGGTATCTAAAGAACTGGAAGACCACTGTTAAATATAGGACTTATTCAGATAGCGACTAATAGGAAACTGCTAAAGATATATCTTGGCAAGTTTTAGTGTGGCTCAAAGTTCTCACTCTGGTTTCTAGAATTAACTTGTTTTTTTGTGCCTGTGACTTCAGCGCGCCTTGTATCACTCAGAAGTAACAGACGGTCTGAAATGCACTTCTGGGTGTGTCCCTGCGTGTTTATTGTGTGCCAGCTTCCAGTCCTTTTCGGAGCCACGGCTTTGCATGTAACTCCTTCTCACGTTACCCTTTCTGTGCTTTTGAAAATGTATTATTTAAAGTCTGCTTGGGATCCCTGCCCATAATATGGTTGTTGTCCTGGATTGTTGCAGAAACCGAATCACCGTGGCGCTGGGTGTTTGTAGCTGACGACGAGCGGTTGCCATGTAGTATGAGAATAAATCCTAAATGGTTAAAAGACGGGTAAAAAAGCAGAGAATCAACACTTAGCTACACAGTAGGGTGATGCTTGAGGCTGCAGCGGCACGACATGACTCGCTGCTGCTCGGGCATCTGCTTCTTGACAGGTGGGGTGTGTCACTGAGCCACTGCGGGCTAACTAGCTACTACTTACGATTAGCCATCTATCGTGTTCCAAATGGATTTAATTTATCTGTGATTATCATCATTATCTAGGTAGGTGAATATTTAAACAAAGCTACCAATGATATTTAAATGGCTCAAACTGTAAGGTCAATTGCCAACCATGATGTGTGGAAACTGCAAAAGTATGATATTGAGAAAATCGCATGTGGCTGTCAGCTCCTCCTCACACTTCCATATTACTGTATCTGCTCTTTACTTCCTGTGTCCGGGGTCTTAGAAAATGTGACAGTCTTCGTTGCCTTTCCCACAGAGTCCAAGATTTAACGACTCATCCAAAAACCAGGGTGGCCCCGAGGGCCGTCATCCTGCATGGAGACGTCCTTCACACCTTGGCTCCGCCTCTGCATCATGTGACGGCACATGGGCCGAGTCTGGGGGAAGCAGGAGCAAGCAGGTAAGGCACAAAAGCCTTTAGATCTCACAATTTGAATATCTGTCCTCCACCTTCATTGTACGGGCCGCTCCGTAGCCGGCCGCGCTCCGTCTAACTCGGACACGACTTCTCGTCGTAGTGTTATCGTCAGAGGGGTTCTGAAACGCAGCAGGGGATGTACACCGAGCAAGATGCAGACCGCAAGAGATCCGGACTATCCGGCACCGGCAGGGCGTCGTGTTCCGGGGATTCCCGTTCATCCTTGGAGGCTGGCCATTACTCCAGCGCGGGTACTGTCCTAAGCACCGCCTGGATCTCCATCTGCCATTGAAGCAGAACTCTCATTTTCATGTGGATCTGTTCTGCGTTTCATGTAGAGTGACAGATAGCATGCCTGCTAGATAATAATCGGTAATCTTGAAGCAGATATTATACTTATTATACTTAAGTAATTTATGTATGCAGTGTAATTAGCCTTGACAGTTGAGTCACTGTTGGTTAAGCTGCAGTTTCTCGAACATGCAGTTGAATAACAGATTACCTCCTCCCGTGCAGATTCACCATGGCTGGCTCGCAGCCCTCCCTCCAGGTCGTCGACATCTTCGTCGTCGTCGTCGTCGTCATCATCTTCCTCGGAGGGCTTCTGGTCTCGCCGAGAGCTTCACAAGAGATCGGATCGAAGCCTCTCTGGTCCGGGGGGCCACGCGGCGGGATTGTCGGAGACCAGAACCACTAGCCTGTTCACCTCTCAGAGTGCGTCCGTGTGACACCCCTCGAGGGTTTGGCGCTGTCCTTTTCTTATAGTAGAGAGATGTCTGGAGTTAGGCTCAGAGGCTCCAAGAGGCAGGCTGGGGCTGGGGCTCACAGCGTGTCGGGGGAGGGAGCAGCTTAAATCAGGCTGGCCGTATCTCGGTGACCAGCCAGTGGGCCTTCAGACGTCTCCCTGCCCCACGGCATTCCATTCCTCTGATAGCTGTAGACTTTTTGTGCTAGTTCAATAATTTTGGGGCCCATGGTTGTGTGTGTGTGTGTGTGTGTGTGTGGGGAGGGGAGGGGGGGTTTCTATGAGATCGTGATTTGCAGCGACAGGAAAAAGGACAGGGTGCTGTGGGGGGGTGAATCAGGGGCATGTGCGTCAGTGGTCATCTGCTCCTTAGCTGGCAGGGGGAGGCTGCATACAGCCAAGCCTGACACACAAATGGACATGACTAACACGGGAGAGAATCGGGGTGGGGGTTGGGTGACATGTTATTCACGGTATTTTGTACGGTAAGATCACACTCTGGTCTTATTTTGCACCGTTAAAGGTTTGAAGACGAGATTTAATTTTTACTTTTTTAACAATTTGAATACAAATTTGACAAATGATCTACAATATATGATAGGGAGAGAAAAACTAACACAAAAACCTGTAATGTATTCTGCAGGCTAATCCAGAACACATTCACAAAGCCCTACAGCTTGTTAAATACTGGCTAATACATTTTTAAATAAATGATTGTTATTCAGAAGTAAAGGGGTAAACTGTCACTTTTTCTTTCAGTTATGTATGCATGATGCTTTTGTGGGTTTGATGCTGTAATACTTTCTGAATGACGGACGTCAGTCAGAGCTGGTCACCGTTACTTAAATCATGAATTGCTTATTAGGCCGAACTCGACTTGCTCATGGTCCTTCCTGTATTTCCTGTGAATGTAAGATAGATGTCTGGAACAAAGTGTGCTGGTAGTTGTTTGACATTTGGCGATATTAAATATTAAGGGCCGGTTCCTTTTATCTGTGGGTGTTTCAGATCAGGAGCGAGTCACGTCGTGTTACGCACAAGGAGCGAGGCCCAAAGAGGGCGTCTCCTCCAGTCGAATGAGCGGTTCTTACCTTCACCGCCTGCCCTCTGACTATCAGCCATCTTGGCTCTCCCACGACTCGTGCAGCGACGCTTCTGAGCGGCCTCGGGAACCATCGGCGGACCCCCGGGCACGAACTCGGACTTCTCGGTCTGGCGACTGGAGGGACAGCCTCTCTGAGAGGTCCCCCGGCATCTCCCCGCTGTATCGCCCTCGTAGGCGGCCCAGCGACCTCACGGAGCGCCACGGCGCGAAGCCGCTGCTGTCTCGCCTGGCCAGCAGCATGTCCTCCACCCTGTTCTCCAGACGCTCCTCCCAGGACTCTGGCGGTCCTGGCTCTGCCGCCGTCCCCAATGAGGCTGGCGGCAGCCTCCAGAGAGGAGGGCTCGGGAGTCTGGACGACCCTTCACCTGGGCTGCCTTTCCTCCGCCGCAGACGCCAGAGCACGCCGCCAGTACCGTGGGGGAACAGCACAGAGTCCGAACCGGAGTCTCCACGGGCCTCCGGCTCCTGGCTGTCGTCGTCTCTCAGGAACCGCTGCGCCCCGCTCTTCCCACGAAAGAGGCGGGAGGGCCGAGATGAGACGGCGCTCTCCATGTCTGCCGCGGTGCTCCCGAGCTCACGGTGCCCGCCGTTGACGACGCACGCCTCGGAAATCGACGCCACCGAGGAGGAGGACGAGGAAGAAGAGCCTCGAGGGGCAGGAGCGGCACCCCCTCACGCAGGGGGAGACCAAGATCTATCTGGAATCACCGGATCCTTGCTGCGACTTTCCATGCCTTCGCCACTGGAGGGCGCCAGTGGGAATGCGGCGCTCACCATCGACGTGATGGCGCCTAGAAGGATCCCTTCTGAAGAGCAAAGGGAGGAGAAGCCCACCTCGTCCCGAGATCCAGAGCGAGTGAAGAAAATACAGGAGAGGTAACCAGCAAGACCACAGAGAGAGCTAACATACTTAAATTAATTGGGCTGTCCTCAAATTTGTGTTGTAATTAATCAGCCACCATTTAATTATGTACTGACAGGATTGTAGGTGTATGTAGTAGTAATGAACAATGAGTTAGGCTAAATCTGAAGTAATTCTCACCAAAAATTGCCCCTCCCTCCTCGTTTCCTTAGCCTGCTGTTGGAGGATTCTGATGAGGAGGAGGGGGAACTCTGCCGCATCTGTCAAATGGGACACAACTCCCCCCCCGACCCGCTGATCGAACCCTGCCGGTGTACAGGAAGCCTCCAGTATGTCCATCAGGAATGCATGAAGAAGTGGCTGCTTGCTAAAATCAGCTCAGGTATTGCGGGCGCCGGTAAACACTCACGTTAGCCCCGTTTCCATTAGTTTTGCAGAAATTATAAGCAAAGTTTTTTACATGTCAGCAGAGTTAAATTGTGGAAAGAGTGTATTTCCATTAATGGATGTCATATGGATAATACTTTCTATTTATCACTCTGCGAGATCTCGTACTCCAACATGGAATGGACTTTCCATGAGTTAGCTCTGTGAGAACTAATTATTTTGTCTTGCGTATCTACTCATTTTTTCCTGAAATCTTGAGTGCTTCCTTTGACGGAGTTTCAGTTTGCGTCATCGGAATGCACAGATCTAGGTGAGTGGAGATGCCAGTATTGAGACGTAGCCTTAAGGTGACCTTCCACCCCCACCCAGGTTCTAGCCTGGAGACCATCACCACCTGTGAGCTGTGCAGGGAGAAGCTGCAGCTCGACATCGAGGACTTTGACGTCAACGAGCTGCACAGGACCCACGAGAGGGTCAGCGAGTCGTTTCCGAGCCGCGCTTGGCGCTCCTGAGACACTCTTACTCGGCACCTCGCCACACTGCTCAGCATATGTACAGCCAGTTAACGCAACAGTCTGCTGTTGCAGGTTTAGGAAAGTTAGATTAGAAGGCATTTCTAAGCCTCCTTAATGCCACTTAATTGTAAGATTCCCATTGTGTTGTGTTTGAAGAACTTCGTAGACAGTGTCGGATCAGTGTACGATAAGCTTCAAGTTCAATATTGTTAACCGGTTTCCCCATGACGCACAATTGGGGTCATCTAACTGAATTTGCGTTTTACCCAACCGAAAACTGATAGATGACGTCACTTACAGGCCAGCTTAGACCAACGTGTTAGTTATCTGAAGCTAGTGTCCCCCCCCCCCAACACAAACAGATTGCTCTTGGTTCTGCTCATTCCGGTCTGTGTGACATTAATATACAAAATCACAGCAACATATAAAATCTTCCCATTCACGGGGGGGGGGGGGGGGGGGGTTTTAATTTATAGTTGAGTCACATGATCTTATTGTGGCTCCTCCCCTGAACAGTCTGAGTACGAGTTCATCAGCTGCGGCCTGTACCTGGTGGTCCTTCTGCACCTGTGTGAGCAGCGCTTCTCCGACACACTGGGCATCGCCAACGAAGTCGGGGTAAGGGCGGACCGGGCCGCTTCGCCCCAGAGATGCTATGCCGCTTGTATGACTATACCGCCAGAAACGTCGGTCTTATGTGTGCTTGAGCTCCGTCTCCCCGTAAACTGTCTCCCCCCCCCTCTCTCGCCCAGTTTTTCAACCTGGCGAGAACGCTGCGTGAGCACATGGACAGTCTCGAAAGTACGTCTCGACTCTCCGTCATTCGCTGTGATCTCAAAGTGGCTGGGGGGTGGGCTTCTTGAAAAAGGAGTGTGTTTCACAAGATGTACTGGGAAAGTCACTTTTTAAGTGATTTGTCAACTGCTCAAAAATGATACAGAAGCAAAAACTGGGTTTTCAGCCACTATGATTCATGACGACGGCTTTATGTTGCAGCGTTTAACCAGGCCGGATTGACAGAGGTGAAAGGCCTCCGTAACATGCTGTCGCTCTAATTTGGATGAGGGTCCGTCCGGGTGCCGTACAGCAAGAATTTCAGTAAATAGCAGACTAGTGTTGTCCTACCTAATGTTCCCCTCTTTCGTTCAGGGGCTTACAGGGAGTCTGAGGAAGAGGAGGCACGGCAAAACAGTCCATCCGTCGACTTTGGTGACTCTGATGAGGAAGAGCGCTGCTGAGTGTACGGCTGGTTAATTGGGACTGCGTTTCATGCTGTGGTGATAAGCTTATATGTAAAGTCTATATAGGTGTTTTAGGGGAAAAGGGCAAGGATTCGTTCAGAAAATTCTAGCCGTAATGAGTGTTTTATAAAGATAAGGAAATGCTTTTGGGAAATGTTTTAGTCACTACTTTACCATTTATGTGAATTGTTTGTGTGACTTCTAAATGCCACAAGTGCTTTAAAACTACTACCGCGGTCAAAATCACTGTGCCCTGCGGCCCCCTCGGCCTTGGAACTGGGCACCCCCTCTCCTGCTCCAGCCCTCCGCCGGCAGAAGCTGGCAGGAGAAGCCGGACCCTCCTTCGAGGACACTTGATTATGTACGATGCATTCTTTCTCACAGTATGCACAGAGGAGGAAATGTGAGAACTCTCTACACCGTTCGACCCTGTATTTTTAACGAGATAATAAAAAATGGATTTCGTCCTTGTTCATTTACCCATCCTTTGACTTAATCATTAAACCATTAGGACAAAGTTTAAGATGATAGATGTTTTTTTTTTAAAGCTACACTTACACTTACTTTCTCGCCAGAATGAAAACTACTTGAAATGGATTTAGCTACGTGGATCAACAGGAATGCAGAAGAAATTAAAAGGAGCACTCTGATTACCACCCGGCAACCATTTATTAATAACTGCATACAGACTAAAAACAGTGACTGAACACAATCCAATCCCGCCTCAAAAGCCATCAAACCGGTGACAGCCAAAGCTTCTCAGTCACGTGAATGTTAAGTGTTAAACAGCACAAACACACCCTCCCGCATGAGCCTGAATGCGATATTCTGTGGCTTTACATTTCAAACGTGCTTAGCTGCTTTACTGCATTATCACGATTAAACGAGAACTGCAATCCAGGAATGTGACACCACGGCGCCTCGAAGCAGCATTTTAACCGAAGGAAAAAAAAAAATCATCTCACAGCAGCGACTCGATGCTAAATCCCTAATATACTGTACAGTGGCCGCAGTGCACTTGGGTATACAGCATTTCAAACACTTAAGCTCCTTGATCTCTAGTACTGCTTCCAAGCCTAGTCTGACACAAAAACTTTTTTCACATTTTGCAAAAAAAAAATCACCAGCTTTACCCGTAACAGTGCAAGAATACTGATTCTGAAGGGCACCTATTTTAAAGGGTAACAAGTCAAAATATGGCTTTGTAGCAAAAACCGATGCCGAATACATATTTAAAATGCAGTGTTGTTTCTGAGACATGGGACACTGAAAAAGCCAGCACTGTAAACAGGCCCCTTTACCACCCTGACAACCGCGAGGTGAGAGGGCGGTCCTTACCTGGTGCAGGATTTAACATCCTTTAGTTGTTACAAATAGGAGTTTGACCCCCCCCCCCCCCCCCCAACCCTGCTATATACCAGAAACAGAAATTAGAACCAAAATGCTTCTGAGAGCCAAATGTCACTTCCTGTGATGCAATAAGTTGCCGCCTATTTCCATTGGTCAGATGTGGATTTGGGGGAGGGGCTTCATTAGGGCAGGGGCCCTGTCTCCACCTCCATGAGGCAGGCCTCGTCGGGTGAGAGGGCCCGGAACGGCGGGTGGTACTCGAACGCGGTAAAGAGTACGGGGCCAAAACTGTGCCTCTGCTGCATGAACCAGATGACGGCCGAGATTCCCAAGATGACCACCACGCTGAGGATGACCAGAGCTGAGAGGAGCCAGCTGTTACCTTGGGAGGGAAGAGCAGCAGGAAAAGGGTGAAGGCCGAACTTACCAGGAAACTCCCTACGGGTAATTATACTGGCTACTTACTCTTTTTGGGCTTTTCTGGTTCTGAAAGAGGAAATGGAAAATATCAGTATTGGCAGCCAAAGGATCTCGTTATGATGACCTTTCTAACACAAGTCGACATTTTTCATTCCAAATGATGCCAATTTGTGAATTTCAATAGAATAGAATAATGATACTATATGAATCCTTTTGTAGAAATTCCCTTTTTGCCTACGCCATCTTGATCTCCATGAGTCATGGACACATACAGAGGTGAGAGCAAGCTTTGAGGACAGTGTTGGGCCAGCTAGCATGTGGCATCCATGTAGCTCAAGTCAAGGGCCCACGGACACACGACCGCTCTGCTGAGGCCGAAGGTCGAACCGGCAACCTTCCGATCACAGGCACAGAGTCTTAGCCCATTAAGCCACACACCTGTATATATGTGTTTCGTTTTTGCACATCTATTTCCACTTTTATTTTCCTTTTTTATTCCATTTATTATCTTTTGTATTTCTGTCTTGACTGTAGGTATAACTGTATACATCGTGAATCAAAACAGACGGCTCGCACTTAAATAGCAAATAAAGGGATTGCGATTCTGATTCCATCTCTGTGTGAGATGGATGCGCCCCCTGGTGGCAGCCCCTCACCCTGCAGCGTCTCGCACACCACGCCGTTCTCTGAGGTCTCCTCACAGCTGACCATGTCCCACGCACCACTGGAGGTGTTCAGGGCGGCACACGTGTCCATGCTGACCAGATCCTCCGAGTTTTTGCCCCAGTTGGTGAAATCTAGAGGCTCCTCCGTCTGCCACACCAGCTCTGCGAAAACACGGGCCCCGTGACGGGACAGAGGGAGGGTCACATTGAGATGATCACTTACAGTTTCCTGGCAAACTCACCCAATAACCACAAAGTTAGGCAAGACTTTCTTCTTCAGATCAGTAAGTTGAAGCAAAAATCCAAAAAAGAATTCCAGTCATTAACCTGCATTGATGCCTTCCTATACAACAAATAACCTTTCACAACCCTACAACATATAGGAGTATTGCTTTTCATGAGACTCCTATGATATTTTTTCTTTCATGGCTTGAACTTGATATCTGCTTCAACCTTAAATAATCCAGTAAAACTGCATGTATATCTCGAATCAGGAGAAATCATGGAAAGAAAATACTAGGCGCTCTCACGCACAAAGGGAGACTTTTAGGAACAAATATTACACCCCCCCCACCCACATTTACAAATAAACATCCTCTTTCTGTTCTGTGTATTACACAATGTTTAGTGAAGGAATGTGGCCAACAGAAAAATGCTTTGTTCAATAATCCACTCAAAGTATGTGATCACATGTAGTTACACTCACTCTCAGAATCATAATAGATCCCCAGCCACACGTCTTTGCTGCCCTTCCAAACTTCGGAGCTGTACTTGATGACAAACATGTTCTCCTCCATGCTGTTTACAGTCAGCAGGCCTGTTGAGAAGAGGAAGACACAGTCAATATGGCAACACTGTTCAAAATAATGCCAGACAGGAGGGTATGCGTGTTAGAATTGGTTGACTAACGGCAGTATCTCGCTACCATATCCCTGGCAGAGGTCTTTCGCCCCCTCGATGCTGTAGCTCTTGTAGACGTCTTCTTTCCCATGCACGAAATGGTAACAGCTGTTCCCAAAAGGTACCCACATGCGCCCGTCAGCGGGACACTCTGTGGAGAGAAACAGCCAAGAGCGTCAGGTCCACTCGGGTGCCGAGAGTCAGGGACAAAAGTTACCCCTGACTCGATGGCTTTAAAAAGGCTAGGCGAGACTCGCTGTTTCCCGTCAAGGTGACAGCTGTGTCACATGTACCCTGGGCGTCCCGCTCAACAGGCGCAGGGCTCATTGAAGGAAACCCACGCTTTACTCTTTACGACTTTTGGCATTTTTGCTTTTTTGGTTGCATTCACAGTTCTGTGTGTGGACCTGAAAAATGGTCCCCACAATGTCAAAATAATAGGTTTTATGGGGACCAAATGTTCCCCATAATGTAATATAAACATAATCCACACACACACACACACACACACACACACACAAGTTGGTCTTCCTATCTAAATGGGGAGCGTACATTCATTTCTATAGGAAAAACCATAATCCCAATCACGACACCCTTAACCCCTACCCATCCCGAACCTTAACCATAAGTAACCAGCCCAAATACAAGACTTTTGGCATTTTTACTTTTTTGATTGCATTCGCAGATATTTATAAAACTGAGGTTATCCAAATGGGGACCTCAAAAGATGTCCCTAAAAGTAGGGAAATTTCAGGTTTTACTACACTTTGGGGACAATTTGGTCCTCAAATGTGACCTATGCAAAACCACCCCCATAGTTTCCAGTTCACCCCAGAAACGCGATTTGCTAATTCCACACAGACTACAGTTAGTCTATTTCAGTCTCACCCTAACATGTTTAACTAAAATGGATGAAAACTTAAAAGTATAACTACAAATAATACGTATAGGTAATGTGAACATTCAAGGCTGAATAAATTTCAAGCAAAACAATTTTTCGAAAACGTAATAATACAAATCAATAATACACAGCGTATATAAATTTGTCAACTTAGTATTTGAAAAGCCTGTTCTCAGCCGCATCAGCTAAAACGCCGAGTCACCTGATCAGACCGATTATTATTACATAATTATTATTACTATTATTTACCAGACCGATTCATGACTGTTGACGTCGCTCATTTTAAAACGTATCCTGAAATAAAATGTCGTAATACCTCTGTGTACTTATATATAACTCCATTTTTCAAACATGTCTAACTAACATGTTACATAACTTACCAATACAAGTGACATTTTATTCAGATTCTGCGAAAAATTTCGTACCATCGAAAGAAAAAAACGGCCTTCAGATTAATTGTTAACTATATATATATATATATATATAAAAAATAAGCTGGCAAAACGTTTGTATTGTGAGACTTGAGTAAATGTTTAGCTGCCCTGCGATTTTTTTTTTTCTATTTCAGCTTTATTTGCCAAACCAAGATCGTTTATGAAATATGCAAGAACTTCACTTGAGTTCGATATAAAACAGAAGCTACTTTTTTTTTCTAAACCGGTTACATCAAACCAGCTGTTTAAACGTCACAAGCAATGACAACTAAACAACAAGCCTACTGACCGCCAAACTTCTATTACTTCAAAACACCACATATTGATATATTGAACAACGCAGTATTATACTTCTGGCCAGTATTTCTACAATTATAGGCGCGATGGATAAAAAACTGTAGACATAAGCCGAGTAACGGGGCACGTTTCACATACGAGACGGGTATGTTTATGCTACGCCAAGGACACAGTAACCCTACATTATCAAATACAATGTATAATACAAAATTTAAGTTAACGTTGAGTAGTTATTTTACGAACGTCTTGTAATTCAGTAACTTTTCTCCAATCATTCTACAAAATGCGTAAAAGCATGCTTGACCACCCCCCGCCGCCATCACATATGCAAGTTTACTTAGCTATCGATCTACATTCCAGACTTTGCCATAGATTTTAAAAAGTTAATACAATAACATTACTGGGGTAAAAAAAAGTCCCCGTCAACCTACATGATAGGACCGTAGTGTGCAAACCGCATTAAACAGAAACGATTAAACAAATGATTAATCCGAAATATTGCCGCACACAATAATAAAATTGCGATATATAAGGTGATTAAGTAATTGTGAAATAAGTAAGATGAATTACTTACCGCCGCCAAAACAGCAACTACAACAGAGCGCAAAAGCAACGAGTTTGCATAAGAAGGACGGGCGACATCGTCTTGTGGAGCCCATGTTTTCAGCGGAGGGGAAACTAAGAACTGAGAACAAACTTTTTCCTCGTTCGACCAACAAGGCCGAAATATAATAACGCGTCATGCACCGTCCACCCAGCCTCCGGGACTGGGAAGCGCCGCTTTGCTTCACACCCTGGTAACATTTTGTTACGGGCAGTCTTTTATATTACTGAAAAAAACGGGAGTATATTTATCTTCAGCCTACGAATATTTGAAAACAAGACAAAGATATAACGAGGATTAATAATACAACAGAAATGTATAGAACAGAAATATAGAAGACCAGTTTATTCCTCAGTGTTTTATTAACTTGATACAGGAAAATAAAGAACATTATTTACAGTCAGAAATGCTTCCAGTGTTAATAACCAGTCGAAGGTATGGTCGTCGCTTAAATATTTACAAAATGTACAAAAGGAAAACAAACAGCTCGACAATAGTGCAATTTAAGTGCAATTCGATGCAATTCACAGATAAAAATTGAACAGTTCGACATAATAGTAAACATATAAAAAGGTACGAAAAATACATTTCAGCTTTGACATTCATTTATAGAAATCAGCTTTCAGTTTTATCACGCTTGAACGCGAACCCATTTGATTATCCCACGTTCTTTTTTAAATGATTAAACGGGGATCAGGATTTAGACAATAACCGATGGAGACAATCAGCCATGTTTGTTTTGATAGGGGGAGGGGGCTTTAACATTATTGAAGATGAAAGCATTGCGAACAGAAAAACCAGCATAAACAATACGCAATTTTTTCCAAACACCATTTACACTTGATCTTGATCTTTAAAATCTAGAGTTTGCAGTATTTGCCCGAGTTACTCCGCAACACATAAAAAATATTGATTGCATAGTAACACCAGATATTGTCAAGAACTGACCATTATTAATTTTTTTAATAGTTAGTAGTGGACATACCAAAAAAGCTTAAGTTTTGTAGTATTTCTGCTTTATGGTGCTTTTGAAACTGAGTTTTCACCTTGATCGATTGCAAATATCACTGCTTACTCCAGTTGTGTTACAATGCTGGTGCAGTCGGCTCTGTCAAATTGTCTTTGGTAACGCACCGTGGAAAAAAACCGTGACCTGTTCCTCCTGTACAGCAGGACGAGCAGAGCTGTGACCAGCGTTATAAAAATGATGAGGAAGAAGGCAAGGACTACCTTTGTTCTTTCTGACCCTTTGGGGGAGAGAGAGAGAGAGAGAGAGAGGGAGAGAGAGAGAGAGACAATAGGAGTAAGTAAGGGTGTATCTCTGAGGCAGAGCAATGTTAAAAGATCTTCAGCATTGAGCCACAAAAACTTGAAATATCTCTTTATTTCTCCCAGCAAATCTCACCCTTAGTTATGATCTCTTTGCACCAGCCTGGTACCTGTCATGGCCCCGTAACAAAGTATCATAATACTTGATTTCTTATTTTGGGTTCGTCACGAAGGTCAACACTCACAGCTGGGCATCTTGCAGACGATGCGACTGTGCGTGTCCTTGCAGCCGACGAGTCTCCAGGCCCCTTGTTTTCCCGGCAAAAGCACCGCGCAGCGTTCTTTCAGGTGCGTGTGTGTTTCACCTGTCAGATCCCAGTTAGAGAACTGCAGGCTGGAGCCATCCGACCAGCTGACTGGCTCACCTGAGGAGCCAAGAAAGGAGCAGAGGTGGACATTTCAGGTCCAGAAAGTAAAAATCCAAACCAGGATTTTGTTTCAACCAATTAATTCACTACTCTGTGACTGTGACTCTTTATGCTCAACTGGTTGGTTGAAACAAAATCCTGGTTTGGATTTTTACTTTCTGGATCTGAAATGTCCACCTCTGGAAAGGAGGTGGAGAGTGATGGAGCGATTGAAGTGCTAGGGTGAGTGGAGCCGTTCACTGTGCAGTCAGTGGCGGAGGCAGCAGGGATGCTGATCACCCATAGCGTATTTCCAAGCTGGAGAACCCCAAACAGCATGCTTCAGGCAGTCATTTATAATGGGCTCCTAGCATCATTGCCATCAGAAATTGTACTAAAGCACAATCATGTGGTCAAGGAACTCCCCATAACCTTAGCTCATCCATGACACCTTTATGGACTGGACTGGACTGGACTGGATTGAATTGAATTGAATTGAATTGAATTGAACTGAATTGAACAGATTTCAACTTTATTTTCATCAGTCCCAGCTCCACGGGGGGGGGGGGGGGGGGGTGGTTTAGGGTAGGCTTGCCCCATCAAATCATAAGCTTGGCACGCCCTGGGGCCAAATACATGACACTGCAATTTTCAGCAAATTGGTATTTCGAAAGTTTCAATACCCCTTTGGTCACTATTTAAAAAAAAAAAAATGTTTAGCGGCTATGCTTTTGGCAGACTCAATTTCCCTGAGACTCGGTGTCTGTCAAAAGCTCATTAGAAAAGCTGATTTCTATGCAAACAGAAAGAGACAGAGCATCAGGAGCCACCAAACGCACATCTGAAACACAAATCAACTGCACATGAGCGAGACCATGAGCCCAACTACATCCCCTCCACCCCTCTTAGATAATCCCGTGGCCCATCGAACAAAGCTGGAGCAGTGTCTGATGGTCATTATATAATGCAGAGCATGTGTACAACAAAATAAAGGCCTTCACCAAAGACTATATGTGACCATAATACTAGTTAGGGTCAAGGTTAGCATAAAGCAGGGGTGCCCAACTCCAGTCCTGGAGGGCCAGAGCCCTGCACATTTTGGGGTTTCCCCTCTTTTAACACACCTGATTCAACTCCTTGTGCTAATTACCACACAGCTCTTGAGCTGAATCATTTATGGTGGAACAGGGAAAGAACTAAGCTACACAGGACTCGGGCCCCCCAGGACTGGAGTTGGCCACCCCTGGCATAAAGCATATCCCACAGAGGTAGTAAGTCTTGAACATTTACCGTTGGGGTCTACATCTATGCCGAGCCAGACTCTGCTGGTGAGGACGGGGTTCTCTGACAGGTACTTGGAGATGAAGTCATTCTCCTCCCTGTCCTGTATGGTGAGGAGCTGAGACGACGCACCTGCGGCGAAGGAAGTGTACACATGTGTAAACGCCTCCATTTTTGATTCCCGGAAAAGCGGAATCATGACTCCATCAACGAATCCGATAATTTTCAGTTTACGTCTGTTTAGGGTGAATGTCATACTGATTCGTCATCGCCAGCCCTTGGAAACGAAAAGCACACACACCTAGACTCTGACACATTCTCTTGGCACTGTCCATCGTGTAGATGCTGTAGTTGAAGAACGTCATATCGAATGCGTAGCAGTGGTCCCTGTACTCAATCCACCGAGATGCATTGTTTCCCTCTGGGCATCTAAGTGACGCAGAGATGGGTTGGGGACCTGACCCTGTAAATAAGAAATAAAAACTATCCATCTTTCCCGCCACTGGTGGCCAGATTATGGCTGTAAGGCACAATTTTAACCTTTTATTCATATCGTTTAATTATGAAGCCCTACCAGATTCTTTTCAATTCTAGAACTGATTAGATGCTCACTCTGAATGTTGTTGACGTAGCAGATGGCTCCTTCTTGCTGAGACTGACAGTCTCCTTGTATCCATGAGCCGTTCGTGTTTATCGACACGCAGCTGCTATTTGTGTCGTCAAAGTCCAAGAACTCAGTTGGAATGTAGTTGTATGCGGATCCATCAGACCATTCATAAATCATGTAGCCATTGATCTAAGAAAACAGGGAGACTTCTGTCATTAATACAGAACAACTTCTAGGATTATAATGATCAATACTGATGAATTACAGGAAACTGACATGGGTTGCTTAACCATTCATTTTACATTCATCAAACTAGGGCCACATGTAGAGAGTTTTATGTAATAAAAAAATAAAAAAAAATCATGAATGGGATCCCAGTCCATTGTAGGGCACACATTTAGAAGTAATAACTTAACGGCTTTAAAGCAAATGTTTTCAGTGCTCAGAAGCACCTAAGAATTGCAGTGCAAATGCATGGATATGCTCCGCTAAGCACATAAGCTGTCATTATAAGGATTCTGTGAGCACCATTTGGATAGTTAAACGCTCAAGTTGGTTCACGCTGCAGTAGGTGTCTATTATTCATTATGTCTATGCTTTTAGTCATTAATGCAAATTTGAGTGTTGTCTGTGCATCAAATCCCATTGCTTACAATATGTTACCATGTGTTTCATACGGACTGCATCACTTAAATAAATACCTTACTGACATGCTTGCCTATTCTACTCATACATCAGAGAGAGCAGAAGCGAAGTCACAGATGTTAATCCATCGACGAGGATTTTGAGAGGTTCCAATGCATAAACTGCAAATTACTTTTTGACCATATCAGAAAATGGAATTCTGGGAAATGGTAAGAGCATCTTAAATAGGGATTCCCCGACAAGGATGTACCTGCTGTCTGGACAGGCCAATCCACAGCGGGAAGCCGTCGACTGTGGAGATCTGTTCCAGGTGTCTATTGTGGGTGGAGTCATGGATGCTGGCCAGGTGGGTTCCGGTTTTCTGGCACTCGCGCAAAGCCTCAAACCAAGTCAGCTTCTTCTGGATGATGGTGTAACTCAGGTTGCCATAGGTCCTCAGGTCTTCTAGAGATGTCCTATATTGCTCTTTCGGGTCTGACGAAAAAAAAAAAAGAAGACAAAAACAGCATAAATTTTAATGACAGTGTTTCGATAATTAAGACATTAAAATGTATTGCTTGTATAGGTACATCCATCTTCCAACCACTCTTGTCTCTGGGGGCCCATTAAAAAAGTAACTTTGGTGCCCCCTCCCCAGTGTGGTGACTGCTTGACGCCAACAGGGGGCCCCCTAATCTTGGGGTCCCATGTAAATACAGGATTTGAGTGGTGGCAAACACCACCCACTGGGCAAGATACCAGTTCTTCAGAGGACACGCTAACGGATAGAGACAATGAGCAATTCAGAGACGCTGATTCTCCAAACCACAGGAGGAAACTGGGTTATCTGGTAAGAAGGAAAATGGGAAGAACACGCAAACTGCAAGCACGGAAAGGCAGAGCAGAGGAGAATGAGTGCGACCCTCGGAGTCCCTGTACTGCACAACTGAAGCAGCCCAGAGCAATTTTACTGGCCTGAGTGGTCATTAACAAAAGCCTTCTTTCAATTAATAACAAATGTATAGTAAAATCTGACAAATCTATTGTGGTTTTCATGAGACATGAAAAATGCTCAGATTTGGCCCTCCACAGAAAATATTTACCCAAGATCTAGGTACATCAGGAAAACATCAGGTCAATTACAAAAGTGATAAGCTTAGTACAAAATATCTGTCATTATTTTCTTTTTGTTCAGTAAAAAAATAAGACGTACCGTTGTCAATTTTACAGACCATGATGCTTCTTTGCTTGAATTGAGGAAAGAGCGATTCTGTGACCACTTCCCAGGCCCCATAGAGGTTGAGGCCCACCATGAAGTCTCCTGTCATGTTGGGTCTTCCGTTCGGCCAGTTAGAATACTGGACATTGGTGCCATCATACCACTTCAACCTGTTGTCTACAGAATGAAATACGAAGACACATGTTTTCATTACAGGTGACGATACATCATAATACCATCACTGCTAAAGTGACTTTAAGACCAGAAATGATTATTACTTACTTATTATAATAATAATAATAATAATTATTATTATTATTATTATTATTATTATTATTTAAATGACTAACCTGTAACACACCAGACCTGCTTAGCCACCCCCCAAAAGTATGAATACCAAAGATTTTATTATTATTATTATTTTTTTTTTTTTTTGGGGGGGGGGGGTTTATGGAAGCAAAGTAACTTACATTTGGAAAATACAATGGGTTTCAAAAATAGAAAACACGACTGTGTATACC
>JAODLC010000001.1:46258428-46286762 GCA_026781145.1 Hippopotamyrus pictus
ATTATTATTATTATTATTATTATTATTATTATTATTATTAGTAGTAGTAGTAGTAGTAGTAGTAGTAGTAGTAGTAATAGTAGTAGTAGTAGTGGTAGATGGATGGATGGGCAAAAGTTCCCACAGACACAATCCTAAATCTTGTGGAAAGCCTTCCCAGAAGAGTGGCAGCTGCTATAGCTGCAAAGGGGGACCAACTCCATACTGATGCCGATGGATTTAGAATGGGATGCCAGTAAAGTTCCTGTAGGTGTAACGGCCTGGTGTCCCGATGCTTTTGTCTATGTGTGTGCGTGGTTAGATCAGGCAGAGAATGTGCTGTTGAGAGGCAAAGAGACTTTTCTTCCTCATTCTATCTCTTTGTTGCTCCAGGTCATTTTAAGGGTAAACAAAACATAGTAGATGCTTTTAATACACATTTCATTAATGCAGGAATTATTACTCAATCCAGTCTTCCAGTAGATTCTGGGGATAGTGCAGTTATCAATTCTAACTGTTCTGCGAACTTTAACTTTTCTACGATTCCTGCCTCCCAAGTTCGCAATGCCTTATTAAACCTGGATTTCAAAAAAGCTGCTGGTCCAGGTGAGATTGAGCCTTATTTTTTAAAGATAGCGGCAGATCTGCTTGCTGGTCCTATTGCCTCTGATTTTAATCGTGGTCTTTGTAATGGGTTAATCTCCAGCTCCGGGAAGTCAGCCTTTGTTCTTCCACTATTAAAAGGAGGTGATCCCTCCTCTTTGGATAATTATCGCCCCATTTCCAGATTGTCAGTCACAGCCAAATTATTTGAATCTTTTGTTAATGACCAACTTAAAGCATTTTTATCTGATAATAATATTTTATGTCATACTCAGTCTGGTTTTAGACAGGGCCATAGTACTATAACTGCAATAACTTCTGTTACAAATGATATAATTACTGCTTTGGGTGACAAAAAATCCTGCTCTGCTCTTTTTATAGATTTAACAAAAGCATTTGACACTGTTGATCATGCTCGTCTTCTGCAAAGATTACAGAGTATAGGAGTTAGTGACACTGTATTGAATTGGTTCTCCATTTACTTGACTGGGAGAACACAGTGTGTAGCTATACATAACTGTAACTATATCTCACAAATAGTAAAAACTAGTGTGCCTCAAGGTTCTATTTTAGGGCCTGTTTTATTTTCTATTTATATAAACAATATTAGTTTAGGGTTAGAACCAGCAAAAATACATAAAAATATGCTGATGATAGAATTCTGTAAGCTATATGAGATGATGGAGTGGACATCATAACATCTTAGAAGGAAAATGCATTGCCTGGTTTTTATTGCAACGGCTTTAATGGGCAGATCACCTCAGTACATATGTAACTTGCTGACATTTCACACTAATACATGCAGAACCCGTTCATCAGTTAAACTTCTCCTTCAGCCTCTCACCACACGTACAGAACTGAGGAAATCCGCCTTTTGTTCTTATGCACCACATGAGTAGAATATATTATGAAATATATTGAATTTAGACTCCTTGCCTTCTCTGAATGTGTTTAAAAATCTCTTAAACTCCGAGCTTAAAGAACACTGTCATTGTTTCATATAAATTAATTTTATTCTACGTATTTTGAAGAGTATGAGTATTTGTATGTGTTTCAGTTTGTGTTCATATTAATCATCTCTGTATGTATGTATATGAAACTTTTGCCTTATTTTTCTTATTTGCTGCCATCTTGGCCAGGACTTCCTGGACGAAGAGATATTGTATCTCAGTGGAACCGTCCTGGTAAAATAAAGGATAAATAAATAAAATTAAATTCAATGTTATATTTATATAAAGGCCCACCAGGTTTTATGGCACCACATTATGATTTCTGGCTGTGCTATAGGTGTGAAAAGGCTTGTGCCCTGTGCTCCACTGGGATATGCTCCAGGCCCCTCCCACCCTAACCAGGATAAGCGGGTGCAAGACGAATGAGCCACCGCACTGCTCATAATAACAACAACAATAAACCTTTTAATTGAATCCAGCATGAGCTGTAGAGATGAGCTGTTAGAGATAAGTGGCTGGAAGATGTTTGAGGCTTAATGAGGTGCAAAATGGAAGTGGTTCCGGACTCAATATAACAGTGTTTCAGTCCCTGAAGAGACCTTACTGCTACAATGTATCTTATTTCAATTACCAAAGGCGGTAGAGATACAGCAAGGGGACTCAGTTAAAACTTTTAACAATAAAATCCAATAATTCAATGGCAAATGAAGTAGTCCTACATTTTTGGTCGCTATTCATTTTTAGGTAGGCCTATTCAATCCTGTTACATTTAGATTTCTGTGTGTGACAGTTCTGTGAGCTGATCTTGATGTGCTTTTCTTTCCCATGGGTCTAGTAATATAGTGTGATGCAGCATTCTCGATTCACGCTGCTAGTCCACAATAGAGCCAAAGTGCTCCGTGTACTTTCCCTGTAATTGTGATATTTTAACAGTCCCAATAATTTTTTTATATAATTTACGGTAATTTACTTTATTATTCTTGTCAAAAAATAATTCAAAACGAGATTTCTTTTCGGGATATAGGATTGAGAAGGTTAAGACAGGCTGATTAAATCCATAGATGCAGTAGCTATAGTGCATAAATCTCCTCTTTATATTTCTGTGTTATTAAATTTTTGAATGATTGAACATTTATACAGTGCTTTTACTGAACCAATGGGGAGCCACTTCAACCACCACCACTGTGTAGCCCCCACCTGGATGATGCAACGGCAGCCATTCTGCACCAGTACACTCACCATACTGTAGCTAAGATGCTGAAGGGACAGGAGAGAATTCACCAGTTAGATATAGGGGATGATTATGAGGCTAGATCTGATAGGGCCACAGTGGGCAATTTTAGCCAGGACATCGGGCTACCACACCTACTCTTTCAAAGGGTGACCAGGGACCCTTTATGACCTCAGAGCGTCAGGACCTCGGTTTTACGTCTCATCCGAAGGGCAGCACCATTTTTACAGCACAGTGTCCCCTTCACTGCACTGGGGCATTGGGATCCACACAGACCACAGGATGGGCTGACCTGCTGACCACACCAACACCTCTTCCAGCTGCAGCCCAGCTTTCCTAGTTAGTCTGCCATTTACAGTATGTACTGGCCAGGCCTAAACCTGTTTAGCTTCAGATGGAACGTGAAGGTGGTGTGGCTGCTAGCAAATAGAATGGAGTTTTGATAGCCCACTCTGGCGTGGTCTTATTCAATTTGCTGTCATTATTATTAGTATCATTATTTTGTCATCATTTGTTCGGCACGTACATGTAGAACACCTCATTGCTACCTATGAAATACCTACTTTACCACTTTTTTTTCTCTTCTTCCTTGCCTTCCCTCCCATCTTTTCTTTATATACTAGTATTAATGTTCATACTTGTATTTAGCTTTACTAATGGTTGAAGTAAAATATTTTGTGATCACCGGCAACATACTTCCCCCCTTTTATTTTCTCATTGTCTATTATTATTACTATTATTATTTTTATAGTATATCAGTTGTAATCCCTCCTCTTCCAAAGGCTCCAGTTTGTTCCTCTGCCTCCCCTTCCTTCTCCCCTGTGCCTCCAGGGGGTTGGGTCCTCCGGCCCGAAGGGAATGGGCCCCCTAGCTGGTCTGGGGTGGTGGTCCTCTGGTGGCTGCTTTCCTGCCTACTAATCTCTCCTGCCCTGGACTGGACCAACCTGCATGACCTGCTTCTTTTAATGCACCATACTAGATCAGCGCTTGCTCTCCTACTCATACAGAAAAAAAACCCAAAACTAACCAAGAAAAAAGACAAAACCAAACAAACTCCATTCTAAAATAGGGGTAGCGGGTCGTGCTAGGTGCAGTTTGCCTGGGGCAGGGTTGTCATTGGTGGGGTGCTCTTTTAGGGACTGCCATTCCTCTCCCTCTGGCCTGCCCACGATGGATGGTGGGTCCAGTCTGCCATGGTTGACCTCATGACAACCCTCCTCCCATTCAGTCTCCATTTTTGTTCCTACCTCTCCTCTTTTCCATCTGTAGCTTCTAATGTATCGCTTTTATCTTCCCCAACACAGATACACATGCTCATGCACAACACATGCCCACCATAAAGGGGGAAGTATTGTATGCAACCTAAACAGTTCACACATTTACTGGACGATATCACTTAATGGTTATGTCACTGTATTATTATTATTATTATTTGTTTGTTTGTTCCTTTATTTATTTATCTTTTTGCTTGCTTTTTGGGTTGATATTATTATTGTTTTTTTTCTCTTTCTTTTGTTCTATATTTCCTTTCCACAATTCGATGAGACCTTGTTGTATGTCTTTGACCCTTTGTTAAAAAAAGAAAGAAAGAAATGCAGTACAGTCTAGACATTGTTAATGTTATAATGACTATTATAGCTGGCTGGTTTTAATGGACAATCTACAAAGGCCTATTTTCAGCAATCGTTACTCCTGTGTTCCAGTGGCATATTGTGTAAACTAGTGCTGAGTTATTTTAAAAGACTAATTTATCATTAGATAATCCTTGTGCAATTATGTTAGCACAGTTGAAGACCATTGTACCTGTGGAAGAAATAATGCTCATTTTCTTTGGGCCGTTTGGGCATCTGGAGTATCAGCATTTCTGCACTTGATTATGGTCTCAGAATGGCCAAAAAGAGTGAACCTTCCTTGAAAACCCATCTACTGCTTTGAGAAATGACAGCTATTTCTCATGAGAAATCGGAACGGCATTCTAAAACTGAGGAAGCTGAAGGTGTGCTCTACTCCCTTCACAGAACAGCACAGACACGTTCTAAATAGGACAGAAAGAGAAGTGGGAGGCTCTGGTAGGTTATGATCATCAGAGGAGCTCAGTTTGCAGCTCTATTAACCACCCACCCATTTTCTATACCTGCTTGTCCTATGCAGGGTTGGCGGGTCAAAAGCTATAGGCACAAGGCAAGAAACAACTCAGGACAGGGCAGCAAGTTCTGCCAACCCATCACAGGGCACACGCAACATTCATTATTTAGCATCTTCAAGTTGCCTTAGCATGTTATTGATATGGAGGGGGGGCCTGGCAGGAACACGCAAACTACACATGTAGAGCCACAGCAGATACTCAAACGCTGCCCCCAGAGGTGGGAGGCAACAATGCCACAATGTGCCACCGTGCTTTATTATTTGTCAACCAGCAGCCAGAGAACCTCAGATTCTGGTCTTCTAAGAAGTGTTTCAAAGAAAAAAGCCATAACCGAGACAGGAAAGGATCAAAATGAGTAAAGGACACAGACATTGGACAGAGGATGATTGGGCAAAAAAAAATGTTATAAAATTTTTTTGAGGTGTTTGGAAAAGTTTTGAAAAGTTTGAGGTGTTTGGATCAGATAGAAGAACATTTGTGAGACACAGGACAAATGAAAAGATGCTGGAGGAATGCTTGATGCCATCTGTCAAGCATGGTGGAGGAAATATGATGGTGTGGGGGGGCTTTGCTTGGGAGGCTTGGTATTTGTACAGTGTTACAGGAATCCTACAATTCCAACATACAACAGTGACCAAAGCTCTGCTCCAAATTACGCAAAACCTTTTTGGGGAAGAAGCAGTCACCTTTCGGCCTGTAATAGACGAGCCAGAATAGTCACCAGAGCCCAACCCTATTGAGCTATTGTGGGAGCAGCTTGAATGTACAAATGTCCATCGAATCAATCCAACTGGTGGGAGGTGTTTTAGAAAACGTGGAGTGAATTTTCTGCAGATTGCCTAAAAAAACTGACAGTGGGAATGTCAGAGGTCTGCAAGGCTATCAATGCTGCAAATGAAGGATTCTTTGATGAAGGCAAATTTGAAGCACAAAATTAATTCAAGCGAAAAACCATTATTTCTAACCTTGTCAATGTCTTGATATTTTCCATTCATTTTGTAACTTATCTGATGAATGAAAGTGTTTCATGGAAAACGTGAAATATTCTGAGTGATACCAAACTTCTGAGAGGTAGTGTCTCTCTGTGTAAGGTAGGGTCTCTGTGTAAGGTAGGGTCTCTCTGTGTAATGTTTACCCTGTGTTGTTTGTCTCCCCTGTTCATAGCCATGTCACCTTACAAATCCACAAAAGCTTGGTTTACAGTATAGTTACTGTAACATATTTAATTCAGCAATGTCATTTTGATTGATAGCTAAAATGACACATTTTAAATCAAATGCAAAATAGCTATAAAATACAGTTCCTGCAGATATCCAAAACAAATCAAATGTTCATCTAGTATAGCACTTTGTGCATTCATGTAATACTGTACACATCCATCCATCCATCCATCCAGGGCCCAGATCCTGTCCTGTTTGTTTATAAACAAACCTTCCCAAAGATACAGTAAACATCCTTAGGGAAGCTGGCTGAGTTACATTTGACCAAGTGAGTTCTACATTCGAATTTACTTTTTAATGCTAGCTGCAGCTTTGCCAGATTCCTATGCTTATCTTGTGCTTGTAAAACATAAAAAAAAAATTTTGCATGTTGCCTAAGGTCTTCTGACAGGGCCTGTCCTTTCCAGCTATTGGCAGGTCAGTCCTGCATCTGACCTCTGTTCATATTCACCAAAGATGGGATGTCAAAGGTTATCTTAAGACCTCAGGATGGTTACAGAAGCACCCATGACACAGGGGTCCATGTGTAAACAGAGTCCATATTTTTTCATACTGATTATTGAATTGTACAATCAGAAGTTTTACAGTTTAAGATGTCTTCACTTCTAAATATTATTCATATAATATTGATTTTACTATGTGGGCTGTAACCATGCTAGATGTGACTCCTATTGCTGCAAATTCATTTTTTAAATTGTACCTTTAATGTGAATTATAACAACCCAAACCTTAACAAATGGAACAAAAAGAATATACACATTTAATAAAAAATACCAGCTGTTTGGAAATGAGCTTTGCTCAAATCCTATTAGCGAAATATAAACAGATGAACTGAGCCATTATGGTAAACCTATGAATCCAAATTCAATGATATATTTGCTTTAAAGGTTGGTGGAATCTTGTAAATTCATTATTACATGTTTTTGGTCTTTCACAAAAAGATATTAATTCACATGATTACAAGAAATTCCTCATCAAAACAAAGATTGAAGAATTTAAAATAAACTGACTTAGTGCACCTATAGTATAATTAAAACTGACTTATAAAACAGAGGAAAAACACATTTTTTAAAACAGATAAACAAGATAAAAACACAGTAATTACAGAATTTTTAAAGAATTTACATGAAAATGCAAAACAAATTAATACAACTTCAAATGTAATGGTTTACAGACATTCTGGGATTAGTGTAATCGGTATACATTTACATTCGCTTTAATTAGCAGACACTTTGGTGCAAAGCGATCTACAAGTGAGGCAAATAACACGTTATAGACATAAGCACACTATAAACATATGTGCTAGCAAAATATCCTTTGGCCACCATGTTGCATCTACTAGTCACCACACTCAAAACATCTAATGTAAAAAATTATAGTAATTACCTCAGCATTACAGAACCTGTCTTTATTTTGATTTCTGTCCAAAATTTTGCATGAAAGACTAACAATTTGAGGCTTCACGGTTCAGAGAGATTTCTAGCTGTAAGCAATAAAGCTATTCATCAACTGTTAATTATAACATATCTTATGTTTGTAAAACATAAAAATTTTGTGCGTTGCCTAAGGTCTTCTGACAGGGCTTGTCCTTTTCAGCTATTGGCAGGTCAGTCCTGCATCTGACCTCTGTTCATATTCACCAAAGATATGCCTCCTGGGGCATATAGGTCTCCAAACATATAACGGCACTGCAGAATAAACTGCTGATCACTTGCGCAATCTCAAAAACACTCCCAAATAGCTATTAATTTTAGCCATACAATTCCTTTCCAGTTATTCGATTCATCTTCTAATATTCCTGCTCAGGGTTGTGGGGGGGGGACAGTAGAAGGCACAATTCCCTGGACAGGATGTCAGTCAGGATCCAATGCACATACAGACGTAATCATACACTAAAGACAATCTACATGTCCTGGGACTGCAGGACAAAACCAGGAAATCCAAAGGAAAGCCGTGTAACATGAGGAGCACATGGCACTCCAGAGGAGGGACTCGAACTGCTAGACCTGGAGGTGCGAGGCAACAGTGTTACCCTCTGGGCCACAGTCATATTTATCATTTTACGCTATATACCGTCTGTGTTACTTACTATGCCAGTTGACATTATTGTCTGATGCAGCTGCTCACCGTTACGCTACACGCAGCTGCAGAGGTTAAAACCACTTGACGTGGCGCGTGTTTAAAAATGTATAACGGGTGGCTTGGGGTGCATGAACCCGCTTATACCACGCTCACTACACATTTGTACCTATGAACCCGCTTATACCACGCTTACTACACATTTGTACCTACAGTAAAGATATTATTGTTACATTTACGAGCTAAAAATGGATTTATTAGTAAAACTACTTCTTCTGCCAATGATTGGCTACAACACAAGTCACTGTCATTCAGTTGAAAATTGTCCGTTGCTAAGACCCTAAGCCAGTCATTAGTTCCAAATTGCCTGTTGCTAAGCCCAATGGCCAATTCCAAAGCGTTACAATAGAGAAAAGTTCAGAAATGCTGGGGGTAAAATCTCCACGCAAAATTACCACTGAAATTTCCATGGATGATCTTATGCATTTCAGCTCCTAAATGTGAAGATAATGTCCTGCACGTGGTATAAACATGTACAACAAATTTGTTGCAACTGTGGTTTTTTGTTGGTTCTTTGCCTCTGTGGCCATGTGTTCAAAAACATATAATACATGGCTTGTTTGGCATTGACCCTTAAATAGAATTGAAGATTATACTAGCACATTAATTTATTACTGTGATTTGCTTGGCTGGCACTACATGTGTGTTTATAGAAAATTAATTAACACTCTTCAGACAAATCAGATGTAGTCAATGCAGTTTAAACCAATCATTAATGGGCAGGAACTGACACCATTTATGAATGTTCTAATTTCTCCTATCATCACTGACCAATAAGTGCAACAGTAGCAAGTACAAAAAAGAATGTTCTAATTTGTAACCCCTCCTTTTTTTATATATATTTTTTTTGACGATAATAGAAGAATGCAGTAAGCCTGGTGTTTTCCCAGTTGTTCAGTCACGATGTACGAGCAGGAAAAGGCCCAGCAGGAAAAGGACGGCATACTGAGGACAGGAAACAATCAACTTTACAACTCCACAGTTTATGCTAATGCAACATGTATTATGTCAGTACAACATGTATTCTGAATTGTTGTTCGAATGGAGAAAAAATTACCTTGAATTCTGGATAATCATTCATTAGAATTGTAACAATTCCTATGTGTGGTACAAACTTCAGAGAAAATTTTCAACAATTACTCATTTGCATAAATAGATGTCACACTAAATACATGGTGGACATGTGATTGATGAAAGAGATTCTCACAATGCTCATAATTCGCTGGATCTTGCCTAATTAATCAGGCCTGACTAATTCTTATTTTTATTATTATTATTTTTTTTTTTTTTTGGGGGGGGGGGGTTTATGGAAGCAAAGTAACTTATATTTGGAAAATACAATGGGTTTCAAAAATAGAAAACACTACTGTGTATACCATTTTCATCTTTGAAAAGTCCAAGCCAAACAAACTGGGCGAGATCTTTGAAAGGCAGGAGTTGTTCCTTCACAAACTCGTTCTCCGTTTCGTCCCGAATGGTCAAAATCTCTGCGTTCTTGTCTGTGAAAACAGAATCGACGACTCGAGCCGTTAGCGTCACTCCTACAGTTTACAAACACCACTCGGGTCAGGCTCCTATCATAGAGGACAAATGACCTGAGGTACCTAGTGTCTTGCACCTTTGGCGGATGTCCATCCTCGTAATGTCATGCCACCTGGAAGAATCCACCCGTAACGTATAGCAGTTGTTCCGGAATGGGACCCAGATGGGCCCACCGCTGACATGGGGACATTTCACAGGTGACTTATCCTGTTCTGGAGTGACCACAGCTGTAAAAAACAAATGACATGGGGACAAAGGAACAATGAGGATAAGATTGAAAACATGAATATGAGCGAGTCGAAGGAGACCGAAGACATCCAACCAGCCCAATTATGTTGGTAAGTGAAAACATATTTAGTTTTGATTCCAGGATAATTTCATTTGTTACGTTGTCGTCAGTGTTTCTGCTAGACACTCTAATGGCTCTCAATAAATACAAAAAGACTATGGTTGTATCGCTGCTAGTCATATGTCTTTCCAACGAACTACCAAACTATAACTAGGTAAAGAACAAATTGCTGATAATATAGCCTCCGTGAAATTAACAAGGCTTAAAATTTGATAACTTAAAGACTTTATGCGTCATGAAATACTATAGCGCCTGCTCAAATGACTGTTCAGCATACTTCATATGGGTTTCCAACTTCACGAAGGCAAGTTATTAGCTAACTAGCGATGCCACAGTGGTACCATCCAAATACTGTTATATCACAGCTGATAACCTTACAAACTGCAAATACAATGTAGCCTATCAATGTAAAGCTAGGTATGTGCAAATCAAGCAAAATAACCTGCTTCTTGAACAAACGGCATGATTGACAGGCCCATGAGGTGGTGTACGGTAGGCCGGGTTGGATGTCCTTCCTGCAGGTCGCAGCGAGACATACTTGGAGACAAAGTGAATTTGGCTGGCTAAGTTGGCGCCCCTCAGAAATGGCACCCTAGGTGTCTGTCTGTGCCACTCAGTGGGCTCGACCGGCACAGTAACTGGCAGCCATTTCTAAAAAAAAAATCCTCTAAAAAAACGCAGTGTAACGACTGCTAGGAGTTACTTTCAAGTTGACATTCCTCTTCCAACCATTAATCAATTAATAAAATACAGGGTCATTGATGGGGGGGAATGAGGCACAAAACTCCACATATATACAGTTTATATTTATGTGTGTATGTGTACTTTTTTTTGCAAACTGCAGCCTGGTTCCCTGCATCTCATTGATGAAGGGCTTCTTCCTTGCTTTATGGGACTTCAGTCCTACTTCTAGTAGCCTGATATGAACTGTCCTAGCAGTGCACCTCACGCCTGCACTTAATGTTTCCCATTCTTTTTGAAGGTCACTTGATGTCATCCTACGATTCATGAGAAACTGTTGGATAAGTTAATATCATCTCTGGCATTATAAAGTCACTTCCTCCCTTTACCTGGCTGGTTTTTGGTTGTTCCCAGTGTCTCCTGCTTCTCCTTATTCTTTTGTACTGTGTTCTTAGAAATTTTGAGCCTGGAAGCAGCCTGGCTCACATTGTAACCTTCTGCCAGCAGAACCAGGATTAAACCAGGATTTAAAAACGCAGATTTGTTTAAGAATATAGTTTGTCTCATTTTTTTGCGTGGCTGTATATACATGTATACACACACACACACACACACACACACACACCAGTCCCAGCTCTTCACCCCGTGACTATAAACCACAGTCAGCTGTATTGTTTCTGTCGTCAGTCCCTCGGTCCCGAGCCTCACCTTGCGGGATGTGGCAGATGGCGCCCGGCAGCTCAGCTTCGCAATCCACGGCCTTCCAGAAGCCGTCGGTATCCAGGTAGACACACCGCCCGCTCGTGGCTTCGGGAGACCAGCGGCTGAAGGTCACGCGACTGTTGTCTGTCCATTTGTAATTGTAATTCTGGAGTCAGGGGGGTTTGGGAACAGGAGAGCAGTTAATTCAGAAGCATTGTTCACGAATATTTAAGGATTCAAGGATCCAAGGAGGCAGACGTCGATGCCTCTTTTGCCATACTAATAATAATACTAATACTAATACTAATAATACTATAATAATACTACTAGTACTACTACTACTAATAATAATAATAATAATTGATACTTTATTGATACATGTTACTAATTTAAAAAATACAAATGATCTCTTACATCTGCACTGTACAGGCCGATCCAGAGCGACATGTTGGCTCTGCTGGCAGTCACACTAAGGCTGGCCTGCTGGAAGGGCTCCGTCACACTGGCCAGGTTCATGCCCAGTTCTTTGCACTGTTCCATTGCCTTAGACCAGGTCAGCTTCCCCTGCAGGATTCTGTAGGTATGGTTGCCAACCTTAAACTGATCCGTGGGAACCTGAACGCTCTCCGGTTTGTCTGGAAAAGGGATTGAGACCTGGGTTCATTTGTGCCATGGCCATACAATGCTGTCTGACTCACCACTCCAATGGGTGATATGATCTAGACCAGTGTTTTCCAATCTGTTCCTCGCAGACCCACAGTCGGTCCACGTTTTTGCTTCCTCTGAGCTCCCTGCTAGGCAGTCCACATTGTTGCTCCCTCCCAGCTCCCTACCAGGCTGGGAGGGAGCAAAAACATGGACTGTCTGTGGTTCCTTGAGGACCGGATTTGGAAACACTGATCTACACTCACCAAACCCATTCATGCTGTAACAGTTTGGCACAACATGTGTTATCTTAACTGCCTGGAAGTTAACTAGCTTGTTTACCTGTGTAATGTTGGCAGATGGAGACATACTGATAGTCTGTACAAGGTACATAGTTCCAGGTGCCCATAATTTCCGGATGAGGATCACGGATTATGTAGGAGCAATATTCTATACCCCATGGATTTAGAAGCTGAGAGAAAACAAGGAAATGTCATGAGTCAGCCTTGAAGACCAAACAAAGTGTGGCTACAGATGTCAGGCAGCAGGGGGCACTTGCATCTCTTCCCAGAGGTCTGTATTGTCCATCCAACAGGGGGTTAAAGTTGATAAATTTGACTGGAGACTTGTCGACCCACTCCAAGCCCGTTAACTTATTCAGTTTGAGGCCTAACCAGAACTTCATGGGCTGGTCAGGAAGGAGGGACGTGATGAAATCTGAAGGGGGAAAGAAAACAGATGGGAAAAGATTTGTCGAGATGTGCGGCCTTGTGCGTTTGTCATGCGGAATCCCGAGGTCGCCACCGGGGAACCCCACTGACCTTGCTCTAGTTGGCTGGAGATGACAGGAAGGGTGCCCTTCAGTGAATGGCAGTAATCACTGGCCCGTTCAAATGACAGATACAGTGGTTTGATCACCGTGTAGCACTGCAGAAACAGACAAGATCCCTTCATGCTCTGACCCCTCTGCTTTGTCATATCACTTAAATCTACAAGTCACTAGCTTTCCATTCCCACCAACCTACACATTCATACATGTAAAACTTCATCAAACAAAATGAGGATCTCTATGCTGTGTGCAGTTAATAGGTTTTACACAAGTGTGATTGTGTAACTGCATTTCTAGGGTATCCACTGCTTCCCAAGTTCACCACAATCCTGTACCAGACTGTAAGAAAGTTGGATGGATTATTTTCTACATTTAATGTAATCATTGCTTACTGAGCTGGGCAGTAGTGTGAAGTCAGAGCATACGTCCAATGCAACTAAGGAGCAACATAAAGGAAATATTGGGAACTACAAAGGTGCTTCCTATACAAAGACTACGTACGCACATATACACACACAGGTTTGCTGACGGTGGATTATGCCGGATTCTTAGTGGGCATTTGGGCAGAAAACTAAAAGAGCATCAGCGACAAACTCATGTGCCGGAAATAGGAGAGCATGTCCAAGCATCGCAACGCCACTGACGCCAAACCTTGTCTCCGAAGGTCAAGGAGCCGTCGATACACGACGTGCCGGCTGGGTGTGGCTCTGGAGGAAGCTTCTCCACAGACGTGACGTTCATCCTTTCACACACGAACGGAAGGCGTTTCTCGCAGTACTTCATTAAGTCTGAGCGAAAGGAGTGGGGCGGGGGGGCGGGGGGGAGAGATTTTTTTGGCAACTGTTGCATTACAACATCTCTGAGTTTATGACGCTCCAGCTGAGCTCAGGATGACGATAACTTACCTGGAAACATGACTGAATTTATAGCGCTGCAACCTCCATAGGATGTACGATGATGGTAGAAATGGAATCTGTAGGGAGAAAAAATTATGCATTTTCACATAGGTGCAGGTTTCATATTGTATATGGAAGCCTCTGTAATGTGTTGTTCTATGTTTGTCACGTGTAGAATGTCTGAATGTCTCATGTACATCATAAATGCAGACATGATGATGACTCAAATAGGCAACAGGATCTTTTATCTTTAATTAATAGGAACTGTCATGTTTAATATGCAGTCCTTCTCATTCCTGGGGTATTACGCCAGGAAAACGCCAGAACACCATACAGACAAATTCAGAAAGAGACTAACTGACCTGAGGGGGTAGTGGTGCATGCCGTTTTTCAAGTCCACCCACCAAAATAAGTTTCGATCGTCTGAAATCTGAAACAAGGCACAGGTTTGGCAACGTGAAAAGGAGGCCCCAAAACGTCCATTTCCGACTATTTCAATCCAGTATTTCACTGAACATTTACTTACAGACTGAATGAATGTGAACATGAGGAAGTCTCCCAGCCTAAATCCTAAAGTCTTGGCCTTAATTATTCTAAGGGTCATAATTCTGGGATCCCTGATACTTATCATAAACATTGGAAATGGCTGAAACTACAACAGCAGAGATGAAATGATGCTTTACCTTCACTTGCACAAGTAATGCTACACTGGAATGCCCTTTTCACATATCCCATCATGCTCTCCTCCAAGACACACACACACATATAGGCGAGAGCAAGCCTGAGGTCTGAGTGCAAGGTCAGCAATTTATCAGGTGCCACTGAAGCATTTTGGGAGGTTAAGGATCCATCAAATACATGATTCTTCTACCAAGGAATAGTTTGGAACTGGTCACCTTCTGATGAGAGGCACAGAGGCCAAATCAGTTGAGTCACACATGAGACTTTTCTTAAAAGGCTGTACCTGAGAGATTTTCTGCACAATCTGCCTCATTATGTCGTACGACGTGGGAACGGCCAGCTTGCTCCCATTGTTCCAGCAGTATTCGCCAGCCTCCTCGTAGGTGAGCCTCGCGTCGCCCACGAACCAGAATTCTCTCCCACCCACGAATATTGACGTCTCGTGATGGCCTCCTGCGTAGGGGGATAGAGGAAGGGCTGCTTTGAAAGACTTTGGGACGGCTTTCTGAATTTGCTGCTTTACCAAGAGGACAAAACGTAGTGTGTCAAACACCTTAGCAAAGTACCAATTGTTAAAAAAATGTAGGCATATAAAAGAAAAACTATGTTTAGCTAAATAGGAGTGTTTTCTGTGCTGCTATAATAAATAAATCAAGCTAAGTAAATTACATATAACAAAATTGCACGGTCACTCACTTGGGTTATACCATTCGGGAATTTTTTCGCTCTTGCCTGGAGGTACAAAGATGCAAAAAGCACATATAAAAAAAAGAACTCCTTTACATTTTTTTTAGGATATCAAGGAAAACACAATGAAGTCACTGATATAGATCCAACCACATCATATATAATTTGATACCAGTTCTCTAGGTCACATTCAGTCAATCAGAATTTACCAAATAGATATTTCTAAATGCTAATTGCTCTGGATCCCAGGTTTATAAATGTGCTCCACTGGCAGATATAAGGTTTACCTCTGGGGATCTGACAGACCCATTCCAGCTGAGCATCACAATGAAACGGGGTTAGGTAGGCCGGCTCTTCCTGGTAGTGGTAGTAGTTGGAGATCCAGTGATATCGGCTGGACAGCCTCCTGCGGATCTGTTTCGGCACACGGGGAGAAACCCAGTGACTAATACATCTCACGAGATGTATTAGGACATGCAAAAAAGGGAAATCGATGCGACTCAGTAAATCACGCAATACGGAGCAGGATCTGTTATGCGATAGACGACACAGTCGTCGCTGCTCAATTAGCGTCTTGGCTTAGCATGTCAAGACGCAAAAATAGCCTTATGAGGAAGCCCATCGCAACACTGTTCAACGAAAACAGGATGGGGAATCTTCTTCCTTTGCACGTTCTTGTCAAACCAAGTGCGAAATGCACTCCCAAGTCCCATCGCTACCGTCGCTAACATGGGGGATTTTTCCTCAAAGACTATATACGTATTTATTATATGTATATTTGTACAAACAAACCACGGCAGTATACCTTGAAAGCTGCACAATCCCTGTTGAACTCATCACCCTCCTGAAGGTTTTCGGAGAAAATTGAAACCTAAAGCACAGAAATAACCACATCAGCTGGAATTCCTCAATAAATGCTGTATCGGTCTCCTGAGATGGCCTTAATTCTTACTTACCAGCCAATCCAAAAATACTTTCGAATAGAAGAAATAAAATGTACCAGTTGCAGAATAGCGAATGAACATTTCCGGACAATTGTTAAGAATTAGCCAGACATTGCTGGAGTTCAAAGCCCACATCTTTGACCACGTCCTAACCTTTATCCTTTTCAGATAAATGGTGCCTGATGATGCATAAGATTTATGATATATTCTCTTTCAGTTTTCATCACTCTCCAAGTTGTCCTCCACTTACTGGTCTTCCGTTGCTCCACTCCCATGAATTTTCGGACTTGGCACTTCGCCTGTTTAGCCCGCTCCAGAAATAGCGGTCCTGATCTTGGCTGGAGGGAGGGAAAGGTCAAAACAATCGCCTGTCAAATCGCCATCTTGCAAATGATAAGCAAAAGATCAATAGTGAAAAGGTCAGAGTTCATGCTGTTTACAAATATACCCAGACTCCTTTTAGAGGGTAATCTCTTAGGCAGACACTGTTGGGCGCTAAGCTAAGACAGCACAGAGTTAGCCATGTGCTAACAGAGGGGCTGGATGGAAAGGCCTGCTCGGTAGGGTGACACTACTGCCATACAGGATGGGTAACAAACTGGGACAGTCATAGCATTGCCTCATAAACCAACGGCATTGTGAAGCTGCTTTGGAGAAGCAGAAAAGGGCAATGAGGAAGTGCCTTAAATGGCAGTTCAAACGCACTTTAGAGTCAGCAGCTGAGTAACTACCACAAGTTACTACCACACAGACCATTTATATACCCGTCCCAGTCCTTCTGCAAAGCTGCTTCTTAGGCAATAAGTAAATGTCACCAGACCACTTCTGTGGTTTAATGCCAGCCAGGGACCAGGAAGTTAAAGAGCAAGAGACTCTACAGCATTTTCCTTTTTCTCTGCATGTGACTAAGATCATCAGACTAGTCCAAACATGTTCTAACAATTAAGGCGGTGTTTTAGTTCCAGTTATTGGGACTGGTTAGGGTGCAGGGATGATTTCAGTAAGTGTGATGTCACTGACCCGTGACTGTCACCTTGCTACAGGCAGTAAACAAGCGAAACGAGGGTGAGACCTGATGGAGTCTTTCAAGATGGCTTGGATAGTCCTCATCTCCTGCAGGTGGCTGAAGCTAACCAAGTGAGCTCCCAGGGCCATGCAGAAGCGCTCGGCCTCCTCCCAGGACCGCTTGCGAGTCAGCCGCACTTTATCGAACACCTGTCAGGTAACGGCACAGAAGATAACCTACCAGCAGATGGCAGCAGAGCACCCTCAAGTTACTGGAATACAATAGTGCTGCGTATCCATCCTAACAGACCCTCCTCTCTACTGCCCACCTCTGGTTCTCAGAAGCTGTTTGTTCTTCTCACCTTGTAGCAGTATCGAAAATAAGGCCTTGAAGTCCACCCGGAAGGGCAGGGGAGACTAAGGTCTGGCTCTGGTTCCTCCTGGTGGCCGACGTCCTTCTTGCACACTGAGCCAGCTTTGAACAGGTTACAGTCCTTCACCTCCCACTTACCCAGTGCTTTGGTGGACATGGCGACACACCCGCTGGCTAGAGCTGTAATTGGAACCTTGAAATCAATGTTAATTGTCTTTAACAAAGAAGCCCTAATTACAACAGTCAAGCTAATGCTTCCCCTAAAGTGTTGGCCAAATTGCCAACCAATTCCCAGGTATTCCCAGTGAAATTAGGTCAATATCTAATTTCAAAAACATGACCCATGACAGACAGGCACAATAAACACATCCATCCATCCATCCATCCATCCACTTTCCATAACCATGTGTGCAGTGGAAATTCTGAATGTGATGCCCAGAGGCGATCCTAGGATCTGTTGGGGCCCCAAGCAAAAATTCACTGGGGGCCCCCCCCTAACCAGTTTTTGTCATCATTTTAATAAATTTGGCTCTCGTTCGCCATCTAGTGGTTTGGGGGCCCCAAGCAGCTGCCTGCCCTGCCTGCTGACAAGATGCGCCTCTGGTGATGCCAATCCATCTCAGTACATGCTTTGGCACACAATATGGGCACTCAATGCACCTAACCGAACTGCATACCACTGGACTGTGGAAGGGAGTCTGAGTACCCAGAGGAAACCCACACAAACCAGAGGAGAACATGGTGACTCCACACACAGAGAGCCAGGGTTAAGAACTGAACCCACAACCTACAGTGACACAGTGCCGCCTACTGAGCTACCGTGTCACCAGTTACCAGAAAGTAATATCCCACTGATTTTCGCACACATTGTGTACCTGGCTCAAATGCATTCCAGTTGCTGTAGGTCATATCTTTATGACGGCCATCTTTGGTAATCCACTGGAATTCTCCAGTGTCATTAACATTTTGAAGCCCAGTCCAAAAGTATTCCGATTCAGGAGTTACGTGCTCCTTGATAAGGGTGTTGATGAACATCTGCTCAAACCTGTGAAAGACACAATGCAGACTGGTTTAACAGAAAAGGTACCCATATGGAAAAAGCTTCCTGGCTTTCACGATTTTATTACAGTGTTTCATTACCTGTTTGTAATGGTCAGGTCACACCTGTCCTTGAACAAAACGGCATTGGTGTCCACTTTATAACACGCATTACCGTGTCTCTTCCATTCCTAGGAGATAAGAGACGGTGTGAGTTGCCTGCCTATGAGGTATAAGCACAACAATGGATAAACATTTGGAACAAGGGAAGTCGACAGTAGCTTTTTACAAACTGTAATTGTAGTACTCACGCCATCGTCAGGACACCCTGCTTTTTCAGTAGATTCCTTTACTTCCCCTTTCTTCTTGCACACAAAGGGCAGTTTAACGTCACATTGAGTCACTTTCCACAAGTGGGACTGTGCCGTAAACAGAAAAAGAAAACTCCATTATGCTACATCACATTGCATGATATTTGCCAAAATTTTGGTACATTTTTTGCTAGAGCACAACCGTCCCAATCATTTCAGAAATGATACATGTCAGTTTTGCAGATCTTTTATTCTTTTTATTTATGATTCGTGCATGAATCCGTAGCCAGTCATCCAGTACTGGGGTGCTTTAAGCTTAGAGCCTATCCTTAGGAGTATGGGTATAATGCAGAGGACAGTCTGGATAATCAGGTGACACACACTCACACACTACAGGCAATTCAGAGGCACCAATTCACATAGATGCATGGAGGAAACCGGAATACCTGGAGAAGAGCCACACAAACATGGAGAGCACACACATGCAACCCAGTCTGGAGCCTACAGAGCTTCCTGTGGGGCTACCATGCCACTTTTACTAAGGTCTTCATCAAAGTTCAAACTTCTGACATAAAGTACCTCTTCAAAGTAGGAGACACAGGCGGGTTTGCCTTCATCGCGGAACTGGGGCTGATCCCTGCTCCAGTATGTGAAAGACACTGGAGATCTGTCGGTCCAGCTGAAAAGGTACGGGCTTGCTTCACTTCTTAGGCCGGTCCACACCTCAAACACATCACCTGAGGAGACCATAACCAAACGCATTACTCACTGTGCCCTGGCCAGCAGATTCACTGGTACATGAACATGCAGGGGCTTAGTTTGACATCAATGGATTGGGCGCCTGAGTCTTTACTGGGGGGAGGGGGAGGGAGGTGATGACAAACTGATATATAAAAAAAACTATCCATAACTTAAGCACACATTTATTTTGGGGGGCTAAAAAAACCCTAAAATAGACCTATTGATGCGAAACATCAGGTTAGCTGCGATTTTATCGTATTACTATGACAGGCTATTTAATGTGAATAACTAGGTACTGTTTACAGGAAGAACACAATATTTTGGTAGTTTTCACCAATTTCTAGCTGCAGCACTGAGTAAAGCATCTCGTCTGTGAACTGACAGATGTGGTAGGTCTTCATAGCCTTCCATGTCTGTTTAAAGACTATGATCAGGTGTTGCCTAGTAGATGTTCACGACCAGGGACCATGCAGATAGCATTTCCCCAGAATGACCCCCCCTAGGGTGTGGGTCTCCAAGCTTCCCATTGGTTTAAGATTGAACGATGGTTTTTTTTTCAGCCAATCACAGCAAAGCAGGCGGCCTCCATAAATGATTGCGAATCTTCTCACAGACATGCAGTGTTGGGATGGGTGGGGGGTGGGGGTGGGACACCTGTGTGGAGCCCCGTGCTGAGCCCCTCCACATCGCTCAGGCTGTGTAGGCTCAGGAGGTCCGCCCCGCTCCTCTCGCAGTACTGCTGGGCCTCGGTCATGGTCTGGGGCTCGTCCTTCACCAGGTTGATGCAGAAGTCGTCCCAAGGTTTCCAGTTTGGCTCACAGGAGGTGGTCTTGTCCAATGGTGGCGCTGATGGAAAGGTCCAGGTATATTAAGCACCACCCACCATTCCCCATCCAACCAATTAAAGGAAACTAGCTAAACGAATAAGTCCCGCCCCTAACAGCATGACGGCCTGCAGCTCTCACCCGCTGGTTCAGGCTGAGTGCGTTTGAGGGGTTTTTTGCAGATGTAGGGCAGCCTCATGCTACACGCCTCGCTCAGCCAGAAGCCCCGGGGGGTCATCACTGCGCAATCTGCCTCCCGCAAGATGGAGGTAAACGGCATCCCTGTGAAAGTGTAGACGACAGACCGACAGAACATATTAAATAATGCTCTCCAACAGCATATTACACAGCCAAACATCTAATAACATATTACACAGCCAATCACACAGTTCATAGCATATTACACAGCCAATCAAACAGCTCATAACATATTAAACAGCCAATCACACAGTTCATAGCATATTACACAGCCAATCACATAGCCCATAACATATTATATAGAAGCATCAAATCTTGAGAGTGGAAATTGAATGCAAATGTGTTTACAAATGTAGAAGTACTCCACAATGACCTACTACAATGTTTCAACGTGCCTATGCTGGTATTTAAGGGAGATCTGTGAGGAAAAGACCAGTTAAAGCTCATTTTTACCATCATCCCATTTGACGAAATTGAGCGGGGTGCTGTCTGACCACTGCCAGCCTTGAGACACGTCCAGCTGATTCAGTCCAATCCACATCTGCTCAGGCAAACTAACATTGGCTGGAGCTGATAGGACAAATAAGATGTACAAACCAGTCAGTTGACCAAGCTGCTGTTCAGAGCCTGCTCAGGTGCCTTAAATGAAAAGGCCACAATCAGCCCCGTAGCAGAGAGAGCACCCACTTGGTTCATTTATTTCGCAATTTTATCCAAAGTGATATATAATTAAGGAAACAGTCAGTCACGCCCTGGAACAATTGGGGGTTAGAGTTTTGCTGAAGGACTCAACAGTGACATCACTCATCCAACACTGGGATTTGAACCGGGTCCCTTTTAATCACAAGTAGAACATTCTAACCCGCCAGGCCACACACCACCCTGCCTCTAGATTTCTGCCCTCTGCTTTCATTCATGCATTTCCATGACTGAGTGTGTGAATCTCTTCCTCGATCTCTTCTTGGAGACTGAGAGCGGAAAGCAGCAGAGTGTCTCTCACCAGACACGGAGGCGAGTTCCTTGGGGCCGGAGACGCTGAGCAGGTCCCCGCCTTGGCTGCGACAGGAAGCCCGCGCCTCGTGCCAGGACAGGGCTGCCTGCAGGTTGTACTGGTAGCAACTTCCGGAACCAGGGTTCTTCCATAGGACATCACAGGATTGTTCTAGAAGGAATGAAAAGTTGAAGGCCAGTAAGTACCAACAGACAAGTCCAGAGGAACACAAAATATGCGACCCAGCAAGATGGCTCTGAATTTTCCATTAATTAAATGGGAATTACAGCAAAATTCCAGTTATTTCATATGTTAATACAATCAGCTTCAGAATATTTGGCATCCTCAATGAAAGAGGGTAATATAAAATAAACAATGTAGTCTACAGAAGAATCAAAACTACATTCAAAATGTGTAGGAAAATTGCTTACCATTTACCTAATAAAAATAATTCCTTCAAGAACATTATATTATATTCACAACTGAGAAATCTTTTAAGATCATGTGGAGTAAAATTGTTGGCATCATTGAAGAATAACTTAAATAAGGAAAGAATATTTGAATCTTTGGTGAAAAAATGTTTTTATCCTGCTGCTATTGCATCGGAAGTCACATGCTTCCTATTTCCTGATTACATACATAACATCACACACAAACAAAAGCCCTTTGTCGACATGGGAAAACCAAAGAGCATTCATCTGAAATGAGATCAAAGGCTGCTAACCAGTACAAATTAGCTAAAGAATATAGAAAGATGTTAAAAATATCATTGAGCATAATCAGGGCAATTACTGAAGATTTTAATTAGGGTGGAACAGTGGAAAATTTATCAGGAATTGGATACTTCAATATACTGCCCCCACGCACAATGAGACTCATGCTGGGAGGTGAGAGCAGATCCGGAAAATCACAGTTTCTGAAATCGATTTCTTTAAAATCAATTGTCCGATGCCACCAGGATCACCAGCTTTTTGGAAGAGTTTCTCGAAAGAAGTTGTTCCTGACACAATACCACTAAATGCATCACATGAAGTTGGTTAAATATCACTGGAATTACAATCACAATTATGTGTCAGGATCAGATGAGACAATGGCTGAACTTCTTGATCCTGCACACCACTGACATGTTGGGTGAACAAAGGGCAGCGGGTACAAGGAAAAGTATCTGGTTCCCACTGTCAGATACAGTGGAGGATTATTGATACTTTGTGGCTGATTTGCTGCAAATGGTCCAGTGGCTCTTTTGAACATGAATGGCGCCTTGAATTCCATGATAAACCAGGACATTTTAGTAAGAAATCTAGATGCCTGTGCCAGGAAGTTGAAACTTGGCTGTGAATGGACCTTTCAGCAAGATGTCCCCAAGCACACATATAAATCAACACAGAAACGGTTGCAAGAGCACAAAATCACTGTTTTGCAATGGCCATCTCAGTCTCCAAATCTGAACCCACACTTCTGGAAGCACACTTCCTGGGGTTTCCCCACAAATAAAAATAGGGACTTTAAATGTTTGGGCCATTCCAAAGCGGTAGTGATTTGTTCAAACAGTGAGAGGGACAATGCTCACCCGGACTGAGACAGTAGCCCCACTTCTGGTCGGTGTCGTAGTTGCCAGTGGTGGAGCACCAGCTGTGGTCTTCCTCCTGGCCATGTGACAGGCAGCCATGATGCCAGCTGCCATTGTAGTAAAAGGGAAATTCGCAGGCTGCCCCGAAGGAATTTCCCATGGTGCTGTACAAGACTGATCGTGCAAATGCAGTGAGATAAAAAAAACATATAGGGGAAATGAGAACAATCCAACTGAAGTAAACATAAATCTAATCCCATTAGTAAAGGATTCTTTTATAGTGAACAGGTGTAAGAACATGCTTATTTTTACCACATGTTTTAATTTACTTAGAATTAAAAAAATAGAATTAAAAACTTAATTCATCTCTGAACACTTCTAAGGGCAGTTCAGGTCTTGCGTTCAGGCGGATTCATCGAGTAAACAAAGGCCTATAAACAGTTCCCATGGTTATATAAAGATTTGTGCTGTTGTTTCCCAGGAAACTAAATGATTTTTTTCCAAAACAATCTCTTTCACCATATTTAACGGTTTGTTTTTTCAAAAATACCCAGGGGACATTTAAATTCTACATGCAGTGAAGCTTGACAAATTTAAAAAAACACATGTACATATGTACATCTATTTGATACAAATACAGGTGATATCAGCTTCTTGTAAAGATAGTCCATCCATCCATATTTTCAATTCAGCATCACAGGGAGCTTATCCCTTATTAGCACAAGCCAGAGGACACCATTCTGGATGGTTGTCAGCCCATCAAAGGGATAAAAAAATTATTGGTATCTATTGACTACCATTTTATCACACCAAATCTTGAGCTGCGAAGGATAAAACTATTCTCATTATCATACGGAATTCCCCCTAAAATCCAAGGAGGTCACACACAAAGAAAGTGCAACCAAACACTGTACACAAAAATCCCCAGTCGACTTGCGGAACAGCATGGGATTTCTCTTTGCGGTTGAACTGCCATTTCAGCTGTTTAAGCAAGGTGGTGTGGGGCTATAGACACGTGTCCAAAGCAGGGCATTCCCAAATACTGTCACTAACAGCCAGGCACTAATAGAAACTGAATTAACCAAACACGGATGGTGACATAAAACCTACGAGAAGATGGGAAACTCTGTGTAGTCAAACTATTTCCAACTTTATTTTCTGTTGAACACACTGTAGCTATAGTTAAGGTGCAGCCCTGCCCTGTACTCTGTCGTCTAGGACAGGCTCCAAGCTCACTTGGATGGATGGATAGATGGATGGACATTGCAAAGCTAATCTTACTTGGTGATAGACCACTGAAGGTGGAGAGTGAGGTTCTCACAACCTTACCCTGATACGGTCTCTGGCAAATGTTTTCTGACGAGTTGTCTCTCATCCACTGGTCGCCAAATCCCTTCTTGACAGCGACAGTGTCATTGATCACGGACAGGGACACCTGAGATGCGGTGTGGATGATGCCTCCACTGCAGCGCCACCAGAGCATGTCCCCTACAGAGTCACAGCTGAGCAACGCCAGGGTCTTGGAGTCCACCTCAAGGCCCAGGCAGCGGCCCGTGGCCGCGTGGAAGAGCCGGTGGCCCGAGCCCCACTTCCAGCGCTGCTGGTCAAAGCCGGTGCAGTGTGCCACGCCCACGCGCCGGTCCTCACCCTGGAGGCACCTGCGCGTGCTCACGTGGCTGATGCTGAAGGAATCGTCCCCTGCGCAAAAGCCTAATCTTAAACACATACTTGTACAATCTATATTTTCAAGCTTCCTTTCCTTTGCGTTTTACGTGAATCGAGCTGATACTGCATTTCAAATGAAAAGTCAGCTGACTGCGGAGGTACAGCCGGAAAGTCCCCCGGTATTTTACTTTCACTTTCATTTCTTCAATTTACCCCCTTAATTGCCGCCTCACTTTACTCGTTTTTATATAGGCTATTTTTAAAATTTAGGTTCACACAAATAGCTAACTTCCCGCGTTATGCTTACCTATTCTATTAAATTAAGATTTTAATAAGACAATCAAAGATCTTCTAGCCGTTAAATTACACCGAACTAATAACAATGCTTTCAGTAATATCCAAATATACGTTTGAGTCATTTTTGTTACAATAAAGTGACATTGTGGCAGTAAACAAAAACCTGTTCTTTTATTACAATTTTTTTTCTTACCTGAATACAGGTGTTGTGCGATTGTCCCGCAATAAATAAAGCTGTATCCAACAAGAAGGATTAAATATCGGTACATCGCAGCTTCCAGTTTGGCATGCATGGTTATGAGGTTCCTCTCATCATAAAAAAACTTAAAGCGGTTGTCATTTCAGTTTTGCTTTTATCCCTTGCCGGAGATCTGCGTCACAACAATATGCCACCCTAAACGTAGGCGTCAACCGTACGGACAGAAGTGAGCAGCTAGCAACTTATTTAACAGGACAGGCCGAACAGGGGGGAATTTCATACTGGAAACCGCACACACCGCTCAACTATATGGAAGTGACACGTCATTCACGGTAATAATAATAAAAATCCCCAGGATCACAATGTATTGTCTTGTTACTGAAATTATGCAGCAACAGCGAGATTTTTCTACATTTTTGTAACTTTATACACACACACACACACACACACTTTAACTACAGTTAAATCTTAAACACAACAATTAAAAATCTATGTTGACAACTGGTAAAATATTTCGCGAATGCTTACGTTTTATCACAGACACCAGTCCCCGAGGGATACACCTTTTATTTAGTAAACTTTGAGCATACCGTGTGGGAAAACACACACATAAATATTTCAATGGAAACGTATAATTGATAACAAATAACGTCTGTAAAAAGAAAAAAAATGTTTTAGTTGCTGCCAAATACACACAAATTATTTCAGAACCAACCAAATGGATCAAGTTTCAGTTTAAGCAGTGTTCAATGTTCAATTAATAATTACATTGTTTTAAATACAAGGATGAAAACTATGACGTGTGCAACAAAAGGATACATTAACGTAATTATAGTTCTCTGTACATGTTTAAAAACTAGAACGTACCTTAATATATGCACAACAAACACAGTATTAAAATAAAATTCAACCTAGTCTACCTTTTGTTGTTTTTACATTCTTTGCATATTATAGGATATTTATCAATTAAGCAAAACTGCCTGGTATCCTTTACCAATAATGTCCTGCATTAAAAAAAAACACCACACGTCTGTATCTTTTTAAGGAAATTTCTGTCTAAATCACAAGCTCCCACAGTCAGAATGAGACGTGCCTGTGGAGGATAACCTGCGTCGACAGGACTCCAACTCAGCACTCGCTTCGCGGACTGGGGTCCACTGCGATTATGCAGATGTGTTCGTCCATGTTTGTGTTTGGCGAGACGGTAATAACACTGTTAAGCAAACAAGAGCGAAAATATACAGGTGAATGCGCACCCCACCCACACACACACACACACACACACACACACATCTTTATCCTAATGCCAAGCTCTCCGGTAATATATATTCTACGCATACTCATATTCTTGGCATTAAAACATTGTTACCAAAAATCGACAACGAAACACGTAATAAAATAAACGGAAATTCCACACGCGGCAGTCCCTTCCCCATTTCTGTATGCGCAAATATGCAAGTAAACAACTTGTTAATACATCCTTCAGCTGAGTATTAATCCCCTCTGGGGGGTTCTGAGGTCCCTTGTGCTCCCCTCATGCCGGGTACAGGGGGCTCTGAGATGAACCCCTATTCGCCGGCGTTGCCTTCAAGGTCTGTTATGAGCACGTCAGAGTCCACGGCCTGCGAGCTGGCTTGCCGGTAATATGCGCTTCCGAGGAATGGGAATCTGCGGAAGCGTGCCCCATTCCTCTTGTACACGCACCACAGCGATACAACAAGGAGGGCAAATATCAAGATGGCCACCAGGGCGGCGGCAGGAATAACACCATGGTGCAGCCCTGGAACGGAGAAGATGGGGCAGGGTCACGTTAATGAACGTCCCACTACTGAAATAAAAAAAAATTACTATGACTAAGTGAATTTTAGTAAAAGAGCATTATGAAATAGTCCCAGAAGGGAAGGAGGAATTCAAAGCCAAAAAAGGCAATCCATGCAAGTGTCCTACTCAGTTAAGGTCATTCACCATGACCAGTTTTCATTAAAATACATTTCTAAGAACCAAATGATCAAATAAATAAATCTCACATCTCTTACCATTAAGTGGTTCAACTTCTACTTCATTAACTGCATCTGAAACAAGTAAATAAAATAATCTGCACAGCTTCCTATGTTATGCTAACATTTAGCTACACTACACTTATGGCGCCATTCCACTGTTACCTGGAACCGAGCTGTACCTGACACGTACCGCAAACTGATGGTTTTCCATTGCGAAGTATGAGAGCAGAACCCAACCTGTACCCATTCTGACGTGGCCCTGCTTACTAATAGGATCGAAAGCGTGATAAAACTGAGCTGCACGGAGATACTAGTGATCTGTGTTGATATGCATGGATTATCTGAAGGAAAAAAAATAACATTCTACATATTCTTTATATTCTATATTAATTATTAGTAGTATAGCCCATCGCGATATACTAATGCATTCCCAATAACTTGAAACCTGAAAATTTCCAATCTCCTACTTAAAAATGTACTGCAGAACAGCTGAAGGGGAATGGATTCACTATGCAAATGTACACAAGAGAATGTAAATTCCGCTAGCGTTTGATGCTAACATAACATGGTTGTTCTCACAGATGTGCTAGCAGAATTTAGCACATAGCAAATCATGATGTCCACCGTGTGATCAGTAAATAAGCAGTGTTGGGGGCAACGCGTTACAAGTAACATGCGTTACGTAATAATATTACTTTTCTTAAGTAACGAGTAATATAACGTATTACTTTATAAATTTACACATTAATATTTGAGTTACTTTTTTATTTTAGTTAATTGGCTTAAAAAAATATTTAATTACCGTAATTTCCGGACTATAGGCCGCTACTTTTTTCACTTGCTTTGGACCCTGCGGCTTATACAACGGTGCGGCTTATCTATGGATTTTTACAGCTAA
>JAODLC010000001.1:46294403-46319307 GCA_026781145.1 Hippopotamyrus pictus
GGTCAGAGGCTTCACACCTGACTGACAGGTAAAGGAAGGCTGGAAAACCAGCAGTGCTCGGACCTTGAGGACCGTGAGTTGAATAACCCTGCCCTACAGTGATGAAAGGGTGGACACACATTAAGGTTTCATTCAGGCTGCCTGTACATACAGAGATACCACTCTCCTGGTCAAACCAGTTGGTGTAAGTGAGAGATTTCCCATTGACCCAGTGGTCGTCATCTTGCAGTCCGATCCAAACATCGGCCGTGCCGCCAGATAGCAGCATTGTAATGTAAGCTGCAATTAAAAAAAATATAGAAATGAACAAATCACTTTTAATTGTGAGCAACAACTCCCCCTGCATGAGAGCAAGTGTAAAAGTCTGACACAAACATTTTGACGTGCTTCCTTCAAGATATTAAGTCTGACTTTCCATAATGCATCAAGGGAGTGCTTTAGTAATTTACTGTAATGTAGCTATTATTGATGATGATGATGATGATGACGAATCATTGTTGTATGTATTTTTATAAATAATAATGAGCACTAGATGCCACACTAAATTAGAGGAAATTTTAGCACAGGGAGCGAGATTCTGAGCCTTTGTGTTTTTTCTGCTTGACATTTATTTATTGAGACAGCAGTTTTAAGTTTCACATGTATTGTTGCTGTCAAATGAAAAACACGCATCTCCAAAAGTCCATTATTTCAGGAGTGTGGGGAAAAAACACATTTTCTCAGAAACTAATTCACAAAATGAGCCTAAAACACGAGATACCACAAATAAAAACCCATCTTTACACAGTTTAATGTTTTAAAAGCACTCATGTCTTTGGAGAGACAAATATGTCAGTGTCAACAAGATACAAAGCTATCTAACTATCAATTTTAAGCTGTTAAAGTTAGTGATATACAGTGATCCATACAAAGAAACATGGTGAATACTAACGTTAACTAGTACCAAGATAAACACTAAATAGATGACTTCATAAAACATATTTTCATTGGTCAATTAGATGTCAAACTATCAGTAGACAGAGGAGAACAAGCGTATTCAATTTACAGTAAAAAGTCACAATGGTGAAAAAGAGGACATCTGCAGTTTTCCTTGGACAGGGACAATATGCCAGTACTATAGTATTATGACAAATTCAGACTGCTACAGGATATAATGTTCCTTTGTACTGAAATAATATAATGTCATCGATGTGAAAAGGATGCGATACAGTGCAGATTCCACATAGAATGCAGCAGCCGCAATCGTACTAAATGCGGTGCTTTATACGCCAAGAACGTCGTGATTCTGTCACGATTCCCCGGGGGAGTCTGCGGCCCCTGGTCGAGCAGCGGCTATAGCTGGAGGTGTCTGACTGTACCTTGCTCGATCTCATCTTCTATGGTGACCAGCGAACCCTGGGACGAGGAGCAGATCGTCTGGGACTCCCGCCACGTCTTACCCTCCTCCGGGTGTTTTGGCAGATGCAGAAAGAGACACTGGGGAGATGACCAAAAAAAAGGCGAAACAAAACTAATGTAAAGGCTTTGGGGGAGGGGGCTTAATGTAACCCAAATTCCTCCAGTAAAATAACATTAAGTTGTGGAAATACATTACTTAATCACAGTAATCACAACTTGTGAACAGCTTAATATTTCTAACACAAAGCAAATTCTTATGCAAATTAGTAATATATTCATCACAGTTAAACAAGAGACATTTTTTAATGAGACAAATTAGCATTTTGAAATTGAACCACATGTATAAACAGGAAGCAGTTCTCTGAGCCTGCTCCAGAGGGCGCTAAATACAAACAATAACATTCAATGATCACGGTTTACATTCTGTGCTCTTTAAACGGATCCCAAAAAAATAAACCTATAGTGGAGTGATTACTGTACCTTGTGCCCAAAGTACAGCCACTTCTCCGGGCAACCCCCGATGTAGTGGGGCTGGCGGGGGATCTCCAGCACTGACAAAATCCTGCGCTTGCACACGTAGCTGTGGCGGTCGCCACACTGGTCACCTGACCACTTTCCTGTAAAGCCCCAGCGCAAAATTGCCTAAATTCTATGCAGTTAAGGGTTGTCCAGTTCGTCAACTTATTATTTATTAAAAACTTTTTGTTTTTTCATAAATATGCAGTAATTTGTAAAGACTTGTGTTTGTTTAAATACTGTATGCTTCTTCAAGACCTTGCTGTGGTTGCGTAAACCCAATTAAATATGCATTTTTAAAATCTGCTTATTTTCACCTGTTCGTGAGGACATCGAGACGCAGATGTCACTCTGTGGTGAAGATTTCTGGGGATCTGCTTGTGGCCAATTCTGGAACTGCAGTAGGGAGCCATCGCTCCAACTGGGAGGCAAACACAGGGTACTTCACATTAGATTTACAACATCAAGATTTAACATAGAGATTTTTTTCTGATGATTTTTTTCAGTATATTTTCTAAAAACAGATTTGGTATTTCACTCTAATTTATGTAATGCTGTTGGACGATGGATTATGTATCATTCTTAAATTATTAAACTATGAAATGGTGTAGTACACCTGCTCCTCACTTTACAGCAGTCCATCTTAGGATATTTTGACTTCACAATGGTTTGATAGTGATGTATATTCATCTTTGAATTTCAATTGGTTCCCAGGATAGCTCTACGATACTTTCTACTGATGCTGGTCAATGGTAGCATCCACACAGCCACTCTCTGTAGAGCATAAATATCTCATACAGTGTTTAACAATGAATAGTATGGTGTTTGTTTTCTGTTTATCTTAATAAGTAAATAAATAATTACTCTACCTAACTAAATACCAGCAATTGAAAAGAAAATAAATGAAGTATATTGACTTATTTGTTCATCATCATATCATATTCGACATACAATCTTTTCCACATACGGATGGGTTCAGAACGTTTCCCCATCGGAAGTCAAGGAGCAGCTGTATATCAGGAAGTGTGATGTAAGAATATACCTGTACTCTTTGTTAATGGCGTCTGATGACAGTCCAATCCACCACTGGGAAAGACCCTTGTCCATCTGAGGAGACAGAACCTTTTATGCTTATTTCAAGAAAAATTCAAGTAATTTTAATGCAAAAAAATCTATCAGTATATATCATGCTTGGAATGACAGTGATTGTCAGTGTGAGCAAACACAGGTTCACAGTGAAGCTACCAGTTTATGTTTGTAGTTCTGCACACACAGACACACACACACACACACACACACACACAGACACACACACACACACACACACACACAGACACACACAAACCTAATCTAAATCTAAATGGGGACCTTCCACTCATTTATAATGGAAAGACCCTAAACCCAGTCATGACACCCTTAAGCTCTACCCAGCCCTAACCTTAACCAAAGTTACCAAACAAAATACAAACTTTTGGCATTTTTTCTTTTTTGATTGCATTCACAGATTTTTATTAAACTGAGGTTATCCAAATGGAGACCTGCAAAATGTCCCCAAATGTAAGGAAGTTTCAGGTTTAACTGAACACACACACACACAAAGACAAAATGAAGTCAGAAGGTCTGATTTGACAGCACGCCCTCAGCACTCCAGTCTCACACCTCCATCCGCTCCTTGATGAAGTTCAACTCCTCCAAGGAGTGTATGGAGGCCAGGTTGCCACCCATCAGATTGCAGGCGAAGGAGACGGCGTTCCACGGGAACGGCTGCTGGTCAAAATAATACTCGGCACCTCTGAAGAATACCCAGGCCTGATGCTCTGCACGGAGAGGGAGGTGAACACGGGGGTCCTCGGATGCCTGGGTGTAAACGATAAATGAAACGAACAAACAGAGGAGCACGAAGCAAGGGACTTACGCTCGGTGTACCAATATGGTTTGGTCAGCTCCGCACCTAGAGAAAGACGGCACACGACACATTCAGTGCCCCCACCATTGTGGTCACCACGGGCCATGAGGAAAAGAAATTACTAGACGACTTGTAATTTATGTTTGAAATCAATCTGCAGACTCTGGGATTTGAACCAGCAACCTTCTGATCGCTAGGCCAAACCCCCAACCCAATAATGACACCATGATATACGGTACATCAATCCATGCAACGGTCGAGAACAGTCACGCTAAAAGATTGCGCACGGCATGGAGAGAAAGCCCCCCCCCACCCACCCGACACACACGCAGATCAACGCCACCAGCCAATGTTTTCACCTCTGGGGACCTTACAGATCCACTCATGTTTGCTGTCGCACGGCTGAGGGACCAGCAGGCTGCCCGACTCGGTGAAGACGGCACAGTTGTGCTCATCGTCCTCACTGTTTTTGTCCTCTATGAAGGAGGTCACCACCTGAAGAGCAGTGAAGCAGATTAGCCTCCCCCGGGCTTCCTGGCCACGGCCACATCCCTTACCAAGCCCTTCTTACAGAGCTCCATCCCCCCCCCCCCATTTTCTAGCATTATTTTTATCATGACATTGATGCATCTATACTGAACACACAGCACACAAAATCTGCAGTTAATTTATTAAACTAATTATTTTTAGCAAGCCGCGACGAGATTTGCCTTCAACTTTAGATTCGGTTTTCTGTTAAGTGCTTTCAAAGCATCACGTCGAATGCTCAGAATCACAGTGCTTGAAGTATAAGGCATTATAAGATCATTTATAATAAATTTTAATTGGCTGTGGAGAGAGGTACCCACAGGCGTCCCGTCGGACCATTCCCAGCTGCCAAAGGCCCAGGGGTTCCTCTTGTTGAATCCCACCCAGAATAAACGCCCTTGCGTCCTGCAGAGAACCAGCACAGTAGGTCCTGTTACCAGTGTCAACTACATGTAATCATTTCACATTTATTTGATGTTTTTATCCAAAATGAGTCAATGAGAGGGAAGGGTTATAAGTTCTGTGTACTCCCTGGCATTCAAACCCACAACCGTCGTGTCGTTAGCACAATGCTCTTCTTGTTGAGCTACAGAAACTCTTGTAGACACAATCTAATTAATTAAGTCACAGCTTAAGCAGAATACTTAATTAATCTCAATACATCTTTCTGAGATCTAATTACGAAACCGTAAAAAAAACTTGAAAGTCACTACAGTGAATTATATAAGTAATTAAGACAGTAATTTTATACCAAAAGTACATAACCACTCATCCAATGCCAGCTTGCGGCAATCCTGGACAGCATCCCAAAAAGTAAAAGGAGCAAGGCAGGGCAAGCCCAGGGTGGGAAGCCATTTTTCCATGGGGCGGGGTATGCGCACATGAACGCACATGCACACATACACACACATGCACATGGTGACATGCACACATGCACGCGCACACACACGCACATGGTGACACACACACATGCACGCACACACACACACGCACACATACACATGGTGACACACACATGCACGCACACACACACACACACATCAAAGTTGCATCAATAATAACAGGAAATGGGAATGACTGACCCAGCGAACATCGTCCCAAGTGTCTCCTTGACAAAGGCTTCTTCGTCATAATGCCGGAAGCTGGCCAGGTTTGCCCCCAGAGCCTGGCAGAAGAAGTCTGCCTCGGTCCAGGAGCGCTTCATCAGGATCTTCTCACTATGAAACACCTAAACGAGATCCATCCTCAGGTTCCCGTTAATATGGCCGCCAGCCTGGGCCGCCCCCCAACGCCATTACAAAATGGCACATAAACCCCGTTCGACGCAACGGGAGAACTAATCGGAGCACAAAGCTCAGAGAACTTGCCTAAACTATCTGCCAGCCAGCTAGATGTTAACCTGCAGGGCACTGCTGCCTCCCCACCTTCACCAGCACTTCAGGAACACGATCCGCATTCCTAGCTACTTTCCTTTCACCCTTAACGTACCCAAGAGTGCTAAAGAAATATACACAGTGCTAAGTTAGCATCAGGCTATGAAAGCGTCACTCAACAGCAGCACTACAGGAGCAACTCAAAGCATGAAGATCTCAACAATGCAGAGATGGCTAAGCTAGTCAAAGGCCACAGAGCCTAGCGCCTATTTCTGCTAGCAAAAAATGACAAGCTGGAACAGATAACAGGAAGTGTGCCAGCTGCATGGTCTGATTGCCATCTACCAGCCAACCATTTTAAGGATCACCCGACCTTGTAACAGTGAAGCAGTCCGGGCTTGCTTTGCCAGCCGGTTGGGCAAGGGGCAGAACCGTTGATGTGCACCGTGGACTCTTGGGTCTCCTGGCGACTGCCAATCCTCTGCTTGCATATCGACAGGGCCTTGTGGGATTTGCAGTCCTTGACCTCCCAACGGCCGAGAGCCTGACCGCCTGTGAGCGCCACACAGCCGCCGGCGCTGACTGCGGGAGACAGAGCAGATGCTGGCCGTTAAAGCAGTAAGAGAAAACCCACACCGTGCAAGATAAAACAACACTATCAATAAGAGTCCATCCACCATCTCTGCAAGATCTGCAAACCCCAGAAACACACCATTTGCGCAGTCATCCCTACCGACAATTTAGTAAGTCGAATTCATGTTAGCATGTTTTCGGACGGTGGAGGGGAACCCGGAATACTAGGAAGAAAATCAACCACAACACGGGAAGTACACGCATCATGGACCCATGGTGAGGACTTCATCTTTTTTTCTGTTCACCTATTCTAATGATTATCCCATTCAGGGCGTCCTAGAACCTATCCCATAATACACAGGGGCACGGCAGGAGACCAATCAGACGGGACGGCTATCCATTGTGGGATTTCAATGAAAGTGACCCTAAAAACGGAAGCGTGCACTTGTGCGACTGCCAAGCCACCATCGGTCCTTGAGCTGCAAACACGCCAAGAGCTGAGACACGAACAGGAAGTGGGCGATTCCGGGCCGAGTGCAGGTAATCGGTCTTGAGGAGGACGGGGGGCCCGCTTGGGGGTGGGGGTGGGGGGTTTCACTGGGAGCTGCACTATGTGAGAGGAGAGGATTAAGAAGGAAAAAAACAGTAAGGAAGGAAGAACGCACGACCTCCACATCGCCCCAGCCAGTGCCAAAAATGTCATCGCGATTTTAGCGGCCGATCTGTCCGCTTGGAGCTGCAAACGGAGGTGTAAAGCGAGGTACGGTTACATTCCTGTGTAAATGACAGCCGAACAGGAACAAAGGAGTCTTTGAATAGCAGAGGACAAAGCGTGAGGCTTAGGCACTGAGCAGTCTTTGAAAAACATGTAAACCTCTGGCATCTATTAAAAAACACACCGATATCTCCTGTCATTTGATAATTTACCCATCAGGCTTTGCAGAGAATAATCCTGTATCTTATTTCTTATACCGCCAAATGGTTTATCCCAAAGGAATTCCATTAATGTTCCATTTCTTTATGGAATCATGTGACATACAGCGTTGGGAGTCTCAGGGATCGAACTGTAGTTATATATAGAAAACAAATCTCAAAAATTCCATAACATCAAATGCCTCGAGTGTCGAGTTAGGGAAAAAATGAGATTCGGGCTACATAACTGGGTTTGATGTTTACCAGAAACCCCGCAAAAAAAAAGGTAAAAAATTGTGTCTCTGGTGTTTCTCATGCGAACAGGGACCAGCCAGAATGTGCAGCAGTCACACAGGGGGCAATAATTACAGCTATTTCAGCCCCTCTTCCTAGCGCCGAAAAAGCCATTAATTACATGCAAATGATGCTCCCTTAGTGAGTCAGGAAGCTTCCGGCAATGTCGCCCTCTGATGTGTGTGAGGAATCTGAACGCAAGACGACCTTCTGTGGGGAAGGCTGTTTCTCTATTACCCGTCTTTTAAGGGTAATACCGCAGACTGGTGTTAAGGTTTCAAACAAGGACTTTTGTCTGACGCCTGTTAAACATACAGGCCCAGCATTGACCAGAGACAGCAGTCATGGGGGAGGGGGATTTCCTCAAGTTATGCACCTGGCTGGTGTCTGTTCCAGTTTGTGTAGAGCAGTGGCTCGCCCGATCCATTCTGTGCCAGCCAGCTGTATTCGCCGCTTCTGTTGCGGTCCTGTAGGGCGGTCCAGTAGTACTGAGTGGAGTTCATGCTCAGGGTGTTTATTAGGCTGTTCAGGAAGGCTTGTTCAAACCTGCGGGGGGGAGGGAGACAATGGTCTGAGGGGGTGGATAATATGGCGTTCTCATAATTCCACTCAAATCCATCTATTTTCCTAACTCAGTTATCTGACGCGGAGTCGCAGTGACCTAGGGCACCCAGCAGGGGGCAATGAACACCCTGGACCTGACGCCAGATTATTGCAAGATACACACGCATACTCAAATCGCATACTGTGGGTCATTTAGGGACACCGATTGACCCAACTGTATATTTATGGTCTAAGGGAGGAAACTCAAAGGAGATTTCACCAACACGGGAAGAACACGCCAATTCCACACACAGGGTAGGGGCTGGAATTCAAAATGGCACCCTGGGGGCAAGCAGCCACCCGCCAAGCCACCGGTCGCTCCACGCTAACGTTACTGAAACTTCGGGCAAGGCGGGCGTACCTATTCATCACCGTCACCAGGGCGGCGCCACAGTAATACCCCTTCATGGCGTCCTCGTAGCTCTGCTGGTGACGGCTCACCTTGTAGCAGAAGTGATGTCTCCGTTTCCAGCCCTTGAAGGACAAAGGAATCTGGAATGAGCTAACGGCACACAAGGGGAGGACGGATAAAGACGGGCCAGTGGGCTGCTCGGACAGGAATTTTCCGGTGTGCTCCCATGACCCCCATGATGAGAAGCCAGCGGTGGAGAGCCCTTGTTTATTGGAACCAGACCCGTAAGCTATGGCAGGGCAGGACGACCTCCAATGCTGCATCGGACGAGTAGGAACAAGCTCTGGAGTGACAGCAGACAGATAGTGTAGCCGCATTCTAAAACTAATGCTCATATCAACACACAGTATATAAATCGCCCAGCGTAGCTTCCTTAGAACATTCAAAACGTAGATATCGAAACATAGATAGCACACTGCTGAAGACAGATAACAGAACATAAAACTGCATTCATATCTATTTACACTATATGGACAAAAGTACTGGGATACACCTCTTAATCGGTGAATTCAGGTGTTTCATTCAGACCCACTGCCATAGGTGTATAAAATCAAGCACCTAGACATGCAGTCAGGTTTACAAACATTTGTGAAAGAATCGCTTGTTCAAACTTTAAGTGGGATTGTTGGAAAGTGGAAGCATTTAGGAACAACAGAGACTCAGCCAGGAAGTGACAGACCACATAAAGTAACAGAATGGAGTTACTGAGGCGCATAGTGTGTAAAGGTGAGCAACGCTCTGTTTACTCAATATCTGCAGAATTCCAAACTTCCTCTGGCAGTAACTCCAGCACAAGAACTGCATGCTGGGAGCTTCATGGAATGGGCTTCCATGGCCGAGCAGCTGCATGCAAGCCTCACATCTCCAAGTGCAGTGCCAAGCACTGGATGCAGTGGTGTGAAGCACGGTGCCACTGGACACTGGAGCAGTGGAAGCGTGTTCTGTGGAGTGACGAATCACACTTCTCTGTCTGACAGTCTGATGGAGGAGCCTGGGTGTGGCAGATGCCAGGAGAATGTTAGGTGTCTGACTGCATTGTGCCAACTGTAAAGTTTGGTGGAGGAGGGATGATGGTATAGGGTTGTTTTTCAGGGGTTGGGTTAGGTCCCTTAGTTACAGTGAATGGAACTCTTAATGCTTCAGCAAGACATTTTGTACAATTCTATGCCTCCGGCTTTGTGGGAACAGACGGGGGAAGGCCCTTTTCTGTTCCAGGATGACTGTGCCTCTGTGCATGCAGTAAGGTCCACAAAGACATGGCCGGGTGAATTTGTTGTGCAGGAACTTAACAGGCCTGGACAGAGCCCTGACCTCAACCCCAGGTGTCCCAATACATTTGTCCATATAGTATATTATCCATTTATACAGTAAATATTTGATTCACTGGTCTCGTGACTAAACAGGTCAGGTCAAGTCAAAAGTTTTAAAGTTTAAGTTTTTTGGTGTTAGGTTTCCGGTTTAAATAGTGAGAGGATTATGGGAGTCTGAACACAAAAACAGCCTCTTTCCATTTATCAGCTGTTGATCTGAATCTCTCCAGCACCGCCCTGCTGATAGCTCCAGAAAAATCCTAGGTGTGGAAAAAGTATCAACAACTGGAGCCAGTTTTAAGTGACTTTAACGATTTAATGCGTTCGTTGTTATGAGATGAACGTGGCGTTTCTACCAATACATGTGAAAGTCTGTAAAAAAGTAATAATAATAATAATAATAATAATAATAATAATAAATAATAATAAAACTTGCACTGCTGGGTAAATATGCATCTCATCTCCTGGCCTTCCCACCTACTTCAGGGTCTCCTGGATTCACTCCACGAGACTATTAATCTCCTGTGAGCATTTTGAGCGGTTTAAGAACTGGGCTCTACAGAGAAGACAGATGATATGTCAGTGAGATATTTAAACCGCCACCACCGCCCAGCTCAAGAGTTTTGACGGACACATCTGCTGGCAAAGATCGGCTGAGGCTTTTCCGGGCCGCGTTCATTCAACCTGGCATACATTTACTAACTCATGATGCAGATGCCACAAGCGTGCGGTCATCCAAGCTACAAAACAGGTCGAAGCCTGAAGTTCCACAGCTGACTTGCAAACAAACACTGATTTGGACTGATAATTTGAGGGAAAATGCAGGCACAGTATTGGCCAAATCCTCTGTGAGGAAGCCATGACTTTAACCAAGTTCCCTTGTGACTAAATAAGGTCGTTTTCAAACCAAAAAACTAATCAAATCAAACTCCATTTATCAAAAGCACAAAAGTATGGAATACAACAGGAGATACGTGCAATGAAATGAGTCTCCCAGAATAAAGTAAAATAAGTAAAAAGTAAAGGAAAAATACATAGTAAGATAAAAATGTGCAAAAAGTCCGTAAACACCAGCCTGAGCAGCTACTGAAGAACCTCACTGCTTGAGGGCACTAGGAGTATAGAGTTGGTCTTGAGCGCTCAGTTGGACCCACCTGGGCACATCCTTCGTCCGCCGCCCCGGCCTCCTCGACGGGGACAAGACCCAGCTTCCGGCACACCGAGGGCAGCTTCGCACCACAGGGAGCCAGCAGCCAGTTTCCGTGCTTACAAGTAAAATCAAATAAAAATCATAAACTTCAGCAATAGCTTACGAGCTGAACGCATACGCCCCTCCGGAGAGCCCAGACGCCACAGGAGAGCGGACGGGTCCCACCTACCTCCAGGTGCGTCTTGGCACAGAGCGGCCCGCGGCCTTGCCGGGGGTCAGGCTCGTGCCTGTGCCAGAACGTGACGGACGTGGGCGTGCCGTCGGACCACTCGAAGACCACCGAGGTCTCGCTCCTCAGGCCGATCCAAGCCTCCAGGGACGATTCTGAAAGTTTGCGTGTCAAGCAAACGGAGGTAAGCTCAGCATCAGACACGAGCGATTTTTATCATCCTCCCAGTGAAGTGAGGATGAAGGACGGTGTGAATCATATGGCAAACAGAAAAGGTTATGATTTCCCTTCAAGCCATTTCCTCCTGCCCATGTTCCCCCTCGCAGCTGTCGGTCCCCAAACCCCGCGAGCGGCCGAGCTCACGGTTAGCGAGGAGTCCCAGCAGGAGCTCGACGTCCGCCAGGGAGTGCACGCTGGTCAGGTTGGCTCCCAGTGACCGACACGAGGTGGAGGCATCCGGCCAGCTCTGTGGCTCCTCCAGGAACCGGTAGCAGAAGCGGTTCTGGGGAGTCCAGCCTTGGGGACACACTGTGCCATAGTGCTGCCAGTTACCTGGGGGGTGGGACATAACCGAATGGGGCGGGGCCTATGGGGTCACATCATCATTTAACTCACAGCCTATTAGCTCAAGTTGTTCCAATGTATCAGCCATGTATCACATTATTTCTCACCTCTGTTACTGGCAGTTTTATTAAGATCGACGGAGAACAACATCTATCTGATTCAGATCTCGTTGAAAGATACAGAAGCAGTCAGAAATCTAGCAGCGCCATTAAAGAGCAAGTCTTCCTGTTGTTCGCTAAGAAAGTCATAAGGTGAAGCATGACTGGCGACTGCCATAACAAAGATAACGATGTGCGATCACTGTACACAAACACCCCCCAGAAAAACCCTCCCACCCGATGGGGTGTGACAGGGTGCAGGAGGAGGAAGGGGGTTTCCCCGAGGCTTACCGAAGGGCTCCGCCCTCCTGCTGTCATTGGGCGTCTTCTTACAGATGTAGGGCAGCGCCGACTCACAGGACAGGCTCTGCCATGGATGTCCAGAGGTGGAGTTGTAAACCCCACACTGCCTCTCGCGGCGAGACGGGGCTGTGATGCCTGCAGGGCGGCGACACCGGTGAGGCAAAACAGTGCGGGTGCTGAGTCATGGAGCAGACGGCATGCTAGCGGCAGTCATTTTTTCCACCACAGAAAAATGACGTGAGAATCATAATAAATGTTATCGCACACCCAAGTAAGAGAGAAAAATGCTTAGATATCTTGTGCAGAGAGGGCAAAAAGACTCTTCATTAGGTTCCCATTGACTGCTTGTCAATAAACTTTTCAACTCAGAACAGCTCAATTTATTATTTCAATTTATTTACTACTACTTGTTTTACATAAAACTACTGGCTTCTTCTAATGTGATATATATTTTTTGTAAACAAATGAATAAAGTAATGATTTTTATTAAACCAATAAACTTGCGATAGTTTTGCTGAATTAAGCAAGTATGCCAAGGCTTTCTGTGAGCACTGTGTCGAGGAAGGCTTTAGCCCCACAAAAACCTTTGTTAGCCCCCCCCCCCAAATAAATGTAAACTAAGAAGCAGGTCCTCCAACTTAAAGGGAATTTGGTGGTTGGTGGTAGGACTTGTACTCCAGCCAACAGAAAAAAACTTGCACTGATCCGTTTGGGCTGGTGTGGTGCTGAGGTATCACCTGCCGCCCGGCTGGTCTCAGGTTCTCATCCCTGAGCTGGTTCGTCGTGTGGTGGGTGCAGCCACACGCTGTAATCGGTGCTCCTTCCTTACCTCCTCCTACCTCCTAACTAGTTTAAAGCATTTTCTCATTCATTTTCATTACAATTCATCAATTGTCGTTCGCCTTCCCCTGCCCCGCAAATTTTTGCTTCGGGGAACGCAGCAAGAACCGATGGCTTCGTCCAATTTGCCCCACTGAGTACACACTTAGACACACCACACTTGGTGGGCGCGTTCACGCGCTTTCTGCAAGTATCCAAGGGTGCCCCGTCCCTCAAGTGAGCCAAGTGCAACAGGCTTAATGTGCACTTTATCCACACTTTGCCAAATACTGCATGGAAGCAGTCTTTGGCTAAGCATACAGACCACAATAGACTACATCTATGACTACTAATGTTTATGTCAAACACGAGGAAGTCTGTTGGCGTATCAGAGCTTAACGTGCCTCCTAAGAAGTTTCACTTTAATTGTGCAAAGTTGTATAACGAGTGTCTACATACCTTGTTTCTTGTTGACCTCTTCAGATATCATGCGTGTCCCATTGTTTTCAAGAAACGCCTGGCCACTTGAGCTCTTTACATCTTACTCCAACATACGACACCCAAGTGTGTAGTGTCTCAGCGCACTTGCACGTAAGTGGGGTGAATGGGATGAAGCTGATAACGATGATGTTCTATATCTCACTGGTGGCTAAAGCCCACTAAGGATCGCATCCTAGAATCGCCCAAGGGCGTCTGATGTACTGCCGGTCCCCAGGCCAACGAAAAGGTCCTCAAGCAGAAGGGGTTACCTTCCGTGAAGTTGACCAATGACAAGGGAGCGCCATCGGACCAGTTCCAGCCGGCGTTCTCGTCTAGGTGATTCAGGCCGATCCACACCACCACGCCCACGTCGTTCAGCCTGTCTGCAAACCAGACCACAGGTTGGAGGGCCGGGCGTCTGCGTACCCGGGGCAACTCGGGGGTGGTTGTGGGGTCCATACCTCTGATGTATTTCTGCTCTGTGAGATCCGTGATGCTGAGGAGGCCCCCACCCTGCGCCCGGCAGGATGAGTGTGCCTGCCCCCATGTCATGATGCTGTACAGGTTGAACTGGTAGCACGCCCGCGTCTCTGGATTCTGGTCCCAGAATGTGTCGCAGCCCGACTCTGAAAATACAGAGTAACATACTATCCGACCCGTCAATAAAGATGCTCCGGGATTCCAAGTCTATTCCCGGAACCACAGGGCGTAGGCAGGGTACACCCTAGATGAGACACCAATACATAATTAAGAACAATTTAAAAGTCACTAATTTCCACTGGGAAGAAACAGCGGACTGAGACGGTATCGACACAGAGGAGAGCACAAGGACCGGACCTGGCCTTCAACCTGTAGCCCACAATTTGGCAGCTAGAGAAACTTGCCATTGAGCTGCGGCGCCACCTGCTGGTCAACGTGCATGTTAATATGGATAATAATATCTATGAAAGGGCGGCAGAGGGACACGTGGTACCTGTACTTGGGCAGAACCCCCACTTCTCATCCTGGTCGTATCTGCTAGTGGTGGCACACCAGCGGTAGTGATCCTCACGGCCCTCGCTGGTGCATTCTGGGTACCACTTGCTGTTGTACTTGAATGGCAGGGCACAGGGCATCCCCTGGGCGTTGCCCAACAACGTGTGGATCTCTGTGGCAAAGACAGCAAAAGTTTATTCCCAGAACTATAGCAGCGGTGCACATTTTCCGAGTCACCGTGGGAGGACACTGGCGTGTTCCTTGCCTTCATATGGGTAAGCGCAGGGACCTTCCCCAGTGGTGAGGTACCTCCTCCACTGGTGGTACGCAGTCCTCTTAGCCACCACCAGGCGGCCCGTGACGGCCAGCCTGAACTGGGAGGCTCCGAAAAGAGTGTCCCCACTGCAGCGCCACCACAGGGTGCGGAGGGGCGCGTCGCACTGGAAGGTGCCCAGCGGCTGCAGTGCGTCGCTGGTGTTGAGGCCCAGGCACAGGCTGCCGCCCAGGTTGAAGAGGCGGTGCCGGGAGACCCACTTCCAGAGCATGCCTCGGGTGGGCCTCTCGCAACTCTCCAGCACCAGGTTGGTGCGGTCCAGGCGGATGCAGCGCTTCAGCTGGACGCTCTCCAGGATGAAGACGCCTTGGCCTGAAAGGGAGCGACAGAGCCAGAACGAGAGTGTATCTGCATCTGAACAACTATATCAGTGTCTCCCAATCCGGACCTTGGGGACCCACAGCCGGTCCACGTTTTTGCTCCCTCCCAGCTCACTGCCAGACAGTCCACATTTTTGGTCAAGGACCGGATTGGGAAATACTGGATATATACTCACAAAATGAGCTCTAAAAGTCCATCCATCCTCAATATGATCCGGTACAAGGAGCCCCTGAACCTGTCACCGGAAACACAAGGCCGGGAAAACCCTGGATTTTTATCTGCAATACAGCAGACCATTTTATCCAATAGGACAAGAGGAAGCTGGGTGAGACAGTTCCTACAGCAGGATTCCCCAATTCCAGTCCTGGAGGACCAGTTTGCAGATTTCCCAGCTCAGACACACCTACCAGACCTGGTAATTAGCTGCTTGAGATGTACTTCAGCAGGGAAATCTGAAAACTGTGTTGGATTCTGACCCTCCTGGACCAGAATAGGGGAACCATGCCCCACAGCAATTTGGGTTTAGGGCCTTGCTCTAGGACCCGACGATGAAAGAGACATAGCATCCTAACCCATTGGGCAACCCTTAATGGGACACGGGTCCATCCCATTCACAATCACTCACACACCACGGGCCAATCAGAGGGAATAATTCATCTGAAGCACATCAAAAGCTTCACCACCCCCCCGAACCACCATGTTGTTCATATTATTCCGGATTCTACATTCTTTATTTGCCCCACAGGAATAGGAATGATTTGTACCATTCAGTCAGTAACATGTAACACAATCAGACATCACAATGCAAAAAAAACCACACACCCAAGCGCTAGTGTAGCTGAACAAATGGAATATGGCACCAACACAGCAAAGGTCATGAGTTCAAATCCCAGGGAACACACAAAGTGCAAAGATAAGTAAGTAAAGGTTAAAAAATGGGAGTAGATATGACTAGAAACTACAAAGATATGGATTTAACAGAAGGCTATTTAAAGGAAGGACATGAAATATAATAATACTGCAAGGCCTCGGTGCTGCTAACTGGACTGGTGATCAAAACATCTCCCCACCTGTGTTCCCAGCAGTGGGAGATTTCCTGCTAGCACATATCTGAAATATGCACTGAATTTGGACAGTTAGCAGTGACAGACAAAACGTATTTTCAGATTTCAGGAGAAGCGATTGGTCTGCTGCCAAATCGCTGTCAGCTGACAAACCTGTCAGTGTTTTTAGGTAGAGCTGCGTGACCTTGCTTTTCACATCTATAGTGTAAAAAAACACACTTGGATATTTTCACATCCACTTATTTACATTCTGAATTCAGACTGATCTCCGGTAACTGCATCACTCCTACTGTCGCACAGTCAACCAAAAATATCACGCCACGGTCCGTAACTGTAAAAAAAAACGACTTTTTAGAACCGGTTTTTGTGAACCGGTTTTATCTGGCCGAAAATGCATACAAGCTGCACTCAAAAAAATCAAAGAAATGCTGAAAATAAGAAAATAAACAGCAAACAGTGCATTTAAAATCAAGACCCGCACACTCCGACGAAATACACATCTATTGTGGAAAAGACGATGGAGGAATGTTTCTGTAGAGCAGATGACACAGCGCCGCTGATCTGCAGCGGGACGGGATAAGTCATCTGTGACCCGGGGCACCAGGCGGCCAGTTAACATTCAGCTCTTTGTGCGGCGCGGCATGCCGGATAATGTGAGGACCAGCGTGAACATAGCGGCCCCATTCTGTTCCCCATTCAGACGCGACTGCAGCTTTCTGTGTCTGCACAAAGCCTGGCACAGATCACCAGCACCCCCACCCCACCCCAAATAACAGCCACGCAACAGCAACCAAAGATGCAATTGTAAGAAATAAAACCCAGAGGTGTCTTTAATCAGTAAGTGGCACATCTTCAGCAAAACAGCCCAACTGAATTCAACTTTGAGTTCCATACAAAATATATATTCAGACCTGTAACTTGCAAAAGATAATATACGCAATTTAAACCCCTCCTAAAAATTACGATATCTTTTAGTTAAAGCCAATGACACCATACAGGGCCTAATTGGTAGTAAACTCAAAGCTAATGGCTACCTGGACTCCCCACACAGAAGTGCTACTCTTTCCCATCTCCACCATGTTGCCCTTTGAAGCCAAACTCTTCCTACATTTTCAGATGACTATCGTGGAAACATGGCAGAGATGAGGAAAACAAGCGTTGGGATGGAGGGAGTTTCACGGGCGCGGGGAAGGTGCCCGGTGGAACGTGCGGGGGCGTGCGCGTGTTTTCCAGTCTCAGTTCCACGGCACCGTTACGTCACCGGACCCAGTTCGCACACGTAGCGTGATACAGATGGAAGACCCCAGATCTCGTGACTAGCTTGGCAGGCAAGCGGGCAAAGGAGAGGCCTGAACTCATTCAGGTATGTTTTCGCTAGAAGTTGCTTTACAACTTGACTGTAAACAGCCAGTATAAAGGCAGATGTACCTTTAAATCCTCAGATACCAGCAACCCCAGCTCTCCCATTACAATATTAAATGACACCAATTTAAATTCACAAACAATCTTAGCTTCTGCCTGAAGAGGACTACATGGTATGAGCATGTCTTTAAATACCTGCATTTTGTTTATATATAGATATTGTCGCTGAGTTTTGTTTTTATATGAAGGGCGCGTAATTTGACAGCTCACTGAAAAACATACATTTTATCTGCACTAGCTCTGGGTGGTGGCTGCCTATTCAAACAAACCCTAAAAATCACAGTTCGGTCATTTTTTTCCATGACTCAACAATTAAATGCACTGCTTTTTAATACAGTATCTATAGTTGAGGATCAGTATTCCCGGAGGCACGGACGAAGTTAGTTAACCAGATAAATATTTCTCATCCCAAGGGGAAATTCGCTGATGAAGGCATCCCCGCGATGCACACTTGCGGCAGCAGATATGGGTGTTAAACATGTTTATAACACAGTCCTTTTACCAAATAACTGGCCGTAGGCTATTCCTCTTTGGGATCCCCCTGAACGCCGTGGGGGACCATCGCCAAGCCAGGACTGGACGGGACATGTCTGGCGAGGTTGATTTTTCACATGCCTGACCTTCTGCCCCGCCGAAGATGCGCTTCCGTTTTAATTTCCACTATGCAATTAAATGAGTTCTATTTAAACTGTTATTCAGCCTGACAAAATAACGCGGAATGCGTTTTCTTCTTCCATAATGTTCAATTTGTCACTTTAAAGCCGTTTTGATATAATAAAACACATTATTATTATTATTATTATTATTATGGTAGTAGTATTACTTTGCAGATGGTGTTGGCTTACACTCTGTTTACCCACGTTTCATTCAAGTATACAGAAGACAATTAAACCGGGATTGGGTTGATGTATTTTAAGGGATTTAGTTAAACGAAATGCAAACTATGGCACAAAACAAGTTGTGTAAAGAGAGAGGAATTTTGTCGTGGCGGGTTGGGGGGTGGGGGATGAGGGCAAGGCTCCAGAATTAAGTTAGAAAAAGCGCCGAGGAGCAAGTAATGACTTGTGTCCCCATTCGCCCGCAGCTAGAAATGTTAACCTAAGAGGTGGGAAGAAAGGGGGCTTACAAAGACCCGTACGGGACTGGCGATGAAACATCCAGCTTCGGTTCCTAATCAGACCCGTTCGGATGGAGGGGGGTTAAGTAGTGTTAACGGTACCCGTGTTTCATGCAGGCCGACTCAACTTACTGTATAGTTCGGAAAGTTGCCTTTTCTCCAATACCTCATCTTCTCCTGCGACACAGCCTGAGAGCAGCGCGCACAGAGCCAGCAGCGCCCCGGCGGCTCCGGCTTTGCGGCGGATTAAACGGCGTTTTCCCATTTCCCTCAGCAAAGCCGACGCGATCGAAGAGGCGCAAACGCATGCCGGGGTCGGGGGGGAGAGAGACAGGCTGCTCTGGGGGGGGTTTGTTTTTCCTCTTTTTTTTTCTTTTCTGACTCGGAAACTTTCCGCAACTTTTCGGACTCGCCGCGTCACTGATCTCAGCGGGGAAGTAAAACCAGATTTCTCCTCTGTACGGCTCCGATGGTGCGGGGCGGGATTCACCACAGACACACTCTTTCAGCTGCTGTAATACCTATTATTATTGTTATTATTAACTGCCCGTATCATTGATGACATGAGTGATTTTCTCCTAAACAAAACACAACGGTTTGCTATCTTTAATTACTTTTATCTGACGTAAATCCGCCTATAATCTCTTCATTAAGAAGATCAATACCCCATTAGTAGATTAAATAAGTTAAATTGATATATTTATCGCAACAACAATGCTAAGGATTTTGAGGATCTATTACCTATCAATAAATAAACAAAAATGCAGTGTAGGATGCTGTTGGTATTATTTGAGAAAAAGGAGATGGGGGAAATGAAGCAGGTTTAATTTTAAAAAGGCCAGCCTTACGGGTTTCTAAAGCCGTTTTCTCTTGAATTTCTGATTAACATCTTCAGGTTTAGGGAAAAGGTGAACGTCAATGTAACTTAATATCCTTACAACAGCCTGGCAATGAGAACGGCCGGAATGAGAGGCCACCAATCCGTGCCCACCTTGTCCCGAGTCCCCTCCCACGGGTGCGTCTGTAACCAATCATAGGACGCGGGGGGTGTGTCCTCTGCAGCAGTTCATTCCAAGCATATGTAATCGCAGTCCATTTTCCAAACCTGATGCCATTCGTGTGTCATGGGCGGGGCGAGCAGCGGGGCTTCGCGTTCCTGGCTGCCTGTGAACACGCCTCCCGGACCTGCAGGGATCTGTCGAGCTTCCTCCGGTCGGGGGCCGCTCACACATTGTTGTCACAGATGGTATACCCATAAGCAAGTGCTAAACTGGACGCAGAGCCCTTTTTACAGGAAACCCCAGAGTTAAATTGTTTATAATAGCTGGCGACAGAAGACTGCACTCTGACAGTGGCAGCCATCTTCAAAGGGGAGACTGCTGTGTAATCAGATGAAGTGTAACCAAGTTAGGTTTGTTTTCTATATGGCACACAAGTAAAAACTAGTATTTTATTATTAGCTAACTATTAGATCGTTAATCAGACAACAGAAACAGTCTTAAAACCGCAGCTCCATCAAACTTAAGATTTATTATTACTAAATAAGTGTCCAGTTTACGACAATTCAAGGCTCAGCCTCGAGGGTTCCAGCTAAGATTTCTTAAACTTTTCTACACAAATAGTGACGAACGCGACACACAAAATGATACAGTACAGTCTCTGACCGAGAATAGGAGCTAAAAAAAGAGTGATATTCCAGTGTTCCAGCAAACATTTGCATCAGTAGTAGTGACTGATTTCTTCACGTCCCTGAAAGTTTAAATGCTCACAGCAAAAAAAAAATAAAAAATAATAATTCTGCAGTTCATCAAAGACGTTGTAGGAAAGGGCTCAATATCCATCCAATAAAATGTCCACTTTCTGCCTGTCGTTATTTTTGTACGTCACATTTTTAAAGGTCGACGTCGAGCTTCTGAAGAGTGGGTTCGTACCCTGGAAGATAAAGAAGCATAGTCTGTTAGTTTGATACCCCGCTGCTTCTTGTGGTGGGGGGGGGGGGAGGGACATGTCACGTGGGGTGGTGAGGGGGTGACGTACCACTGGCCATTTTGCCTGGGCCCTTTCTGCCTCAAACTTGGCCACTTCTTTCCGGTCGTGGACAGACACGAGCAGCTTCCAGATCCCCAGCAGGATGAGGCCGATGGTGAGGACCGACAGCGACACACCCAGCACTATCATTTCAATGTTGGGGGGCTCGGGGCAGTCTGAAAGAGTCGCAAAGACCCAACGCTTTCATGCTGATCCATGGGATCCTGGCGTCTGTCCCAGGAAGCACAGGACACAGGGCAGGTGACAGCCTGGGCAAGTCACACTCTACAAGCAATCTGAGTCACTGATCCACCTTGTCACACCACTGCACTGTGCGACTATTCTAATGGCGTGAACGATTTTCTCGGTGTTTTTGTTCCTCTCCTCTTTTTCTTCCAGGCAGTTGTTCTTGCATAACGCGCTATCTGTCGCGTGAACGATTTTCTGTGTTTTTGTTCCTCTCCTCTTTTTCTTCCAGGCAGTTGTTCTTGCATAACACGCTATCTGTCTTTAAATAGCCCTGGGGCACTAATCTGAAATCCTTAGCAGCCATAAATTTTTGACTTCTGTGTTAAAAACAGCACTTTTGATGTTACTGAAAGCTAAATCGCTCATGTTTTTTTAAAAATAGTTAGTTCATTAAGCACTTGGCAAGCAACGGATGTACAATTACATTTGTAATTATATTACACACTCATACGTATCACACTCTTTGTCCTGGGGTGGCCAGCTAGAGGGATCGAATGTCTGAGAGGTCTGTGAACTCACCGGATAGTTTGGGGTTGTAGATGACGTTGCCATGCTCGCCTGTCACCAGCCCGAATGAAAGGACGCAGTCTTTCTCCGTCCTCAGGGTACAAGTGACAGACTGGCTCACATCATACTCTGAAACTTTATCTAGAATGCAAAAAAAAAAAAAGATGCTGTGTAGCGTTTCTATCTCTAGCATCCCTTACTGTTTAGTCTTTGTCCAAGTGTAAGAAGATAGTCTTTTTTCTCTTCCTTCGGCTGCGGCGATTTCCATGTGAAAGACTTGGCAACAAAACCAAATGTTGCTGGGAGATGTATGGTTCACCAGCTTCTCCCATCAGATACACCTCTCAGCTTGCATTAGTGTGAATGGAGTGATAATAAGCACCGTTCAAAGGACCAGGACCTGGCATTCAGCTGGCCAACAAAAAGCCCGTCTGTACGACACGGTAAATAATATGTTCCCCTTTGTGGGGAGTCGGGCGAACAAATCTACAGTTTTTGAAGGGGTGACCAGGTTTATAAAGGGTCACCAGAGTTGGCAGGGTGGCGTTCCTGTAGATCTCTGACCCGTGTAAAGGGTTTAACGTGGCGCCCCATGTCTGTGCTTAAATTACCGCTACTAGCTATTACTAAACCACACATCACATCTTCAATGCAAACCATTATGATTCACCTCTGAATGAGGAGGCGAGGGCGTTAGAACCCGGGGGGTGGGGTGTGTGTGTGTGTACCCTCCAATATTTAATTTGGATTCATTCATCTGCCAACAAATAAACCGTTGTATTTAAATGATTAAGTTGTGTTTCCCCCAGTATGAAACTCTCTCCTACACCGCTGTGGCACCGTTGCCACGGGAACAGAAAGTGAAACTACAGTGCCGATTCAGATCGGCTGTGGCCCCCCCCCCCCCACGAAGCGGCTGGCACATGGAGACCTGCAGTGCGGTTGACGGAGACGTGAGGGGCGCTGCACTTGAGGTGACAGTCCTCGGGGGGGTCCTTGTCCTGCAGGTGACACTCGACGCAGCCCCTGGCGGGAAGCACAAGGACAGTCATGCCTACTGCACCCCCCCCCCCATGCAAACCAGAGCAAAGAAAATTCTTCTAAAACTCCACCCCAAAGAGGTCCAGAGCATTCCACAATGTTCCTGATGATGAAATGCAAGTGATGTCGAGCAAATCTCATGTGACAGGTCCATTAAACGGATGAAAGTTCACATGTTGGATTCACACTGTGTTCAGAAATGCTCAGGAGCGCCGGTCAGGGGACACATGTAAACATGAGTACTGCTGAAGCACCTGACAGACAGGAAGACCTTTGTAGGGACATTTCTAAGGGAGAGGGAGCAGGAGGGCGTGTCTGAATTTTGGTTATAAGTGATCCAAATGACCATTGTAGCTTAAACATTACTGCTAGCACATGTCAGAAATTCCAGTAATATCACGTAAACAATTACAGCTGGCGTGTGAACCGTTTTATCATATCAGAAAAGTGCAGATGATGTGGTTGTGGAGGAGCTGACTCACATGCCCCCCCCCTCCCAGGGTATCAGGCATGGGAATCTCCTGCCTGATGACCCCCGCACCCCAACCGTCGAGGGTGGGACCTCACCTAAAGAGGGTACAGTTATCCCCGCAGGTGGGGCATCGCTCGCAGGTCCGGCCCGACGCCCCCGGCACGGAGCACACGCACTTCCCACAGACACATGTCCCCCGGCCACTGCAGAGCGCCCCCTCCGTCGACAGGCATGCGTCCGTGCTGCTGCTGCAGTTACAGTACTCGCCCGTCCAGCCCGGGTGGCATGCGCATTGGCCGCAGTCGCAGTCCCCGTGTCCTGCATGGAAAAACATGCGATGGCCATGCGTGACGATCACGGGAGCGCATATCACTGACAATGCTAAATTATAAATTATACACTACTAGTCAAAGGTTTTTGCGCAACACAGGTTTTTACCACTTTCCCGTTTATTTCATAAACTGCAGATTTTTCATTCATGTTAAGCATTGGAAGGTTGAGTAAACAACTATAAATGAAAATATGTCAAATAAAACAAGTTTCTTTTATAACACAGAAAGAGTATCTAACAGTGCATGTCTGACATCCGATTAACTGGGTGTGTGGTGATGGCAGAGTCAAATTCTAGGCTGTTCTTTAACATTAAATGCACTAGTTAAATGTTTCATACCATTAAATAAAGCAGTATTTAATGTCCCTAGTAGAAAGAATGCCTCAAATTTTGCTCTGCTATTATAACTGATAGAGGAGGTTACTTTGATGAATCAAAGACATGACGTTTTCTTGCTAATAAAGGTACTGAAATGGTGAACATACTGTAAATTAATTTGGTAGCAAAGAATATTGAGTGTATTTTTAGTAAATGTTAAGTGAGTGACATGCAAATGTAGAAAACCTCAGTGCGTGCAAAACTATTGACTGGTAGTTTATATGCCACTTATAAACAAGTATTACTGATCTGGTTAAAGTCTTTGACAAATGTCTTAGTGTGGATATTCCAGCCATATTCCATAAGCGCTTATCCGGTGCAGGTATACAGGCAGCCTGGAGTCTTTCCCAGGAAGTAAGGGCATGGAGAGGATGCCAGGAGACCACAGGGCACACACACACACACTCAGACACACACTCACACATAACGTGCCCTTCAGAGGCAGCACTGCAAGTAACTGCATGTTTGTGGACTGTGGGAGAACACATGCAAAGTTTAGCCCTTGAGGCATGAAACAACAGAGCCTCTATAGCTCCCATATATGAAACCCTCATTATTTAATTTAGATAAACAGATGACAGATACAATACCTGTCAAAAGTCCGGACACACCTACTGAAAATCATTTGTTTTTCAACAAGGTGACAACCTTAAGCACGCCTAAAGGTTAAGTACTGTTTTATCTTGTGAAGAAGGTTAAGTGGTAGCGTGACCTCGGCCCCTCAGTCCCTCGACCTAAATCCTACAGGGCTGCTTTGGGATGAATTGTATCGAAGATCAGAGTAGCCAACTTGTGCTCAGAACTTGTGGAAACTCCTTCAGCCCTGATATTGAAGCATTCCAGGTAGCTATACCTGGAAGCTGGTTGAGGGAATGCCAGGAGCCCAGTAATCTAGGCGAAGGGGTCTATTTGAAAGAGTGTAAAGCCAAAGAAAATCCTGAACGTTGCCATATTTGATATGCAGTACTTCATTGCCTCGAGGCCTTTTATTAGAAGGTGAATGACGCAGGCAAAATATAGACAAATGCAATAAAGGGAGGGGATATCCATATTTTGATAGATAGATAGATAGATAGATAGATAGATAGATAGATAGATAGATAGATAGATAAGGACAGAAACAGACAGATAGATAGATAGATAGATAGATAGATAGATAGATAGATAGATAGATAGATAGATAGATAGATAGATAGA
>JAODLC010000001.1:46341546-46355322 GCA_026781145.1 Hippopotamyrus pictus
ATTACCCAGCAACCCATGCGTGCCCCCACCCAAAATGCAGAGAACTTTTGCTCAGAATGAGGACATTATAGGCTACTAGATGGGTGGGGATGAGCGAAACGTGCGCTTACCGGGTGCTGTACGAGGTAGGGCTGGTGTGACACCCAGGAGGGATTCTGTACCTGGAACATCAAACACACTGCAGTGTAAACACACACCAGCCTGGACAAGAGTTATTTTGGGTGACCACAAATGTGCCTGCCCAAATTAGCTGTACAGACAGACCCCAGAACCAGGGCGCAGTCTTGGGGTTCTGCGAAGGGGATGAATTCAGATCCCATTCGCTGCATACTAGACGAGGAATATTATATAGTCTACACATGCTCACCTCACCCCGAAAAGTTATGTTAATGCGATATAGGTCTACTTGCATGGCATGCGCATGGTCACCATGACAACGGATGATGGCACATACCTGGTAGGCGGACACAGGCGAGATGTAGGGTGACATGGGCGTCTGCGCGATCATCCTGTTCGCTATGCTGTACGGAGACGCGTAGTACCTGAAGGCGGAGGACGGGTCAGAATGCCGGTGGTACTGAGCGAGTCGATATGAAGACCGACGGTCCCGCCCCAGGCGCCCAACGCCTCTTACCCGTTTTGCATGGCAGCTGTGGTGGGGTCATATGTGATCATCCCTGCCTGTGGGAGATAAGAGCAAATGCACAGGTATAGTCAAACCAATGCAGCCGCAGCCTGACTCATGTCCGCCGCCGCCGCCGCCGCCACGCTAAAATTAGCGGTGGCTGCCTTCCTGTGCGTCGGCACACCTCGCTCTCGCCTGCAAGCATCTCGGCGACAGTCGGGCGGCTTCGCCTCAGTGCGGCATGGGGAACTCTGGGATACCCGTGTGCCCCGGCAGGACACAGAAAAAGCGGCAGGACTTACAAGCCTCACCTCGGGGTCCCTGGACCACGCACGGCCGTTGTGCCCCGTGTACTTGCCCTGGCTCTGCCTCTTCTTCTGACCGCCATCGGCAAACTTGCACAGCAGGGGTTCCGTGGGAGCTGGACGACATGGTGGGGGGGGTTCACTGTAGGGTGCCTGCACTCATTCGACACGCTGCACCCATAATCCCATTTCCCCCTCCAATAACTCCCAGTAACCCTTCGAACACCATTCCGTCCATATAATCCAATTAAGAGCACATAAAGTGGAGATGTGTACCATAAAAGCCTGTGTGTGTGGGCGAGGGGGGGAGGGGGGGTGCTTAGCTGCAGAAAACCTGCTACCCACAGCGCCTCGGCAAATAAAATAAAACATCCAGAAGACACCCAGTGAGTTGAAGAATAAGGGGACATTGCTATGACATCATCGATGACCTCATTTCCTGTTTTGGAACGAGCACCATTCTGACTTGAATAATGTTGGCTAGCTTCTATACACACAGTCTCCTTTTTTCCAGACGTCTGTTTAACCGGAAACGGATCGCCTGTGCTGACTGTGCTAACTGAGGGTGTTGGTGTCCTTGCTGACTTGCTTGTGAATTGCACGCCAAAAGCTCTTACCCAGCACTCCGGAAGGCAGCTTAATGAACTTGCCGTTGAAGTGGGATATCACGGCATCACACTTCTCTGTTGACTCCATCCTGACAGAAATACAGACGAATTAGCCAAAATAAATGTCTTTCGTTTTACCCACAATGCCACGCATGACTTCTATGCCACTTTTCCACTACACAGTGAGCCTGGATCTAACCCAGGAAGCAGAACAAAGGGGACACCCCACCCTAACAGCACGTTTTGGGACTACGGAAGGAAGCTGGAGTATCCAAAGCAAACTTGCATAACACGGGAAGAACATACATACTCCACAAACCCTCAAACATGAAAGGTGCAAGGTGACCATGCTTCCCACAGAGCCAGTGTCACCCTCAGATCTATTTATAATAATGACAGTCACATGACACAATGCCAGTATTTTTTTTTGGTGATCACAAGAATGTTTTGCTGGCTGTGGAAGATCAAGAGATCGCATCTCCGTAGCTCATGGCCAACACATTAAGCACTTCCTCTGCGCTCTCTTAATAAACTGAAAACGCAGGCCTCAGCTCGCCCAGACACCGCCGGCACATGTTCTTACGACAGACAGAAAGACAGCGGCACCGTGTGAGTCACAGACCCGGGCTTTTGGGTGAATCGGTCGAGTGTCTCCGTTACGCAAGTGTGAAAGGAGGAGGCCACTTCACCATAATTAGACAAGGCCCGGTCATCGCAAAAACCGCTCTTAGACAGCAGCTTCGGTGAAGCAGTTTTTCGACTCCCCTCCTGCCATGATTCAGTGAAAACTCGTACAAATGACGTGATGTCAGAAGGACTTTCAGAAGCCTGAGTTTCCACTAAAAACAAGTGGCAAAGAATCAAACAGTGAAATCTCCAAAACTCACTCTGCCCAGTTCTTGTTGCTTTTGAGATGAGACCGCCAATGACCTAAAGTCAGGCTTCCTCATATGTTAGTCAGAGGTGAATAGCTCAGGTCCAGAAAGTACAAATCCAGACCAAGATTTCGTTTCAACCAACCACTTGACTCTGACTGTGACCCTTTCTATTCATCTGGTTGGCTGAAACAAAATCTTGGTCTGGATTTTTACTTTGGGAACCAAAACTCATTCGAGTCCTCCTGTACTCCCATGAACTTTAGTTAAAAATTCAGAAATAAATTCAGAGAAACGTTCTCAAGAAGTATCCCTTGGACTGAATGAGTTTTGGTAAAATCGCTCAGTCTCAAGGTACTGTTTGGGTAAGAAATCATGACCATAAGCACTTCGCCCCCTCAGTGAGTGTTGAGGGCCTATAAGGGCCAGCAAGGACCACGAGACTCACCTGGCAAAGCCCACACCTCTGCTGGCACCGTTTGAGTCCCTCAGGATCCTGGTTGAGATCACCTGACCGAATGGCTTCAACATGTTCTCCAGCTCCTGCTCATCCATCGACAGGGGCAGGTTGGAGATGTACAGATTTGTCGGGTCTTGTTCCTGTTGCTGGTGAAGACAGGAAGCAGGAAGATGCGTCAGTGCTGCTGAACGACCACCCAGAGATGGCTGATGGAGACACTGAGCCATCCCATCATCACCCTTATCTCCTGGAAACCAACTCTGGTTCCAAGTTCTGACACCACTGAAGTAATTAACAACCTCAGAATACGCAGCGTCTGTTCTGATCATTAAAATGGGCTTAGAGAATTTTATCACGCTTCCCAGCGATAATAAGGCGTGAGGGGCCAGAAGATTTGCTTCAGTTGGTATGAGGGACAGAAACTCTACTAGCCTGATGCCTGCCTAAGTTCACCGATTGTTCTTATGTTGCACTTCTGGTCCTTGAATAGTCTTATTAGGTTTTTGCTTTGTTAGAAGTTGCTGTGTGGTTCGTGCTGCAATACTACTTATACTCGTACCTGGGCATTTATTAGAAGCTCAGCCTAGCTGAACTTACACCTAGTTAACTCCTTGACAACACATAAGTTTGTACTGCGCCGTTAGTCTTGTACATCACGTCGGACAAAAGTGTCTGCAAAACATGTAAATGTAAATCCACGTGATTGGAGGAAGGAACTTACTTTGGGGTTCCTAGCAGGGGGGGGGGGTGGTGGATGGAAACAAAGACATGGGGGGGACACTTACGGGGGGGCAAGGCAGGTTTTGACCTTGGGGAGGGTGAAGAAGTGTCTTCTCACCTGACTTTCCCACAACCCAAGACATCCATACATTCCCACATCACCCAGCTATTCTCAGGTGTGATAGCGGAAAGTGAGACATATACATACAGAGTCAGAGAGTCCGTCTGGCGATTAGGAGATAAGCGTCTTCCCCAATGGGGAAATCACTCTGTTGACCCTGGAACCAGAGACTCAACGCGCTCAGTCACACACCACGCCAGGCACAAGACATAAAACGTCATACACCAGGAGTTCGCCATTAAAATCCACCATTGCTGTAATACCTGGAGAATAGAATGGATCGCTCAACTAATATGATGAGAATCGCTATCGGTGGGAGACTGGAGGCCGAGGGACTGAGCACTCGTCTGAGAGGCCTCACCGCGAGATTCATGGCACCGTTAAAGACAGCGGTGGCAAAGGCGTCACAATCGCATGATGCTGAGTCATCCCTCTGACACCAGCTCCAAGCACAATAGGCAAACCGCATGTCATATATGTATATATATATTTTTTTTTTTTTAACTAAATTCTGTCTAAGGCACCAGTTGAAGACCCATTTACACAGAAATGTAACACAAAGGGAAGTTAAAAGCTACAAAAGAATGCTATGTTGTTCATCTGCATTATCGTGTTAAAATTCAGGTTCCTTTATGCTCATGGGAGTTACACAAAAATATTCTGAGCCAAAATTAAAAATGATTGGTTTGGAGAGATAACCAATCAGATTGTAGAGGAGACGGTCCCAGCAACTAGAGGAGGCGGGACCAACCAATCAGATGTCTTGGTCCTGCCTCCTCTAGTTGCTTGGGCCCACCTTCCCCACAATCTGGTTGGTTATCTCTCAGAATCACTCATTTTTCATTCAGCCTTCGGAACATTTTTTGTGCAAGTGATACTCCCATGAGTGTCATGCACGTGTGTCTGACGCAACAAAAAATGGATGCAGCTAAGTTCCGAACAGCATCACCTTAATCTTCAATGATGTGGCTCTAAAGGGGATTCACTCCCTTTGGTAATTTTTTCTCGTGGAATAAAAAAAAACAGTGATTCTTTGCGTGTTCTTCTCTCGGAATTGAGGTATTGTGACCCCTTGCTATGATGTGCTTAGTAATCTCCGCTGCTGTCATCAGAAGGCACAGAACTATTTAAAGGCCGCTCTCCTGTAGGGAATGACGGGGTGTGTGCAGTGTTTCGCATTAAAAATCACCCCTCTGCGGGAGGCTGCACGATCAGCGTGTTTAGAAGTGAGAGCTGCATCATCACAAGGACCAAAGTGCAGGGCCGCATCCAGACAAGGGCAAGATGGGCAATTCCAAGGGGGGCAACGACTTCGCAAACCACTGACACCAACCGCTTGGTTGCCAAGCGCGTATCCAAGACAAAGGGAAGTGGGTGGTGAAGTTAGCCGCAAGTTGGGGCTCTGGAGGCGAAGCTTGCCTAAGGCACCAGATGGGTTTCAGCCGGCACTGTCAAGACAGATGCGAGGTTGGGCGGATGTGATCGCTGAGAATCTCCAGGCTGGAGTTCATCAGGAGGAATGCTGGGGAATCCGAGGTCCAAGGGGTGGAAGGTGTCAAGCATCAAGAAATTCAAAAGGTTTAACTTTGGTAGAAGGGCAAACGGGGACCTACCCTCACTTTGACACTCAGAGATATGGCACGGGGACGCAGAACAAGGTGAAGCAGGGTACACTGGCTACCAGAAGCCAGCGGTAAAGGGCGGAAGCAACATTATAACGGCAGAGAAGACCATCAACTTATCCAACAGTTTCGCAAATTGGAAGAAGACATCAAGTGGCCTTCAAAAACAATGGGAAACATTAAGTGCAGGCGTGAGGTGCACTGCTAGGACAGTTCATATCAGGCTCCTAGAAGCAGGACTGAAGTCCCATAAAGCAAGGAAGAAGCCCTTCATCAATGAGAAGGAGGGAAGAACCAGGCTGCAGTTTGCAAAAAAATTTATATTTTACACAGATTCATGCTCATAAATTGAGAAATGAGTGAAACAAAAAATTCTGCTGTGGTCTCTTACTTTTTTTGGATAACCATTATATTTATTTAATTTCTTAATTTTTAAAATATATTTTAAAAACACAATTTTGTTGTACATGTACTTGTCAATAAAGATACTATTGTATTTATAATTAATTATAAATAAACTTTATAGTATAGTATATGTCATATTGATCAGAGGGAAATTAAAAATAAACACGTTGAGTTTCATGTTTTCTGTACAAGTTGCATGACCAGATCCAAGCACATTGTTTTATGAATATATTTATTCAATATTTCACTCCATTAAAATTAAATGTTCTCATGATTGGACTCTATCCTTACCGTGTCACGGCCCTCGTCAGAAAGAAGGAATCGAACATCCTGTACCGGAAGCAGCTTTTTCAGTAGTCAGACTGCAGCCTCGTCAAAGAGAGTTTTCTGGATGTGTCTTATTTCAGGAATTCTGGGTTTTTAACATCTATTTAAGTAAAGGGTCATTTGGAGTACAGGTCGCCCCTGATGTGACACAGGCTCAGCCGTCATCTGAAAGAAATTAGTAAAAGTGTGTGTGTGTGTGTGTGTGCGTGTGTGTGGGGGGGGGTTATTCTCTGTGTGTGAAGAATGGCTTTTAAAACGCGGGACAGAAATTTGGCAGACGCAGTTGACATCTGTTTCTGTAGAGAATGGGGTCACCAGTAAAACACTCAGTCATTACACATCATGTGACTGGGTCCTGCCTGTGCACGGCCAGATCCCCTGATAAAGGGATTTAATGCCTCTCTTCCCCTAGGAAAAAAGCACACCGTGTACTCTGGTTCTAAGGCCATTTGTCAGGAATTTTACTGGGGAACCACCCATATCAGAGGTCTACGGTTAAGGAGAGACAATTATCACTTAGGGCTGGGGAGTGTGACCAGACCAAGGCATATATAGAAAATTCAGTCATACACAGCACCACTATAATAAATCTTCCCAAGGTGAAATGAAGACGCCGACTTTTCTGAACTATTCTTCTGACAGCATCTTCGTTAAAACTGCAGCCAGCAGATTTAAAAAGTTTTTTTTTTTTTTTTTCCCCCAACAAACTAAAACGTATTATATTTCATTATATTTAGATAATAATGTAAGCCTCTGCCTCTAGCCATAAAAATCACAGAACTCAGCAGACAGACATCAGAGTTCATTTCCTCAAAAAAAAAAAAAAAAAAATCTACCCCAGAGAAGAATGGAAAAAAGGTTCATTAAAATCCCAGCAAGTCATGGGATTAATGAGAGAAACTAAAAGACCATTTTATGGCCTGTATGTCAAAGCAAACAGAGATTAAACTTTAGCAAGCCTGAGAAAACAGCTTTATCTAAATTAGAATTAAATGAGGGGCTAAGGGTGGTAATGAAGGTGTTTTGAGGGGGTCATATCAGACTGCTGGGATTCAGTTTAATTTCTGTATTTCTCTTTAGTGTCGCTGGCCTAATTCTCTAGGCCGGTCACCACGGCAACAGTCAATTATTTACTTACCTTTCTTCAGTCCCAGAATGTAAACCAGCTCGTTCCCAGTCATTCCGACTCGTAACCGGAAACGAAGCATCACGCAGGTTTACAAGGGAGCATGGGCCCCTCAAATAAATAACGCGCCCCCCTCAGGTGGGAGTCAATCAGTCCATGACTTAGGCCTGGAGTAACTACACGTGCAGCGTCCTCATAAGCCGCTGGTCTTAAGTTAATGCGATTTAATATCTAATATATTTGATATGAATACACTCACTGAAAAGCCTATGTAACGTTTTCCCAATATAAGGAACATTTCTGAATTTTGTGAGCCGCCAGTCAGCTCCGTTTCTCTCCGACGTGACCTCATGCGTAGGGCAAATGAGCCCGTTGCTATTCAGTTTTAACGTCAGTTAGCTAGCTTGAATCAAGATGGACGAACATCAGCAACTTTGCACACAAAGACAATGAAATGAAAGGGGGAGGGGTTAGCCCTTCTAGGTGCTGTTGCCCCGGGGGCCCTTAATGCTCCTAATCCAGCCCTGTCCATGACTGTCAAACGCCTGCAGCGATCGGGCCCCCACACTAATCTCAGAGGCACCCTTAGCGGTTTTATCCTGGACCCGGAACTGCCACCACAGATGTCAATCGTCCCAGTCGGCCTTTCCGATCGGAACCTCAGCCGGCCCATCGCGGGTATGAATCTATGGTTTGCTATGCAATGTTCACCAGGACAACGGGTTTCAAGCAAAGCCGCTAAACATAAGGTCATGTGACACGGTAAAAATAATTAGAAATGCAATAAATGTGTTGCGATTCTTCAGCGAAAAAAGAAAACAAAAACAAAATGACGATATTTAGACAGGCACGTCAAACCAGGCTATAGGGAGATGCTGCTGTCACACTGTACTGCGGAGGCACGCAAAGCGCTAATGCTGGGGTTTTTGAACCGTGACGAGCGGGTCAGATGCGTCACGGGGCACTAAACGCCAGCACATGCCATTCGCACCACGGCACGCTATCCTCCTCAGCCGACACCGAGACATCAGCTTGACATCTCTTCTACCAGGAGCTGCACTAGCTGTCGGGACAGACTTGAGGTCGTGTGTTGTGATTAAAGACAAAAACGCTAAAATCAGAAAAGGGAAAAGGCACAGGGATTTGAGTATATGGCTTCATGCAAAGGTGCCAAAGATGCACACGTCTTTTAGCCGTTTGATTTGCGTGGTCGTTTATTTGGGACTTTTCTGTTATAATCACAGCAGGTATAATGGATACTTTCCGGGAATATCGTATCTACAGTGGGTTTGTAACACAGCTCGTCTGTCAAACCTTCTGCTACGCCTGTGCTAAAGCGAGCGATTTCTCTTCCAGAATCGGAATATTATTATAGCTACTGTCCAAGTCGCATTCCTGCGCTTTGACCCGGGAACTCTCTAAAAGAGGGAGGCTTCTGTCAAGATTATAGGGTTACACTCTTAGAAAGACTATAAAAAAAAATGAACAACCACAGCTCATGTGGAGTCAGAAGCTGTGAAACCAGAGTGGTGAACGTCTCAGGGCTTCTGTGTTGGTATTTTTATGATAATAGTGGGACTAGAACCAAAACTCCTCACCTTCGCCATCTGGGCTTGGACCCCGGTGGTCTTCAGGCCGGTGACTGCTTTCTGAGCGGCGGCTGGGCTGTCAAAGTCTACAAAGCCGTAACCTATGTGGGCGGGGGTGGAATCCAAACACTCAGCTTGAACTGGATCTCTCATCTTTTGTTCTACCATGTTCATCTAGGACTATATATTTAGCAAAAGGTGAAATTCACATTGTTACATTCGTCACTAAGCTTATCAGTAACAAGATATAAAAAATTGCTTTTCTGAAGACAACACTGGCTGAGCCATGTGGCCGTGATGATAACAGTTGAAACAGATTTGGACATTTTGAATAAAACTTGGCAATTTTTTAGCTGGGTTAAGACAGAACCATAGCAAAGAGAACATTCTGCATCTGGCTCCATCTTTATAGACTCTGCGTTAACGACACGGGAAACACAAGCTCTGCAGTTTGTCATGACGACGCAGTGCAGTGCAGTGCAGGTCCAGCCATTGTCTCCAGGATGCGATACTGCACTGAAGTCTGAAAATCTCATCCAGGTATAGCCTGCGAGCTCCTCACTGTAACGAGGAAGGTCACATGACACCTGAACAGCGACATAATTACCAACCACCGTTCTTCAAACAGCACTGTTTGTCTCTAATACCAGTGAAGTTCAATTCTCTGCCTGATCGGAATGCCCAAAGAATTATGCAACATATTTTTTACCTTCAAGCACTGTTGTGACCGAGTATTACAACACTTACAGTTTTTCTCCGTTGCTTTGGACAATTTCTCGAAACTATCACGAGGTTCTTTCAACTGCTTGTGCATGTCTGAAAACAGTCCGTCCGCTGCTGCACATTGCATACCCAGCAGATGAAGTAATTCATTCAAAACCTTCCATTCATGCTTCAATATGCAATTTTCTTGTCAGCCATTTAGTCAATGCCACCAAAATGTGAAATGTCTGAATCACTGCCCAGCGACATGCCAGTCAAAATGTTTAGTCACGTTGTCAACAAGAAAATATACTATGGAAGTATTTTAAGAATTAAAATTGATCAGTTGTCGCTCAACTGTTGGTAGCTATCATTTCGCTATACCTGGAAGATTTAAAAATCAAAACTTTTTTTTTTTTTACAGTGAAGATGTACAGTGTTTTATGTGGTTATGTTGGAAACGAGGCCAATTTTGCATCATGGATTATCCTGTAATTCCTGCTGCTCTGGCCACATACTTTCATCTACATCACATCTCACATTCTCCCTTACATACATCATCTGCCCCAACCACCCTCTACTAGAATCTGCCGGAATGTCATTGCATCCACAGTGAGTAAAGAAACATGGTTGTGTTTCTGTTTTTATCATCCAATAAAACCTCTATTTTGGAGCCATTTCCCTTAAACTTCAACACTAAAGGAAGCATATAGTTCATTTCGGCAACATGACTAATACAGTGTTGTCAACTTTGGTCAGCTGGCTGGCATGAGATTTTCAATTGGAGACAAGTCTGCACACTTATTTACATGCACGTAACAGTTGATTAGCTTGTAAATAGCCTGTAGGGTTTGAAAACTACCCCGATACTTTTGATGTAGCCAATTTAGGTCTATAATGGAATAATACAGATTTGCTGTAAGACTTCATGCATGAGCGCGGGACTCAAAGGGTGAGTGTCACGCCAGATGCGTGAGAGTTGGCAACCCTGCTAATGCAACTGATTTTTGGGCTAATTGAAAGTGAGAATACCTAATCCTATAAGACCCAAAAGTAAATCATTTGTGAATGAAGGAAAACAATGAGAAATAACATTCTGTTGAGAGAAACTGACTTCAGGGTATGCAGGTTCACATACGTAGTTATGAGAGGCACTCCTTGAGAATTTGTCCAAAGCAACCAAGAAGAACTGCAACACCTTAGTTGTTGATGATGAAGGCCTCTTGAGGCCTTGACCTTTTGATGTGGAAAGGTGAGTAGGATCAAGACATTATGTTCTGGACTACTGTAAATTTGAGCTCCCTCATTTGCATTACACGAGGATTACTTAGCACCAATTGGTTATAAAATTAATAAGACAGCCAATCGGAATTAGGTTATGGATCACTCTGTTGGTTGAGACAGATCGCAGTAGTGCAACCCCACACACTTTTTCAATGGAGGTGAGGAGACCTGCCAAGGCCTGCTAAGTACCACCACTCCTGTAGAAATGCACAGCTGTGGAAACAAATTGGGGCCGGTAGACGGCTGTCTGCGCTCCCTGCTCCGAGGTCCATCCTTTCATCATACAGTATATGTGCAGAGTGATGGCCAGGGGGCTGGGCTTCCATTTTAAGGGAACGCCATCCCCCCCCAGATCAGTCCTCTTGGTACCTTCCTTAAGGTAGCCTGGGCAAACATTCGCGCTCACGTCGTCTCTGACAGGGGTCTTCCTCGCCGGAGCTTTGATATCTCAGCATTCCAGTTGATCACAGGGATAAGCGGGCCCAACTTCCAGACTACACAGCTGTCCCTCGATGACTCACAGCGACGCAGCTGCAACTTGCAGACAGGCGGCTGCTCCGCTTGGACTTTTTTTTTTTTAAGGTGGACCCGTTTAACCCTTTGTTTCAAATGCCACTTTTAGGTTTTCAATCTCAAACAATATGACGCAACCACAAGTTCCTTAAACGTTGACAGAGTATCTGATTAAGAACGAAATACCACTAGGAGTTCAAATTGGGTCTGTTAACTCGGGCACGTTATGATTTAATGGGTCTCACTGTGTCACCAAGACAACAGCAAAGAAAGAGAAAACAGCGATACTGACCTTTGCATTTGTTCGTTGTCTTATCCAGGATGGCCTTTGTTGACACTATTTTGCCATACCTAAAAAGAGGAGAGAGAGAGAGAGAGAGAGAGAGAGAGAGACTCATTGTCGAGATGATTACGCCCAAGACTCCAAGGACCCTCGAGCAGCTGTTAGGAGAGACCACACGATAGGCAGAGCGAGTCTGCAGAATCACATGCCGCTTGGGACCTGGAGGACAGGAAGTCGCTCGTGCTGAGGCGCAGCCAGCCATGGCAGAAGACCCAAAACCGCCGTTTTCGCGACTCTTCAGAAAGTGTGGGGAGAACCAGAAAAACCACAACAAAAAGAGTAGCAGTTTGTGTATGAGGGAGATTAAAATAAAATGCGATTAAAAGAAGAGCAACACTGATACTTGGTGATCCAAACGTGCGCCATCCCAGTGCTAATGTGAGGGACCGCCTCAGATCCTGACTGGGCTCCCTGCATGATTATCGGCAGTGAAATACGGAGGCTTGTCATCCACAGACAGACGTGTAAGGCCCACGGAGATCTTGAGGATTAAAAAAAAATACAAAACAACCATAATAAAAGGAAGTGGCTTCCCTCCAGCGTGACAGCAGAAACCATAAATTTTTCACAGTCAAGCGATTAACCAGTTTCCTTCCTCGGCCTCATGAACCGTGAGGCCGCGGGGGTCACCGTCCTGGCCGATATATCATGGAGACGACCCTGGGGCAAAGCGTGCTTGGAAATGCAATCATGTTCCTCCACGAGAACATGCAGCACATCTGCCACAGCATAATCACAGCCGATGTATCTATATGAATAATATTAACACTGCTATACTGCTCTCATATTACACCATGTACAATAAGAGGGAGATGATGGAAGTTCACAAGCATCAGACTGTCATGGATAAATATTACAAATAGCCTGATAAATTATTATACTGTATTATTATACAAGTTAAAATGGATTAGAATTAGATTCATAGCCAATAACACTGGGAAACTACAGAATTGCTTTGCTTATTTGTGCACTATATGTGTTTCAGGTTAAAATATAAAAATTTGAGGAAATTCCAGCCATAGCAGGTACGTCCTACAGCAGGGATTCTACCCCCCGAAACCTGGGATCGACCCCTTCTGTGTCACGCTAGGTCTGGTTTGGAACAGATGCTTGGATCCACCTTTGCGTTCTTCGGTCTATGTTTGATGTCTACAGCCGATGAAACCCCTCCAGTTCTGCAGCTGGAGTCGAACAAGTGAGGTCACACCGCCCCATGAAAATCCCGACCAAACCCATCTGAGGCATGGATGGAGCCATCCTGAGCCTGAGTGGGCGTCGCCCGTCGAGCATAGGCCTGAGATCAGATTAGCTTCGCGTGAAAATGGACGAGTCAAGAGGAAAAGGCACATCACCCAGTTACTAGATAGCCCCATAAGATTCCGAGCGGGGGGGCTGATACGCCGTCCAACCGAATCAATCCTGCAAAGCTCACACCCACCACAGAACCAATCAAATCTATCAAAAATTAGACTGAAAAGCACATACATTAACAAGGTATCAGGTACATAAAGGAACATCCAACAGCAGAGGAATTTCAAGGTGACCTTCAAACTGGTGCAGGAAGCAGGATGACATATTTACATAAATAAGGGCTCTGCTGACCTCAGGGAATGCTAAAGCAATCCACTAATCATATTGCAGGCTGCCCCTTTAAATTTTAAAATGCCTAATTGTCAATATATTATAGAACACATGGTTATTACAGAATGAAAACACCACACAAACCGATAGACAAGTGAATGAGCAGATGTGCAATGTACAACAGCATTATTATATAATGACAACAAACAGACACATAATTACTACCACACAGTCAAATAGTTGGTTCTACACGCTACTTATGAATCAGTTCCAGGGACAGTAATATTGTTACTGCTACATACTTTTATTAAGACTTCTTAATATACATCTGAAGCTTCTTCAGCCTTCGTGTAGGGTTTGAGAGTGTGTCTTGTGATGGACTGGCATCCCATCCATGACGTCCCCAGCACCTCCAGGGATCGACTCCCCCCCCTCTGAGCCCTTTACTAGATAAGCGGCATGGAAGACGGATGGAGGTACATGGGAGGTTCCTAATAGGGCTGCACGATTAACCTTTATCGCATCGATATTGAGGTTTTAACTCCCGCAATAACCTAACCTCAGGAGTCT
>JAODLC010000001.1:46373879-46400485 GCA_026781145.1 Hippopotamyrus pictus
CTGGACCCCCCCCCCCCCCCACTCCACGGAGAATAGGACAAATGGGTTTGGAAAATGGATGGATGTTTATTATTAATGTATATTAAAGCTATTATGGTATGTTAGGATGTTAATGTGTACTTACATGCTGTTTATGAATATTCTAAGGATGCATCATAAAGGTATTACGAAAGTGCAGTTAATGTCAAACATTACTCAAATATGTAAGTTCAGGGAAAATAAACATTTATAGGGAAGAAATCCCCAGAATCTATTATTGTATCTACTTCAGAAAGGATGACCCTCCGTTTCTGTGCTCTGCGTTGCGAATGTCCCATGAGGGCAGTTCCGGGGAGCTTCCCCCACCAACGGCAGGCTGACTCTGCCACTCAGGCTAAAAACACAACTTCCTTTCACAGACTCAGATCGATCCCCCTCCCTCGTAGCTTCCTGTCCGCTGGCTTCCTCGGCCCTAACTCCAGCCCTGTCTCAGAGGCCTCGTCAGAGCCCAGATCGAGGTCCTTGGCCCAGCTGAGGACACGGGTGGGCCTGCTATCAGGGCTCGCTGCTGATTTGGTGGTGGAGGGGTGTGGGACAGAGACCGAAGCCCCTCTCAGAGAGAGAGAGAGAGAGAGAGAGAGAGAGAGAGAGAGAGAGAGAGAGAGAGAGAGGACTATCTCTGACAGCTCAGCAGGGGCAGAGTCACCCCGGGCAGTGTGTCTATGTGTGTGTATTTGTGTGGTGTGTGTGTGTGTGTGTGTGTATGTATGTGTGTGTGTCTGTGTGGTGTGTCTGTGTGTCTGTCTGTATCTGTGTGGTGTGTGTGCGTGTGTGTGTCTGTATCTGTGTGGTGTGTGTATCTGTGTGGTGTGTGTGTGTGTGTGTGTGTGTCTGTATCTGTGTGGTGTGTGTGCGTGTGTGTGTGTGTGTCTGTATCTGTGTGGTGTGTGTGTGTGTGTGTGTATCTGTGTGGTGTGTGTGTGTCTGTATCTGTGTGGTGTGTGTGTGTGTGTCTGTATCTGTGTGGTGTGTGTGTGTGTATATGAGTGTGTGAACGCATAGCACAGGAAGATCAGCGGATCTTGCAGCAAATTGCTGAGTTGGGGGGTGTGGCAGGAACAGCAATAGTTGCCTAACTACAGAAGTGACCAAGAACAGTGACCAAGATTCTGAAAGGCGAGCAATCAACTATACTTTTATTTTAATTATTATATAATAATTTATAATATATTCATTTATAATTTAATATATAACTATAGATCATAGGGTATAATGTCTTGAAAACAGTAATAAATATTTGCTTAGACACAAAGGCAGTGGATTATGTTTATTAGTTCCATACATTTTTACACAAAGTGACCTTGCCTGATTATAAAGCGTCATCATATTTTTATTTATGCAATTTAGGTTAAATTCTAAGGTCTAGGAGCAGTCCTGGTTACTTGCACTACAGCTAATGACCAGAAGCATGTTAAATCTGCCTGCTCCTTCGTCTTTAATGGATTAGGTATATGTTAACTAACGTAGAAGTTGATTAGATAATATGAGACTGAACTCAAATCAAGGTTTTTTTTTTTGCTCCTCCTCTTTTAACTCACAGTTTCTAACAGCTACCTCTGACCGCAGGCGAGACAGCACTGCAGAGCACTGCAGAGCACTGCAGAGCACTGCAGGCACTGGTGCTGTATTACGTTTGCATAAAGGACTGAAATGTGCGTAAATGTACCCTAACAATACAATTAAAAGCATCCGCAAATACATTTAAAGAACTGCATCACGACAGCAAACCTAAATAATCAAACAAATATTATGCGCACAAATCCTCAGATCAAACGAACCAGCTCCACACGATGCTTAAAACCTGCGACGGTGCAAACCTATAAAAGCGCATCTGCTGCAACGGGGAGTAACGCATGGCAGCACACTCTGCAATGTCAACCATGGCTCAGGGGCATTTCAGTGATGAAAAATAATACATTCCTTATGCAGACAATCAATCCGTAAGGCTTATAAGCAATACATAATGCATCTCCTCATGGACATAATGTAACAAGTATATAGTACTATGAAAAAAGTAATTCCAGTGAATACAGCTTGGTTCTAACAATGCGCAGACCAACTGTATTATTAATAAATACAGAAATTTAGAGTATGGACGCATGTATCGTTCCGTAATTTCTGGCACCTTCCGCCCCCTATCAGTTAATAGGCCTGAGCCTGGCAGACACACACTGCCAGCCGCCGGGCCTCCGGGTGGGGGTTACGGGTGCCGGCGGGCAGCGCGACTTCCTTGATTAATTTTGCGCGATCCGCCACAGGGCTCGCGGTAATGATGGCGAAGGACTTACTTTAGCTTTCATTCTAGTGTCCCTCTCCACACAAACATCCCACCGTATCCTGGCGACAGTTGCAGGCGGCCTGCAGGACTCGAAGCTCTTGTGGATTGATGACCAAAAATAACAACACCTTTCCTTCCCCGATGCAGCGCTGCTTCCTGGCATTGATGCTATTAATGTCACTGTAAATGTGCAGCCTCTTATCTTAGTTCAAGCAGAACAACTCGAAAGATGAAACCTATAGCGTGCTTGTGGCATTTAGCTATCACTGCTTAGCCTAGCAGCACAGTTAATATGATTAATAACATGCTGGCGTATTTATAAAGGAGAGCAGGGTGGTATGATGGCTCAGTGGGTACCGTGGCGTCACAATTGACGGCAGCCTGATTCTGACCATGACTGTGCATATGCAGTGTTTTGAGTCTTTGTCCAAGTCCATGTCAGTTTTTCCCCACAGTCCCGAGACACATTGTTGTCTCTACATTAGCTGTACCGTGCACCCATTAATGAACCAGCATCCCTTATAGTGCATCCAGGATTGGCTGCAGACTCATCCATCCCAATACGACTGACGGATGTATACTGTCTATGTCAGTGTTTCCCAATCCGGTCCTCCGGGACCTACAGTCAGTCCATATTTTTGATCCCCCCCCCCATGCACACATACACACAGACAGACCTGTACTTCTGTATCTTTGTGGGGACTGCCCATTCATTTCTATGGGAAAAACCCTAATCCTAACAATAACAACTTTAACTCCTACCCATCCCTAACCTTAACCATAAGTAACCAAACAAAATACAAGTCATTTGGTATTTTCAGTTTTTTGATTACAGTCACAGATTTTTATAAAGTTAAATTTCTCCTTGTGGGGACTGAAAAAAGGATCCCCACAATGTCAAAATAACAGGTTTTTATCACATTGTGGGGACATTTGGTAATGTATACCTGGACCACACACACACACACAGATGCAATGAGTCGAAGTTCATGTTGACGCCTGCATGACATTTTTTCTTTATTACACGGCTAGCGCTGTGTTCACGGTACCCCAGAACGTCACTCAGGCTAAGATCAAAGAGTTTGGCCCTGCGCCCACACAGACCTACAGCTGGTTCAAAATAATAATAATAAAAAAAAACACAGCTTGCTTCACCGCGGCGTCGGCAATGATCCGGCAATGACAGCAAAGGCAAGGGAGTCAAGGGAAATGAGCAGATAAAATGTCTCGAACCCAGCTCCAGAAACGCCTTCCGAATTCAGCGCCCTCAGACCTATGAGCGAGGCCCAGCGTTAGCCCCTATTTGGATGGTGTGTGATCAATGCAAAGTGCTTCTTGCCTCATCGCCATTAGCGGCTCACAGTCGGTTCTCCCCACACTGGATCTATTAGCCGTCTGCGCTTTTTGTTCTTGAATTATTTAGAAGCCATTGCATTAGCAGTGTTACCTGTTTGGGATGGCTGCCCTTCTGCATATTTGAGTTTTGTTACTGTAGAATACATATAGATGCAAAAATTGTGATTACTGTGCCACACAACGCATCTTCTGAGACCTATGAAGCGGTAGTTTTTATTGTTTTTTTGGCTTAACAAGTGATACAATATATGCATCTTGCCCATCTTAAAGTCAACTATCTATAACTATAAATACAGTGAGTGTGATTAGACATCAGTGTAATAAAAACCTGTTTTTTTTTTTTTACATTGTGGGGACCTTTTTTCAGGTCCCCACAAAGATCTGTGAATGCAATCAAAAAACTAAAAATGCCAAAGGTCTAGAATTTAGATTGGCTACTTATGGTTAAGGTTAGGGCTGGGTAGGGGTTAAGGTCGTCACGTTGTAATTAGTTTTCCCCATAGAAATTAATGGAAAACCTGTGTGGTTGTGTATATATAGTATTTGTTTATGAGGAATGTATAAGACTTGCAGGGACACTTCCTGCGGGATCAATAAATCTCATACTGTGCTTTTCCCTGGAGGTTGTCACCATTTTCGTTACAATAGTTTCAGTTCTCTGCTTGACCCCGTGACAGGTCACTCACTGAGGAGCTAACCTCCCCATATCTAGAAGGACCTGCACAGGAGACTCGCAAAGCCCTTACCCCAGACATTTTGCCCAGTCCTTGAAGTGGGCAAAACAGATGGCAGTTCTCCTGTTGCTACTCATTACCGGGAGAATATGAGATGTTCCAGTACTGGTGAGTACCAGTTCACTTCAAGCACTGGTTTTCCCATTACGCAACGATGCCCACGACAGGTGGCTAACATCACAAGACCCTAACGAATGTGTCCCCTTCATTAATCCAGGCAGAAGGACCAGCACATATTACATCATCCTCATCAAATGGTTCCTTGTACAATAGTAATGTGCCCACCCAGCTAGGACTTAACACACTTAAAGATTGTTTTATTTCTGTTAAATCAATGCAGGCTAAATGCTTGTTCAAGTCTCTCCTGGGACATAAGGCATAAACCTTCAGGACATAAGGCTAATCTTTTGGTTGGTACCCCCTGCCTTCAGCAATTAAAATGATAGTGACTGAACTGTTCCACATTCTGTACAAGCCTACAAAACATCGCTGACCCAGTACCGCATACACATCAAGATACCTAGGGGCTGCGTTTAATTAATCTAAATAAATCACGCGAGTCATTTTAGGGTAGCGTGCTTCTTGCATGTGTGCATGGTAGAGGGACGTTAACACCCACATCTGCTCAGTTAAAGAAAGCCAGTCTATCACACTGCAGCCCCGTTTATACTGCTCATAAATACATACTATATAGCCTATGTATGTAATCGTACTATAGTTCTATGTCCAAGTTTGATTAAATGTTTTAACATTTATAACATTTCTTTGTTTAACGTTTCTGTAAAACAAATACTATAAGTCAAATAAATATGTTAAACTTAAAACAACTGAATAAATATCCAATAAAATGAATAAATATAGCCTATAGTGTAAACAAGACAGTGGGTTAAAGTCTATTTTCTTCCTCTTCTTATATGTGACATGATATTTCTCATGAAACACCTAATATTTTGCTTACCGTTCACCCTGAAATGCACGAAGTTAATCATTACTTTAATAACCTGAAATGTTAAATGCGACTTTCAGATTTATACCGCAATTTGTAACCTCGGTCGATTACAGTTCACCCGCCTGGCGTCGGAGCCTTCAGCTCGCAAAATAAAATACAGGTCATTTATCTTCTGGCTATAGCAATCAATCTCACAGACCATACCTCTTGAACTTTAACTCCCCGTCCGCTTAGGTATAACACAGTACACAGATAAAAACGCACAACAATTCAACAGAAGTCAACAATTTAAACTGTAAAGAATATTATACAATTAGCCTAAGCCTTATACACCACTTTCAGTCATTTGTACATTATCAATGCATATGCTAATGTATGTATTAAACAAATATGTGTCTTCAAAAAGATTCAGTGCAAATAACAATTACAGAGGCGACAGATTATAAGAGCAGCTAATGCCGTATATAGTTTTGAAGAAAATGCTGTGTCATTTTGAAATGTGAAATACCGCGACCCCAAATGTGTCCTCTAAAAATGCCATATTTCTGGGGCACAGTTCCCGCAGGAAGCGGCGAGTACCGACTAAACACGCAAAACGCGGGGAGCATATTTAATTACACGAGTCGGGGGTGGGGGGGGGGGGCGCAGAAGGCAAGAGTTGGATGAATAAATAAATAACCAGCTGAAGGACACGTAAATGAATTCAATAACTAAATAACAATCACAACAACAATTCCATCAACTAATATCTATTCCTCTTCCCGTTGTGAGTCAAGGAAACTATATAAATGTTATATTTATAATAACTCGGCATAATATGCGATTTAACGAGCAGAGCCGAACCAATTTCATATAAAAAAAAAACTGGTAACAAAAGAATATTACCTTAGCTGGAAGGTATTGGGGGTAGTAATATGAGTAGTGCTGGTACATCTGTCGTTTCCACACTTTTCCCATGAAGATATGAATTAAAGGCTCCCGAATCTTACTTTCAGTCCTTACTTCGGTATATTCGCTCCTTTCCGTGTTAAATTCCTATCAGCCGGGAAGAATCAGAGGACAGGAGCGAGCCGCAGTCGGACCTGAAGGAGATCTGGGTTTGTGGAGCTGCGTGTGTGTGTGTGTGTGTGTGTGTGTGTTGGAGGGATGTCGGAGTCGGCTCAGCTCGGTTCGGTTCGGTTCAGCCGAGGCTCGACCGGTGCATCGATCCCTCCGGGAACCCGCGCCGCAGAATGCGTGTGCGGCTAGAAATCGTAATTTATGTACTTAGCAGACAATAAACTAAGCCTGTGTCAACACTGGAACAGGATGCCCTTCTTGTTCTAGTAAATATTTCTATATCATTAAACTTGAAGGCAGCAGCGCACCTCTATTAGTTTAAGATTGGGTTAAAGCATCATAAGCCTTCAAGTGTTTAGTTTTGAAATGAAGTTCTTAGTGAAGGTGTAACAATCTGTTCTGGGAGAAGGGGTTGCTAAAGAAGGGTAACAAATAAATATGCATTTACATACACCACAAATATATCGACATTAGTATAGTTTCAATTCAAATAAAATATCTCAGAACTTCACTGCTCCCACTGAAGTTTGTAAAAAAAAAAATAGGTTCTTGTGATTCAGAACCCAAAATTCACTAAACAAACTTTTTGAATGATAATGTAATGCTGATTTAATAAATCTAATATAATAAGTCCATGAAACAAAGGCATAGCAGTGATACTGACCGTCTTAATCTTTCGTAATCTTGCTCAGTCTTTCTACGCGCCTCGTGCCATGCGCGTCACGCACGAATTATTGTGAGGAGTTACGTTAATGATAATGATTAATTCTTCTTAGTCTGGAACGCAGACACCCTGTATCTTTCATGGAAGTCATTTGGATTCAAACCCAATGCTGTCAACAAAACGCCCTCTGTTAAAATATGGGTTATGTGTAATATATGGGATTTTTTAATGCACGTAAAACGCACCGTTTCTTTGTTGTTAATATATTTCGTAATGTGTAATAGACTGTTTGCATTCATTTTTCATTCATTGATCCGTACTCCAGGTCAGAACCCCTCCCAGGCAGCATAGAGCTCAAAGCAAAGATACCCCCTGTTCTGGGTCCATCGCCGGGCTCTTACACAAGCAGCACAGAGCAGGGCTGGGATATGAACCCACAACCTGGATGTGCGAGGAGACGGCTGCTGCCCAAAACCAAAATATAAAAATAGAACGTCGGTAACACAAGCTACCCATATTCCTTTATTTGCATCCCCACCAAATTTAACCAGGTTAAATTAGGAATTCTGTAATACAAAGAGCAAATGAAGTAGATAGATAGATAGATAGATAGATAGATAGATAGATAGATAGATAGATAGATAGATAGATAGATAGATCTACAGCAGAATTTCATGTAATTTCCCTGATATATTTATAGGAAACATAAACATACTGTGGCGGAAACATGTTATATATAGCAACAGGGACAGTGGGATCCGGATTTTTTAAGGGTCACTTGCAGACAACAGGAAAGCATCCTCAAGCTTTTCCGTTAAGCTCTGTGACAGGTGATACCCCTCGAGGTCATGCAGTACAGTTCCCATAAACTTTTCACGTCACATGTGAAATATATAGTCAATATTTTGCTTAATGTGGCTCATTCCCTGACCTTTGGGTCGAAGCTTTTTTCACACAATACTTAATTGTAGTTGTAGAAGTCCGTGATTTTGGTGGGGGGGGTCGGTTGGTGGCGGGGGTGAGAATTTTACCTAACCTCGAGCCCTGGTCCGACGAGTGCTGGACTCAGTGGAAGAAAACTTCCTGTCCTGCAGGAAATGCCCAACTCCCAGTGCGGAAGGGCTGGGCTGGTTCCTGGAGGAAAATCCAAGAGTCTATGTGGGATAAACAAATGAAAGCAAGGACCGTGGCAGGGGAGGGGGGAGGGGTCCCTTTTCCCAGGGTGCTCTGCGATTCGTGCCCCACCCACCTCTGCAAAGGGTGAAGATTAATACACAATGTCTGCAAGTGTCAGGTGATTGCAAAAAGCTGATTGGTGGAGCTGATATTGACAGAGAAATGACTGCTGTGTTTGTGAGTGATATTATTATTATTATTTACTTTTGGTTATTTTTTACACCACATTGTATTTCCTTAGAAGAGAAACAAGGAAAATTAGTTGTATAAGTGGCAATGAAAACTTTTATAATTCAGTGTGTGCCATGATAAGACTCACTCTGGACAAAACATTCCACAGTGGCAATGCGGCAGTGGATAAGGAAGGGGAGATTAACGAAAGAGGTTTAACGAAATGGTGAAGAGGAACGGAAATGAGAGACAGTCACTCCAGTAGGACTGGGGATCAGCATCTGTGTGCATGTCCTGGGGAGAAGAGACTTATCTGATAGGTGAAGAGGATGAACTGGCCGGTCACATGACCTCTCCTGACTTCAGAATGTGTGTACCTTACCTTTTTACGTAACTTTACATCTAGATCATGCAGCTCAATGAGCAGAGTGTTGTTCTAACAATACAAAAGCCGTGGGTTCATATCCCAAAAAGTATAAATGAATTGTAACCTTTCCTCTACTGTAAGTGCTTTAAGTAAACATACATATTTAATGCGTGCCTTTGAGTAGCTTTTCCTACTCAAATACCTGAAGGCCACAATGCGCCTGAACCTTGCATCTTCTCCCCATGCCGTGTGCAGTTCCACCAGCTGCTCCAGTTTCTTTCCAAAGGCAGGCAGTTATTTAATCTAACTGGCGTCTAAAATGGCCTGTGAGTGTTGCTCGCCACCATCCTGCACTTCCTGGGGTGGGCTCCGCAAACCTTTACTGGATTAAGTAGCCAGAAGATGGATGGTGATGTCAATATTCTGACGCTTGGAAAAGATTTTCGATGGCAAAATGAATCACCATAATTAGAGTGACTTTCCACTGCCGGTAGATGTCGAATCAAAATCAGACTTCATTCATCGAGGAAATTCCATATCTGAAGAATTTGTTTTCGCAAGTTGTATTAAATGCACAGAACAAAACAACTGTGAGTCACAGTACAATACACTGTGCAATTCTCCATCTGGCATGCAGCAAAGACTACACATTATTTCACAACACAATATGCAGGAGAATGTGACGTTGGCTGTTCCTGAAATTCTAATATTCTTGGGTATGTGACATTGGCTGGATCACAAAATGTAAGAAAACAAACAAGACACAAGACATCAAACAAACATGGCCGCCATTTTTGGGCAGAGCCACCATGACTCCTGTTTCCAGTGACTATAATCATCATGTGAAAGGCTGCCCTTATTCTCACTCCAGTGCATAATCCTCTGTGAAAGGTCCATCGTGACGTCATAACACTGGGAAGGAACTGGAATCCATTTCACTTCATTTGAAAGACACATGGTTTGGGGTTATAGGGTCAACACTGGGGCTGGCTGCTTCCCCCCACTGATTCATTATCTGCCCCCTACTCACTTCCAGCTGTACAGGGATGACACCCTAATCCATCAAATGGGAAAAAAATCCATCCGTTGGTGGAGGAGGGGTGGTCCGGCGTGAAACATGCCTAGGCGAAATGGCTACGTTTCAGGTCAGACTGGAATGCAGACCTGCCCACGATGCACTTTTTGGGTGGAGGTCTTGTCCTCCAAGGTAGCCTTGCTGGATTCCTATCACTGAGGTCATTACTCTGACATCTGTGTGCCATGTGACCATGTTCCAATGGAATCAAACAGCGGCCACACTGAAGTGTGATTCTGTGTGTGTATCTGGGCTCTATGACGGCATAGCTGGATGGTTGGGTTTTCAGTAATGAAAAAATCCAGGATTCTCTCTCTTTGAAATGTAACCAAAATGTTTGAGAACTGGGTAATTCAGGTCCAGAGACTAAAAGTCCAGACCAAGATTTTGTTTCAACCAGCAGGTTGAGCACAAATAGTCAACCGGTTGGTCGAAATAAAATCTTGGTCTGGAGTTTTACTCTCTGGACCTGAATTACCCAACGCTGTTGATAACACTAGTTATAGTGCTGAGTGCTTCCTATGTTAAGGCAGCATAAATGTCACTTTAAATCATAAGTAGAGCCTTTTGTGGCACTGGAATTACCTGAAATGCCCGCCTCTATCAACGGGCTCTCTGCTGTTCTGGGTGACGTTGTCAGCCAGTAAAATGAATGGGATTTTATCCCGTGAATTTAAGGGTGGCATGATATAATGCAATGGGCCCGACAGATGAATGATTTGCATTCAGTTTGGCTGACTCAGCTGTTTTTATTGTTCATCTCGTTAAACATATTTGCCTCGCCTAATTGTTCACTCCCGGCCCATTGTGAATTTTGAGGTGTAATTTGGTACACCGCCCTGCTCAGACATCAACTCAACCCCATCCTGCTCACAGACACAAATAAATTCAGGGTAAGAGCACCACCCCCCCACCCCCCAAAGCTGCAGGTAATCTAATGGTTAACTGCATAACCTTGAAACCCAAAAGTTGTTAACTCATCTGCTATGAGGGTCCTTTCTGTTGGACCATTGGGTGAGGCATTTAAACTGAATTGCTCCATTGAAACATTCAGCTCCGTTTTAACGTTTTAATTAATTTGATGTTGATGCGGATTTTAGTTAATAAACTTAATGTTTGCTGGCTAACGCTGAGTACGATTTGCGACGGGCGTCTGCGTTCCTGAAAACGCGAGCTTTGGAATATCGCTGAGTTCACTGCTGGTGAGGAGATAAAAAAAGAAATTGTTGATGGACATTTTAAAGTAAAAAATCATAGGTATCATCAGGCCCATCTGAGGTTGGCCGTCACCGCAGGTATTAAACTGTACGCGGTGTTTCCTCCAGCTGGTGCACAGTAGGAGACCATGCCATCGCAGTGTGGGGCTGAACGACTGAGACTGAATGTGTCTGGAAGAGATTCCGTTTAAGCTACAACTTTCAGACTCACTCCAACAGCAAAAGAAAAAAACTGTCCCTTTTCCTGATTAATATAATAAACCTAAAGCTAATGCCAGTGCCATTTTTGAAAAAAGTCACCTTAAAAATATCATTAATATATATTTATTAGTATAGCACACATCCATTTGTTATTAATATATTATCATGTCATACTCTATATTCCTGAAATGAAATGATCTGTTTTTACAGGCATACATCACTCAGATTTCTTTGATTATTATAAATGGCTTGCCATCAATCTGTCAGTCTGAAACGTGCTGCCTCGAATCCATTTATGTAGGCGGGGTGTACGCGGGGAATAATCTCAAGAGATGAGAGGTTCTCCCCACTGTCAATCACTAATCCGCCCATCGTCATCGGCTCTTTGGCTCATTTCCTAGCCAGTTACAACAGGACCCTCCCACGGGCGGGTGCACCGACTAAAACAACATCACTACCTCTTCCTTCCCCACCCTCCACTGTGCCATCTTTGCCTTCGGGAACCACTCACCCCACAGAATCTGGCAGGGAATCCCACTTCCTGTCAGCTGTCAGCCATTTTTCAAACACCTCCCTCAGCCCCCCCCCCAACCAACAAATGTGGCCACCTGCTGGATGTGCAGTGACAAGGACATTTTAAAGCCCTGAAGCACTTTGACAGTGGGTGTCCATCTTCTATTGAAAAAGTTTTTAAAGGTGATGGAGGAAAAAAAAAATTCAAGATGGAATGTAATCAGACACCACCAAAGGAGTAAAATTAATCACAGAAACTGACATTTTCCTTCAATGTCGCGATAGAAAATGAAATTGTGAACAGAGCTCAGCCCTCTCGTGTGTCCGTAATTGAATGATGTATAGTCTATCATGGGGGATTTTTTCCCCCACCTTTACGACTGATTGCTGAAATGTCTCTTTTCCAGGGTCCTGAAACATGATCTAGTGTTTTTCTTTTTTCATTCTCCAAGACCCTCCCCCATCCACCTTGGCTATTCGCTGTCCATCCTTCCCCACCCCCCGGCAAAGCCTTTCATCGGCACGGACCTACAGCGGTTTGTTTACGCTACCGGCTCCAGGAGACGTGGGAGAAGCGAGAAGAAGCACCAAGATCTACTGGCCTGCTTCAGTGACCTTCCGGAGTGTTCCGTCTCTGACACCAGTCTGTAAACTTCGGGGGGGGAGGGGGGCGGATTTCCATTTTAAATGGTCGCAGCCCATCAGTACCCCGCAAGATGTGAACTGGTGGAACCTCAATGTCGGCCCTGAATGACATAATCCCAAGCAAAGACACATGACCTTCCAGAGAAATGAGGTGTAGGTATTTATAAATTGGTGTGTCATGACCACAAATTCACCTTCAAATTTTGCAAGCAGCAATGGACGTCCCATGTGAAAATAGTACAAATATTTAAGTCAACAAACGACGATGGTTTGAGTAGCAGGTGAAAAATATGCAAAACATAAATTTTGTATATAAATTGTATAATTATTCAACAAATATTCCAACTTTATTATTATGTTATTACAAAGACTTATAAAAATCAAAGACATTTAAAAATGCATGGAATTAGTGTGCAGTTTGGGGGGCAGGCCTGGTTCGGGGGCAGGCCTGGTTCAGGGGGAAGGGCTGGGCTGTACGTCCGGTAGCTTGATGCAGTGGACAGTTCACAGCGGAGACTGAGTTCTGTGATCCAGTGACCTTTGCTTGCTGTGGATAATAGACCTTATATGTGGGGCTGCCACGACGCGCAAAGCCATTCAGTCGCTGCCAGCCTCAAAGCTTTGATGGGCGGGGGGGGGGGACGTCTGCTGCTTGCATTTCTCCAGACTTCTCCTAGATTTGGATGCCAATTTTGTGGCCGTATCAGATTAAACTAGCAGCCACCCCCCCGCGGCAGCCCCCAGCACACCCCAGCTACAGTCAGAGGAACCTTGGTGTGACCTCGCAAGGAGCACCACAATAACCATCGGGGGGGCGGGGCACGTGACTTGATGTGTACAGTGCTAGGGGAAGTATAGTTTCAAAGCAGGGGTGTAATGGTGGATTTTGCATTCCATTACAGGTGAATTACAGGGCTTCTGTGCCTTTAAAAACTGATTTTCAGAAACACTAGCGTGTTTCTCTCAACTGCAACCCCCCCCCTCCCCCCACGCAGGAACAAAGTAACATTTCGCCCTCCTACCCAGTCTTGGTCTTGGAGCAAGATCTCGTCGCAGGTGCTTCAGGTAGGTGCCTATTTCATGGTGTCTTTCCGACGGACCTGTATCTGCAGTGTAAAAAGCGAAAAAAAATGCAGGGTATCACTGCAGCCAGCAGTGCTACAGTGACCTTGTTTTATTTTTCTGGAGGTAGAGTAAGTGGGTGGGCAGGAAGGGCCTCGCTGCTCCAGCAGATGCATGGGGGCCGAGATGGAGCGTACAAACAGATGGCCATGATTGCACCGCGCCCAGAGCTGGGAGGGCCTGCCAGAATGGAATGGGGGGGGGGGGGGAGGAGATCAAACAACGTGGACGCTCCTGTAAATGGGAACACTGTGTCCCTCTCCAAGTTCGGAGGCCCGCTTATCAGCCCCCCCATCTTGACCCTCCCTCTTTTTTTCTGAAAGTGCTGGGGGTGGGGCCACATGGACCACTGGCGGTAAAGGTAACACGGCGCCCCCCCAAGCAAGAAAGGGCACGTGGCACCATTTATGGGTGTCTGGACTTCACGTGGGGTGGGGCTCGCGTCACCCGCGACGACAGCATCCTGATCTGCTCGAAAGTCGCCAGTTATTAACGTTCTTTTAGCGACACGGGAATCTGGGCTCTCACACTGAAAAGAGGGCGTTAAGCTAGCAAATTCCGCTTTGGAGAACGACGCACTGAAAGAACTCTTAACGGAAACCTTGTAGGATGAGGCAAAAGATCACATCAGCTTTCAACAGCAAAATATCAATGCAGAACCACCTCCCATCCTACAGATATGTAAATTATTGCTTAAGGGCAATTTAGAAAATCAATAATATTGTGAATTTCTTTCACTTGCAAACAGAAAGAAGATGAAGGAGGATTAAGTAGGAGATTTCGCTTTCTGGCAACCAAATTGATATTTGGTTTGCACACGGTGTGTCAAGGTAATGAACAAATCATTAAGAGTATCAAGTCACTGCTTGACTCAAACACAACGTACAATTCCATCAATTTATACTGCAGTAAATTTACTGGGACCATTCGCATTAAGTACTTTGGTTGAGGATTGCTTTATAGTGAGCTGTTCTGACTCACAGTAAGGTCTGATTTTTGTTTTCAGACACTCCGTCTGTTGGATATAGCAGTAGATGCCTCACTTCATAACAGAGGCAGGCAGAGTTAAAAGGGAACATCAACGATTCCAGTTGCTTTTCAAATCTGCATGGGCGGATTACCACTGCCGTAACCCGGAGAACACTATTCGGTTAGCTTTTCTTGACCATGGAATTGCCTGTGTTGTGATATCTTATTGGCTACACTCCATGAACTTAGGCCATCAGTTTTGGGTCATGCACTTTTTTATGATTATTTCATAGGTAATGACAAAGAGAATAAGGCATAGGACTACATTCTTGGAGAGCAGTGTTGGCTTGCCGAAGGCAAGATGGGATTTAAGTCTTGACAAGCAACTCAGTGGAGGTGGGTGCTGTTCTGTTAAAAGGCCTGAAAACCAGTACCAAGGACTTGAAATTGATGAACCAATTAAGAGGGACATGGAGGGATGTAACATGCTAGCATTTTAGTCTATTGGATGCCAGACGTATTGCCACATTCTGCATCATCTGAATCGGCTTCACAGTATGAGCTGGCAACGCTGTCAGTAAATAGCAATGAAATTGTGAAACAATGAGTGCCTGGATGAAGAGCTGAGCTACATAGCCGGAACTTCCTGCTGTTATACAGGATGGGCCCGAGGACTGAGCCTTGGGGCAAATCAGACTACCTGATGAGTCATGAGTGATGTGTTGATCATCTGCAAAGGCTGATCCATACACTTTCTGTACCTGCTTGTCCCATGCAGGGTCACGAGGGTCTGGAGCCCAAAAACTACGGGCACAAGGCAGAGAACAACCCAGAATGGGGAGCCAACCCATCGCAGGTCACGCACACTTTCTACACTTACAGACAATTTGGCGAGTCCAGTTAGCCTCAACGTGTTTTTAGACTGTGGGGGGGAAACAGGAGTACCTGAAGGAAACCCCACAACAACATGTGGAGAACATGCAAACTCGACATGCACAGAGCCCAGGCTCAGACCCAAGTCCCAGAGGTGTTGGACAACAGCGGTAACCACTGCACCAGCCCAGTAGGGGGCGGTATATATGTTGCATGCACCGATCATTCACAGAGGTGATAATGGGTCATTTTAGGAATCTACAACATGCTTCTAAAGATACTCCAATGGCTGTCAGGCAGTCTTCATCCTGGAGAATATCCTGGAGGTAGACCTTTAGTCAGTGTCAAATCATTCTGAAGCGTGAGAGTTACATGCATAATAAACGCCTGCCCTCATGGGGTATATAAAATACAGTGGTACCGGAAGGTTCCAGAAGCCCCGGCCAACTGGAGGAAAGCCTGAAGGTTCAGGCAGCCTGGGTGTTCCTTGGCTAGTACCCACAGAGACTGAGGGGGTCTTGGGTTTCAAAAGGAATGCTGAGAGCTCATTTTTGCAGCTAGGTATTCTACTATCTCTGGCAGTAAATGTGAGCATCTCATAATTCATAATTAAATAGCTGTAATTCTTCATTTTGATTAAATAAAGCTAGAAAGTACTCGACATGATTCAAAAATGTGTCCCCTACAGACGGCTCAACCGCACTTCATGATGTACGACATATCACATATTTCGCTTTATCTGTGGAAAACCAAAGTGTTTATTCAACAACTAGGCTACAGATATCGGAGCACGCTGCCTACTGGTGTTTAAAAGATCTCTCTCTTTCGAACTGGCCCACAAAAACAGAAGCAGGGAAAATTCCCCGTCTGGGACATCCCCGTTAATGCGCTGGCCATTTCGGTTCTTCATGCACCTCATTTTGCTCTTATTTTTCTCGCTTGTCTAAATCGGGGTTTTTTTGTTTTTTTTTTAGTATGATTTAAACTGGGGGGATATCGACTGTCCCTCAATCCAGATGATCTCAAATCTCTTGATCTCTGCATTAAAGGATTTTAAGGTAGACAAATAAAGGAGAAATAAGTTCTCAGGAAATACCCTTTTGCTGTCAGTTACGGGTTGCCGACAAAGTGTTCCCTTCTTTGGTGCTACGGTTGCCGTGGTGAGCATTATTAGCTGGTAGAGACTCTGGGAAAATGCATGACTTGATATGTGTTTCCAAGGTGCATATCAGTATATCTTTGATGTCATCATTATACACTTAAAGGAACCACAATGTTTTTTTTTTCACGCCTGTAACACAACCGCTTTAAATTGCCTGCGAGCTAAAGAAATCAAGATACACGCCCCATGTGTTATCCTCTCAATGTACCATGAGAGGGAAGGTTGGAGGAGATATGCAAATGAGAATGTAATATTTCAAATTGTTTTTAGGGTATTCTGGAGTCCTGGCCTCTCACAATGATTTATTGGAGATTGCCAATTCTGAACGATTCGTTTGAGGAAGACAAAGAACGTCCTCTCATTTTTCTCTGGCGTCATTCATCTTGAGGCCTACCGCATGTCTGCCCACGTGACCTACCCCTCCCCCCTTCTAGGGCAGAGCTGATGTGACTGGACCACGTTTCACTCCTTCCCATCACCAGCAGTGTGGAAAAAAGCAAAGGGACAGAGGACCATTTGTTAAGATGCTACTATACGCTTATTATTCACTGGTTAACTCAGTGCAGATGTTGAAGATTAGGAGGCTGAATGAAAGGGGCTAAGGTGGTGATACTTAAGCTTGCAGTCACTTCTCAGTGACTAATGTGTCCAGGTTTCAGTCTATGTTTATGGTATCTGTATGTCTTGAGGTGTCCCCATACAGACCTCCTCTCTTCAGATGGAGCAACCTAAGTCATTCCTCCTCCACTTGCTGAGATGTTTTCAGTTTTGCAGATACAGGGGTCACTGCATCATTAAACAGACTCTTTGCGTTGACTAAAAATGGCAACCCCCCCCCTCCACCCCACACACACACACACACACACACACACACATTTCCTTATTAAAATTGTAAATATGTCTGCACTGGGATACATTTTTTGCTTTTCATATCTCTGTTTCACACTCTGTGGCCAGATTATTCGGCACACCTGATCGCTAACGCGAAAGGGCCCGTCTCTCCAAAACCACAAACTATACAGCACACAGATAAGGTCGAGGCCCACTTATTATCAAGCTAAGAACTGGAACAGCCAAGATGCCTGACCAAAGCACTAATGAAGAAAGAACACCCAGTCAATGGCATTTATGTGGCCAAGAACACCTGACTAATGAGAGGTCAGGAGAAAACAGCCAGATTCGTTGAGTATAATAGGAAAGAAAAAATAACAGCTCATTACGACAGTGGGGTGTGTAAAATGACTTTTCCGGAGCAAGCAATCCCACTACCAATGTAAAGGAGGGGCTCCTACCTGCTACCGCCCACAGCCAAGCAGCGAAAGATACATCAACCCCATTCAGTCCAACGGACCGTTTTTTGGCAGCAGTGGTGGATTATGGAGCCTCTCAATAGATCCTAGCAGCAAATACTAGCAGCGCAGTAGAGCTGCAGCGGAATATACCGTTTGTTGTGCACTTTTAAAGGGTAAGACGTATTACCAGCACATCGGTATCAAATTAACATTAAAGCATGTTAGCCAATTAAATTAGTAGGTTTAGGGAATGTTAACAGATAGCACATTAGACCAGGATAGCGGATAAAGTTAGCAACGCATACAATTAACCACAAGCAGCCTATTAATTGTAAACTCTGTTCTCTTTATGCTATTTCATCCAACGTTTAAAGTCACCCTGCAGCCTGAGTCTCATCAGCCTGTTCCTAATTTTCAATAAACCAAACATTAAACTTCCCAGGGGTGTGGTCTTTGTGAAAATGTGTTTGAATACGATTACCTCACATGTGTTTTTGATATTGTAATCTTTAGTTATAGTAAGATTTCTCCTGCTGACTTGAGCCAACCATTTTTTTTTCTCCTTTCCGCATCACTGGGGAAACTGTACATTCGTACAGCTCTCTCTGAGCGACTGGAGCACGTCCGTGCCATGCAGCAACCCATGGTGCAGACTATATGCAGACTATGCAAGGACAACATGGTGCAAAGGGCACAGACCTACTGCTTGACATGCTGTTCATGTTTCTTAGTTCTCAGTTTATTAGTGATTAAGTTATTAAGATTACTTAGGCTGTCAGTTACCACAGGATTACTGAAACCACTATGAAATAAAGAAATGTTAGAACATTAATCTGATTTGAATTTTGAGACATTTCTTCCCCATCCCTCACTCTAAATATATCAGTAAACATGATTGTTTTTGACTGTCATACAAGTTTTAGAACATAATCCAGCATTCCATTTTCTATATTCGCTTTTCCTATTCAAGGTCACAGGGAGTCCACAGCCTAGTACTGAATTTAACTTTTTAATAAACATATTGATGTAACTACATACACGTGTCGGAGTGCTATGCAAATATTGTAAATCAATGCATTTACTGACTAATAACTACCAAAAATCGCTGTTCTGGTTTGGTCCTGGAACCGAAGTCTGCATGAGCCACATGACGATCAAGCATTTTGAATGTCTGTTTTCTTCTCTCTCTCTGCCGCGGCTTGTCGATGTAACAAAGTGACTGCTAAGTGCATGTAACTTAACCTGACCCTCCTCTGAAACGAGGGTTTAAATCTCCCCTGTTAGTCATTTTAAACAGCTAATCAGGATGCTGTATACCTTAGGCTCATAAATTAATGTCTTATTAGAATGTCTGATTAGAAACCTAGGGGGAAAAAAGAACTTCACTAGAAGCTGCACGCTAATTATTTATTAAAGTAATCAATACAAATGCAGCTTGGATTAAACATGCATTTACTTGTACGTATTTCCTTTTTTTATTTAAAAAAACATTGCTTTTATCTATTTTTGCTGAAGGATGTTTTGCTGACAAACTGTCAAGCCACCTGACCAATGAAATCTGAGGCTTCTTCACGGACCATGAACCTGGGACCACCAGGCTAGTCTGCTTTCTGTCACCATGCTACCCCCCCCCCCTTTAATTCTGCTCCAAAGCCCTGAGCAAGTGGACCTCAGCTATGCCCAGAACAATCCAACTACAGGTTGCTTCTGAACATGATGTTAATTATTCTGTCAAACATTTGTTTGATTATATTTTTACAGAACGCTGGGATAATGCAGTATTTGACTTATTGTCTTCTTTGGCAGCTGCTCAGCCAATCTTCGACGACAGACTCGAGAGGAAAGACAAACACGGTTGAAGAAGCTGAACTCAGAGTCAGGAGCTAAAGGACTGCTGAAGTTGCATGATGTTTTAACGAATGTCACAAAACTGTCTGTGCATTCGTTATTATGAACCATTGTATTTAGCTTTTAATGTAATAGACTCTATGTTTATAAGTTGTCCGTAAGTCAGGTGTTCTTAACTGGGGAACTGTCTGTATCCATTTGTAAACAGGAAATGGATAGACTGTGAGACTATGCGTTAGGTTTGATAAACAACTTGCAATAATAACATGATCATAATGTATATATGTTAGGGTGAGTTCAGCTATCAACTCACTCACCCCTCACTTCATGCCCATAACAGCCATTTGATGAAATGACGAAGTCCACTCACGTACAAACAGTTCTGATTTCAGTTTTGTAAAAGATTGACATAATTAACCTAATGATGATCTTACAAATCTTACAATGAATATGAGCGGAGTGGCTCAGCGAGCTCTGTGCCTGTTCTCAGAAAATCACTGGTCCGAGCCTCGACAGAACAGTCACATGTCCGCTTAACTCCCAGCTCCAGGGGGGCTGCATGTTGGCTGACCTTGCGCTGTAACCCCCCCAAGCTATAGTGAGAATGATGGGGTCAGCAAAGAGAATCATTCCAATGTGCAAATAAAGCATTCATCATAAAGTAACACCTTAGCTTAAGCTGTGAATTGCTTCAATATATAAAAACATTAAACATTAGTTTAAACAATTCTTCTATAACAACTACAATTTCGTTAACAAAATCCACCAATGACCATTCAAGTCTACCCACTAGCCTGAGGCTACAACTCATATTAAGATAAAGTACCTGACTTGCGGTTAAATTTGACGACTCTTTAGTGAATTGTCTATGCACATAGTATTTCTGTTTTATTATGTAATAAACATACGAAGACTGCAGATCTTAAATGGAGTAGCAGAACAGAAAATAGATAGATAATTACATCACAGGACAAAACATCGATTAGAATTATATATAATGAATACGCTTTCGTTATATATGTATATAATAAAACGGCATGTAATTTTCGTTTTATATATTAAACTAAAATGTAAATTGCCATGCCTGTGTAGTAAAGGCTTTTTGGAGATTTGGAGAGTGAGAATCCGGAATGTGTGATCTCAGAGGCTGAACGTTTCCAGGTTCCGGCCACGGCAGAAACGCGGGGCGGTAATCGGGCCGACACCAACCAGCATGGATCTGCAGAAAAAACGACAAGGGGTCAGTCTGTGACCCTGCTCTGCAGTCTCTGCGGGCTCCGACATAACGAACGCATGGCTTTTTTTAATGGTTTGCGAATAAACTTTTAACTCATCCAGCTGTCGCGCAATATGTATATATAAAGGTATATATTTTCAACAACTTCAGTTAATCTGTTACGTTTTTGTCCTGCGTCGATTATCTTGCGTATGTGTTTCATTCAGCTGCAACAGAAAGTGAAGCATCTACAGACCTGCAGCAAACTCAGCACCTTTTGACCCAAATTACATGTCTCACGCACTCAGACTTAAGGGACACCAGCCCATCTCTCGGGGGGGGGGGGGGGGGGGGGGCGGACATTCCTTTCTGCTGTCTGAGGTGCTATTTGTCTCACAGTGAGAGATTATTTTGAAAAAGAAGCAGGAGGTGTCAATCATTCCCATGCTTTGTCCTTACCGATCACTTTAACCACTATACAGTATTAAAGTAGGAAAGACTCAAAACTCTACGGTAAAACTTGTTTTGTTCTCAACGGATATTATTCCAAATAAAATAAAACAAGAAATAAAACAAGTGTTTTCCCCCAATAATTTGCTCAGTGACAGTGCAACAACTTTAGATGTAGCTGTGTAGCGATAGTACATACTTTAAATTCCATATGACCTCCGTGCATTGACGTTATTTTTTCCATTACCTATAGCTGCCACCTAGTGGTTTTTGTAGGACAATTCAATTAACTACATCCATTACCGCCGATTTAAAGGTCAAGTAGAAACTCACATAAATCACAACGATATAAAGTGTCATACTGGCGAGACGTCAGAATAAATACCTTAAAACCTTTGATAACTAGTATCTGTCAATTGTCTGCAAATGTTAGAATATCTCGCAATTTTGGGAAACGCGATATTATAGTTTCCTTTCCAAATTGTACACATTTTATGATATAGGCCTACACAAAGACTTAGCATATTTCATGATTTAAAAATAACAACTGTATATAGCTGAACAAAATGAACAGTGTTCATATGGTAACAAAAATGTCTAAGTTGTGACAGATGGCACGAAAATGTAATTAGTTTTACTTGGTTACTATTTGCGCGCTGTAAACTATGAAATTATGTAGCTCGGAGTAAAAATCGGTGCTTTATTAAGAGATAAAGCGTGATCTCTTCGGGCACATCTGCTCGAATTATTAAAAATCACACTTCAAAAACTCTTCTCATGTCAGCTCCCGATAGATTAATTAAGCATTTTGTGCAACATTTGACAGAAGATGCACTAAACACCTGCTACAGAATTGTCCACTGTACACACAGACTGCTGGCCAGACACCTACCTGAACCAAACATGCTGTTCTATCGAGTGCATATTTAATCCACGGTGTGAAGGAAAAAATAAAACTTTTTCACTTTTTTTTTTTTTTAGGAAAAAAAGTCTTCTGAGATATACTTTTCAGACACAGTTTCTAAACAATTTATAGTTTACACAGAGAAAGTGCTTATTACCGCGGTATTTTTTTTTCTAAATAATTTCCGCAGATTAATAATGTAAACTGGCATCACAATACGGGCGGAACTTTTTAAAACGCTTAAAGTGTAAAAAGGCTTGACGTAGCCTGAAGTTCTAAAATAATTTTGGAAAACCAAATTTCTTTCACATCTCGCTGCTCATATAGTACATCATATCATATCACATACGAAGAAAAAGCCCAAAAGACAATTTCGCTATTCGTGTTACACTTGTTTTTCCTCAGTAGAAACCAATAAGGAAATAATTCAAAATGACTTTACTGCACCAACGCAACTCAGGACAACAAAATTTCTCTCACAAATAAGTACACTATATATACATTTGATATTCATGCATTTGGCAATAAATACTTAGGACCAGTCACATGCGTTGTTGCTTTGTACGCTATAGGAACATTAAATTTATTTCACTGTAGTGTCTCAAAACGTGTTGTATGAGCTACTCGAAACATTTACGAGCGTATTAATTTATGTGCATGAAATATGTTTCTGCTATATGCACGTGTGGTATAATGACAGATGCCGTTTAATGATTACTAAGCCAAGAAAAGCATTATCGACCACAAAAGAACTTCTAATACTAATGCTCGTAGAATAGCGCGGTCGGGCTCACACCGCCGCAAATAAAACCTACAAAAACGCCACTTTGAAAACCCGGTGTTTAACTGCCCGTTCATTTCCCTTCCTGTTACATCCTTTGAATTATTGTTATAAATGTGTGCACATGTATATATTTGTATTTGCATATACACACTTATGCCTGTTCATTTACTCCAACACTTATCTGCATCAGATATCTTTCCGCAAGCATGTTGTTCTGAACCCTCAATAGATCCCAATCTTCGTGCATGCAGCGCCTCTCCTAATCAGTTCTTTATCAACGCTTTGCTTGTACATATGCCGTTACATGTTATAAATATGTATATGTGGGTATATATGTCACATTATATATAATATTCATATATGCTATACATGCAGATGTCTAAGCTGAAACAACGGGCAACACGATCCGGCTGCAAAGAAGCTGATTGGTGCGGCTCCGCCAAGGCGGAAGTCAGAGGCGCGCGGGGGGATTCCCCGTGGGAAGTTCCCAGCGCTTTATTAAACACGCAAAATGTACATTTGCACGAAAGGCGCCGCTTCCTCTCGCGTCTGTTGTAGAAAACTTTTCCTCCAAGAATAAAAACCGTGTAAGCAGTGTGAAAAGGGGCCGCTTTCTAGATGTAGGTCGTTCCGATCGTTTTCGAGTTAAGGTAAGGTAGCCACAGTTTACTGCCGCCAGCTTCTTATTTACGGCCGAAAGTTTTCTACCGCTTCTTTCCGATCGCGATTACTATTGTGACACTAATATGCGTAGATGTTAATAATGTCACTGGCACGGCTGAATTTTTTGGAACTTATAGAGCAGATATCCGTAATTAAGCTCAACTCGGAGCTCACAAAGCCGACACTAACTCCCATTGTATGAATATTAAGTCAGATATATAAGTAAACTCGGCAGTCTGCGATTAGGCTACTACAGTATAGTATGTGGCCATTAAAGAACAGGCCTACTTGTGTTCAGTGTATCCGTGTATGTTCGGTGGATAATACTGTGAAATTTTACTGTAAGCCTACAGGCGGAGGACGTTGCCATACGTGATGTAGTTCTTTTGACTTTCCTTATTTACCTTCTTGCAATGTGTTCAGATTTAATATTTTAAAATATAACATTCTATTTGATAGGTTGTTGATCTGACTTGTCGAGTCCCTTCCTGGTACCCGGTTCCCTGTGGGATATATTTATCTGGAATAATTATTAAGACATGAGTCTGACCGCTCAGTATCACGTTAAAATAATTAACATCATATTATCATGGGTTCTAATACGTTTCCTTAATTACTTGACAATTTTTGCTTTGTTTTTTAAATCGGTTCTGTGTTAGGTTACGCACTATGTTAGGCATAGAGTGGTCGACGAGAAAATAACATTTGTTTCTCTTTCTGTTTATGATATCTACTCTCATTGCGTTCTAACTGAGTAATGAAGATACCCAGGCGACCTTTGGCCAGTGCCTGAAAAACAGTATAGGTTTAGTATATAGGCAGTTTGATAGATACTTGTTACACACATCTGCAGACTTTCTTAACAAAGTTGCAGTATGCTTGTTTTATAGCTACTATTGTTTTTCTCTCTCAAGGTTACATTTCTGAAGTTGTTTACCATATTTAATAAGCAAATCGGCTTTTGTGTTTTGTGCGTGTATTTAGCCTTAGAGTTAACGTTTTGGCATACCCATTGCTCGGTGTGCACTAGGCACTAAACATATCTCTCTTCCGATCATGGTTTGATGTAGGTCTTTGATATGAAAAATGGTTACGTGATTATTTTCATCGTATATGAACATCAATATGTAAGATCTAGGGTGTTTCCTGGCTGTATAAAAGTAGTGAAATGCACAGCCATTGGAATTCTGGATTTGTCATGAAGTTCACTACTGAAGAAACTTTAAGATTCTGAATGTCATATTGGAAAACTTAAGCAGACTTTATGTCCGGGTAGGCTCAACCAATGTCAGGAACATGTCGCTTCAAATGAGGTTCTTACAGGATTTGATTAATCTTTGTATACACAGTCACAGAATTAACTGATGAAGTTTGCTAAGGGTTGCCCGTTGCATTTGATTAATTTGTGTTAAAAGAAGGTGTTCTGAAAAATGAATCACGCCATATACAGAGCTAAATATGAAATCTCTTCAGAAAGCCTTCATAAAACTTAAGTGTTTTTATTATTGTTGTTAATTATTTAACCTTCTTAAGTTTTTTTGGACCATTTTCACCAAACTCTCTGTCCAATGCAAAATTAAGCTGTAGTGAGCAGTTCCACATCACAAGATAAAATTTATTTACTAATTATTTAGTGAAGAATTGCAAGCCATCGGATACGCAGATCATTAAGACTCAAAGAGCTGTTAAACCTGTATGTTTTTTACAACTAACCTTAACAAAAATATTTTAAATTAGATCCAATTATGAGTACATTCCAAAACAACCTTGCATATATTTAATTTGAAGAACTATCCACCATGTCTACGCTGTAATTTGATTCAGGCATACTGAACTGTGTTATCATCATCATTATAGTAACCACATTGGTGAAAGTAATATTAACACGTTTTCAAAATGCAAACTCTCATATAAATTGCATACTTTGCTAATTTAATTTAATAATTCGAACATTATGAATATATCCATATTAAATAAAATGTGTAATCCCCACTTTCCTGACCTCTTGTGATAAGTGTTGTGATGCAGTTGTCCTGCATACTTTGTCTTTGTGCCTTTTCTCACAAATGGTTTGGAAAACTCGCAGGAAAAAAGCTTTGGGTTCGGTCTCGTGCTTTTGGGTTCGGTCTCGTGCTTTTGGGTTCGGTCTCGTGCTTTTGGGTTCGGTCTCGTGCTTGTATTTTAAGAAAAGTGAAGCCAGAACAAGGTCATATTTCATGTCAAAGTCAAGACCAATAAAGACTTTTCTTTAAGGATCAGATTGCTGTAGAAAGGTTGCTTCTTCCCCTGTTACAATAACGGTTCCTGCCTGTGGACTCAGGGCTCCCATTGGCTGCGTCAGTAATGGTACCGGGGCGAAAGGCATGGAGAGAGACTCGCTCGCCAAAGCCTTTGAAGCCTACAGACAAGCTTCTATCGAGAAAACCCATGTCCAGCAGGAACTTCAGCAAACGGTACGAAGACTCCTGGTATCGTGAGTCAGGCTGTGCCCCCCCCCACCCGCCCCCCCTTTTTTTCTAACAAAACAATTTTGCTTCTGTAGACAGAGTATTACAAACGATACACTCAAAAGCTCCAGCAGCATATAGAAGAGCAGAGGCTGCGTATTCTGAGGCTGGAATCTGAGTTGAGAGTGGCGACAAGACGTGCTTCAGGTTGGTGCCACTCCCGCTGGATTCTCCTGCTCCTCCTGCTCCTCCTGCTCCTCCTGTGTCCTTTCATGTCCATCAGGCCTCTTCTTCAATGCATTGAAATATTCAGAATGACTGTCTGCCTCTGTTACTGTATACTGAATATATGTATGTATATATATATATATATATATATATATATATATATATATATACTGAGTATATGTATATACTGTTACTGTATATATA
>JAODLC010000001.1:46400585-46428254 GCA_026781145.1 Hippopotamyrus pictus
GCCTGCTGACAACAAGTTTCATGCCGTGCAATTTTAACGAATGCTAATAAACTGATCAGCTGGCACTTGTAATTGAAAGATTGCAGGTTCGAATCCCCGGCCAGCAAGGCACCACTGAGGTACCCTGAGCAAGGTACCGCCCCAGAGCACTGCTCCCTGGGCGCTGAGTTAGCTGTCCCCTGCTATGTCACATTGTCACATATGGGTTAAATACAGAGAATGCATTTTGTCGTTGCACACTGTGTGCTGTGTTGTGTCAACAATGACAATTAATCACAAAATACTAAAATACATAATGAATTGGATTTGCATGGATGGTGGTTTAATTATGGGCTTGTTTGTCAGGAGAAAAGTGTTGTGAGACTGCTCCCAGAAAACAGGAAGCAGAGACCTTGCCATCCTGCGACCACCACCCCGACGACACTCCACCCAGCTCCCAGCAGAGAAAACAGTTCCTGGTACAGTCTATAGCCCATTATAGCGCCTCCTATGATTAATATCTCTCGTATGAATTACATTGCACATGAGTGTGTTGAATGTCACAGTGTTGAATGTCAGTGTTAAAAGCACAGTGTTAAAAATGGGCCATGTTTGAGAGAGCTTTTGTCCCAGAGGTGCAAGGGTATCAGCGGCTCTTTAATTGTCTGTATATCACACATGTAGTTCTCTTTTGATTTTAGTATAATGCAAAGACATAATATGTAACATACCCTAATGGATATTGTTGCACATCCTTTCTCTTCTTTTTTATATATTTCATAAACCAGGCAAAAAAAAAATCATGAAAAATGCATTTTTTTGACCTAGTTTCACAGTTTGCTTAAGAAATCTCCCATTTGTCCATACATTCATCCTACTTCATTCTGGGTTGTGGTAGTAAATACTGATTAATTGACATAAAACTAATTATGACCCCTTGTAAGCCAAGTTTGTATGCAGTAGTTGTGATACTAATCGTTTGTCATGGTCTCAGCTATTGTCGTTAGTTCTGAGAGCAGTGGAATGACTTGGTATCATGGATACATCACTGAGCTTGGAGAGAACTTTGATTTCTTTACTGCACACATCCTGTGTAAACTCACCTTGTTTCTGGGTTAATGGTCTTGTAAAGAAATACTTTATGAATAGCTCTTGGGAAAGTAGTATAAAAAACTTTCAGTAGGTGGTGCTATAGGATAGCACCCTCTTGTGTCCTTCAGTATGCCTGAATCAAATGAGTCTCAGTGAACCGAGTCATATTCATTTGTGATTCATTTCAATCAGACACGGAAATCAATAGTTAAATACTTAAAAGTAACTTGTTTAGGGAAGTTTTGCCTTAATTGTGTTTGTGTGTTGTATTTCATGGGCATGTATGTTAATTTGTCAACAAAGATATTTATAGAAAGATACCTTTGAGAGAACAAAATAGCAATTTTTTTCAAATTTGTTAATTTGAGTGCATGTCCTAATTGTGTGTCAAGAAATTTGTTTTTCCAGAGTATGGAGAACTAGAAAAATATGTAAATATTAGTACTCGTTAAATATGTAAATATTAGTACTCGTTAAATATGTAAATATTAGTACTCGTTAAATATGTAAATATTAGTACTCGTTAAAGAGAGATTCCATGTCACAGTATTTTCTTTTGAAAGCATTTCTGAGAAGTTCAGTTTTTTGTGGAGTTTCAGGATTGCTTAAGCCCAGACCTTCCACTATCATGGCTGGGTATATCTGTGAAGTATTAGAAGTTTCACTGTATATTTGGTCATTGCTCATCCTCGCCACATCTATCGCATCTCGTGCTCTCGGACATTTGTATGTTTTCATTCCCTTTGATGTATCATTCTTCTTTTGCATTCAAAAATAGATCATACATTTGTTTGCTTCTTTGCACTTTGCCAAAGAAACTTGACATCCTAACATTGTCTTTTTTTTTTTTTTTGTCTGAATCCATTGCCCTTTGACTTGTCATTGGCGTTGACCCATTTTGGCGTTAACAAAGGACTACCCAGAATCCTTGGAGATGCCCCCACATGCATTGCTCATGGCCAGCACGGTGGAAAAGTAAGCCGTCCGTCTTTAAGCCCCGCAAGCTGTTTTCGTGTCATCGGTGAAGGTTTCTGAGCAAGCCTTCTATCTCACAGCTCTTTTCTCTGCTCCTCAGCGGCGAAGTTCTTGACACGTTTCAGAAACTTCAGGGAACGTTGCAGCTGATCCAGAAGTTAACCAGAAAACAAAACGATCACCTGAAGAAAATGTATCGGGGGAATGATTCTGCAAACGGTAATGCCCATATTTATGTATAGGGTACCTTGAAAATTATTTGGATGGGGGTCATACTGCTGTTGTTTCAAATTCTGAAGACACCAACAGTACAGCAGTAATTTAATTAAAGGCAGAATATGTTGAGTAACAATTGCTTAAAGCTGTCATAGCTTTACACGAATAACTGCAAATTTCTGCTTAATTAAGGGAATGCAATCACAGCAACACACAATGCAGGAATGCTTTTGTGTGAAGGTGCAGTGAATTGAATACGCCCAACATGAAAACAGAATATGTGGGAAATGCTTGGTACGACTGTAACATTTGTAGCAAGCTTCACCAACGACGTGATGACTTGTCAGTCAGGGAAACGCATGTGATTTGGCTCATTATGTAAAAAATTTAAAAAAACAAATTCAGGATTGTTATCTGCGTGATACAGTTGCAGGAACGATGAATGTGTAGATATACTGTTTACGTTGTTGGGTTCGGATCGTTCGTCCAGAGCCCCAGTTCTCGATGCCCATCCAGTGCACGGATGGGACAGCCGCACAGGCCGAGGGACCCTTCTCGTCCTCCATCAGGTCTGAAGTGTTGGGTGACGAGCTGGCCAGCAGCTCCTTGGCCTCCCGAGGAGCCTGTCAGGAGGACCTGGACTTCAACGACTCCATGACTAAATTGAGCGTCAGATTCCCCCCGCCGACAGACAGTGAGTACGAGTTCCTAAACAGCACCCCGGAGAGACCCATGGAGCCTATCAGTGTCCGGACAGGCCTGGCCGACGTCGCGGGCGTCTCCGGCACGAGCGAAGACGGCCCGCTGAAGCTCCTGTATCCCGGCCTGGTGGTGAATGCAGCTTCCACCTCTCTGGAGGGCGTCCGTGGACCCCAGCAGGTAACGGTGGGTCGTCTTCTGGGCTGCTTGCTCGTCTCCGTCACGGCCCAAGTGGCGTGCTTTCCACTCCAGGATCATTCTGCCGGGGTTGAGAGGAACCACACCCAGTTTGCAGACCTCGCAGGTCGGCTCGTGCAGACGACAGCGGCATGCGCTGCCACGCATGCTATAAATCGCATATTAAGTAGATAGTAGATAATGCAGGGAAGCCGGTAATTTGGCTCACGGTGAAATCCAGCGGTTTATGCTGGTGTGTGGCATGATAATGATGCTGACTATCACCTGTCAGCCTTAGCAAGAAGGATTGACATGGTAATCGTGTGGTGGGGGGGGGTATTTTAAGTGTTGCCAGAAGGAACAGGAAAAATGCATTTCTGCGACCTAGTGTCACGGTTTACTTGAAGTCTTCAAATGTCCATTCTAGGGAGTGTTTGTGGTAGGAAATCGACCTTGAAGATAGTGATAAAGATGAGTTAATAATTCATATTGTTATGAATAATAATGATGATGTTTGTGCATTATACAGTCTCTACTAATGCATTGGCTTATGTCTAGGCGCTACGTACAGTAATCTTTTTTATATTGCAAACACGTACACAGCACATAAGCAGAACGACTGAAAATGTTACGGAAGAAAGTGCAAAAATGAGGTTGTCTTTTCTGGGGGTGTTTTTAAGTGCTGCCTTTTTTCTTTAGTCTGAAACATTTAGCAGTAGGACAAATATGATGGGAAGAACTCTTCCATGTTCAGTGGGTGCTTCACACTATTAAGAGACAAACTTAAATGAATAACAACCATTTATAGCTCAGATTTGAAGCGCTGGAGGATTTTACGGAATCCAAAGTATCCCTCAGGTTATTGCGCGTGATATTACAGTTAAATTTGTGCTTGAATCCAGTTTCTTTTCTACTGTTTTTAATCATTTATTATTTTTCATTGGAATGCCTATTTTTGTTTTCTGAAGGCAAGGTCTGGCTTTGCATTCTCTGAATATGAGTTATAATGGAAAAAGCTCATATAAGATTTGAAGTTTGCAATAATATCTGCTGTCTTAAGCAACAAAGGGGAGGGGAGGGATTGGTGTTGTGCCTTTTCACAGCGTGGGCTAGGGGGTTAGATAATTGACACATCTTTCGATAATAATGTGTTGAAGAGTCCCCTGCTATGAAAAGACGATAGTTCACATCGAAAGCAGATGTTATTATGCGATGTTATTGTTCGGCGCATGCGTCACGTGAAAACAACCGTGAGCCAGCGAGTGTAGCACTCTTCCGAAGTTATTTACCACCGTTGCCTCCGGTGGAAAATTACCGCTATATTCTGATGGGCCACCACTATAAGACAGTGCTGACCCTCTTTTACGGACCTGATGCAAGCGTCTTGTTTTGTAGTGATTTTGTCTGATATGTGTGTCAAGCGTTTAAAAATGGTATCAAATATTCGTATTCATTGAATTATTATCCGAGAGTGCTTGTAATATTTAAATCGATCACGGATGGCAATTTGTATTTGGTAATGTGATTGGTAATACGTTCAAGTTATTAATAACTAATGCTACTTACATAAGGACGACTAACTGGAATTCTTTAGTAAAATATCAATTATCCTCACCACCTCTCCCACTAGTGTTCAATTCGACTGTAAATGGTTAATTCACTGCGAAACATTTGCACACTGAATGCATAACGCACAGATGACACGCTTTTTAATTTGGGAGAGTGAAGATTTGTAGCATAAGTGGAAATATAGTTTTGTTATTGATTTATGTAGTATTTCATCTGCTTTATTTTAACTTCCTCATACTGCTGAAGCAATAATGTCAATATACTGGAAGAATCAAAATTGATTTTTTTGAGTTTTTATGCATGTAACTGAATCATAGAACGTGTGTGAAACTTGCATTGAATTGTACTAAAATGGTAATGCCAGACTGACACAAATGAAAAGAAACAACTAAAAAAGCATTTTTATTCAGTAAGGACTGGAATTATCTCCCCTGAAGGGGAAAAATATGATTTGTAACTATTAAAACATGTCACTAAAAGAAAAACACGGAGGCTTGTGAAATGTAATACTTTCGCCACATCAGTGAAATAGGTGACACAAGTCAGTTCTTCTTATATCCTTGATGTGCCAGGGCCATCTAGAATAGGGGACGAAAACTCACATGCACGTGAATTCCGTGCTTATTTGTTTTATTTTATATTTCCTTACATAAGCATGAAAAAAATGAGCGGCATGTGGTCACAAGGGCGGCGCCGTGGAGTCATGGGAATCGCACCCCAGTCAGGGATAGTGGAGCGAATTCCCAAGTCGGACGCATCGTTTATTTATATATTTTAAGCCGCAGTGTGAGGGGACCTCGGCACGATTCTGTGCGGACGAACAATGTGGGTGCCTACTTGTGCGTCGCTGATGGGTTAGTTGTTGGCTTGCTAACCGAATCGCCTTTCTCCCTTGCAGCCCCTGTGGAGCCCAAAGCTCTGCGACGCTGCGGGTCAGGACACGAACGCAGAATACTGCACCTTCTGCACCTCCATCGTGCCCCTGGGGCACATGTTCAGCCACCTGAACTCACACTTCCAGAAAAATGCAAGCAACGGACACTAGCAGGCCTCGTGGACCTCCGTGGGGCTTTGTCCATCTCCGCTCCCGGATGGCAAACTTGTGTGCCCCTCCCCGTACCTATTTAATTTGTTATTTTGGTGTACTTCTGTGTCTTTCTTCTAAAGCTGTCTTTGAACGAAATCTGTTGAATATCAGACTGTGGTATTATCTGGTAAATTCACTGTGTGTAATAAAACTTCTAATGATCAAGTACTGCTTACATGTCACCCCCCACCCCCGTTTGTCATACATGTTTTTTTTTTTAACGTCCATTAAGTGAACTAGAATCATCTCACACAAGCTCATCCAACTGGGTCATGCTGAATGGTTTCAGTGTGTGAACTGGATCCAGTAGATTAGCATGATGAATCACCACAAAAGGCTTCGCCATATCGTAAGCTTGTCTTCCACGGGCCCAGTTTCGATGGCAGTATCAACAAAATCAGCGTTTCTGCCGCGTTCAGTACGCACTCGTCGTTTACCACCAGGAGGCTTCCGGTTCCAGGATGTCGGAAAGCAGCTCAATGGATCCGCTCGCTGCTGCCCGGTGGATCACCGGGTCTGAAGTCCTCGCTGGCCGCAATTAAGAGGTGAGACCTTTGTAATAAGTTGGACAATGCGTTTTGAGATGTGATACCACAGAAGCAACACATTGTCACATGTTCATTTCAAGTGATTCCCCCTCACCCCCATCTGTGATTTTAGGTGGAAAGTGTTTTGGGAGAAAATATTTGAAATGATTGTGAATTCAGGTAACTGTTTTAAAGTAAGGGTCTTTTTCTATTTATGACTGCATGAGCAGCATATACAGCACAGTTTGTTTGATAATGGCTAATGGTTTTATTACGTTTTAAAGCCCATATTGTATTAATAAGCTGGCAAGGCAAAGTCAGTGCCAGAAACGGTTTGGGGTATTTGGGTTTTCCATTTTGAGAGCCACTGAACTTGGCTGAATGGGCAACACCAGTTTGAACCAATTTTGTTAGTTCAGTCTATTAAACAATTTATGGTAAGATATTAGTAGCATCGCTCACTAGCCGTATTGGCCTGTTGAAAGTGCTTGTGAAAATCTCAAATTTTGAAAATTTGTTAGCGATTTCCCTCCAAGCGTCATCTCGGATGCATTTCATGCTGTTGTGTTTGCAGTCCCAAAGTATTTAGGTTTAAATAATGTTTATTTAAATGCCTTTAATTGTAATGAAATATACTTTTACTCGATAATATCATAATACCTATTGTAAATTAGTGTTTCATACTGACTAAGCGATTTAAAAAAATAAATGCTCCAGTGCAAATAGAAACAAATGCTTAATTTTAAATCCCACAATGGACATTGTATTTAAGTGTTTTCTATTGTATTCTGTATTAATATTTTCAAAGCGGTAGACAGAGAAAAGACATTTGTTAATGGTGTGCGTTAGCATCTCGCCTACAACCAGCCTTTGATTAAGGGGTATGTTTATTAACAGCTTCGCAAACAAATGTAATAATTTTCACAAACTTGCAAGATGATGTGTTAAAGGAATAGGGGGGAAATGCGCGTATTTAAAACGCAGTCTCGTATAAAGAAGACCTTGTAGCCCCTCGATACGGACTGGTAACACTTGCGCTGAGTCGATGAGCTGGTGTGAAGTTTGGTTATGTTATTAGGTTTGTATTGAGCGCAGACATCATATTTCATGCGTGTGCTTTCTAAAAAAAAAAAAAAGTTGTCAGATTAATTGTAATTTAGTTTTATAACAGACTTTTAAAATACCGGATACGGCTTTCGTAATGCTCTATGCAACGCTGTTTTACGGATTCCAAATATATTACTTAAGCCAACAGATGGTGGAACATGCCATGAAAATAGTCGAATAATTGAACAATATTAAGCATTTATTCAGAATTCGTTATAAGCATTCACAATATAGAGATATAATTGCATTTTTATTGCCTGTATGTTTATCAATGCAAGGTAAGCCAGAATTGGGAGGGGGTTCTGGCGTTAATTAAGGGTACTTGCAGTACTCCCAATGTGTGAAAAGATTGGGACTGATTGTTTATTACAAGGAACGGTTTTATTCCTAGTTTGTTTAAACATAGGACGTCGGAGCTGATGGATCCTTTTCCATTAATCTGCACCGATCGTCGGGATAGCATAGGCTATCGGAAGCAGTTGCGGTTTGACTGGATTAAATCTTGTTGAATCGCGAAATCAAATGATCGGAATGTAACACAATGTTTTAAAAAGCCTACAGAAACCTACTTATGGTTGTTTGTTGGATGTCACACGTCCGCGCAGACGGTATATTTCTTGAACATGTAGTTTGAATGCATAATTGATGTCGCCGGGCGGGGTGGCGATGGCGGGGAGCTCGTTTTACAAAACTAATAACATATTTTCCGACATGGAGGAGAAAACGCTGGGAGAAAGCACAACATGTTGAGCAATGTTGCCTGTGTTATGCATCGCATTTACAATTTCGCTCGCTCTATTTTAATTCCGCGCTATGTGCCATGCATAACGTAGGCCCGAAAACTTGAATCAACATACACGGCCTGATTTCTCATTTCTCACATAGAATTATGGCCAGTGAATACAGTATTTATTGTGAAAGTGTAGCAAATACAAGGAAAGCAGTCTCCCTAATGATTTTGCTTTGAAAATCTGTGAAGAGACGGTGAACATTGCGCAGACAGTATGGTGTTCTCTCTGGAACCAGGGACAGCTGCTTGCACATAATTATGTTGTCATTGCTTGTTATTTGGAAGGGATAAGCTGCACTGACAGATACCGAGTCCATGTTTTTCGGTTAATAAAGTAATATAGATGCTACATAGTGAAATGGGCCTATAAAACTCACGGGAATATGCGTTTCTCGCCTTGTAGCTCATGATCTAGTTTAACTCATCGATTTATTTATTTATTCTGGAAAGGACTCCATCTTTGTGCTGTATGGTATTTGTCTGCTCCAGCAGGTACGATTTGGTGGCGGGTTTGTAGAATAGAATAAGAGGAAAAAGAGGGACACGGATTGAAAGGGAGAAGCAGCAGGCTGATTACGAGGTGTCAAAATTGCCAGGAGCAAAAAGGTGAAAGCAATCAGGGGTGAGAAGAGTGCAGCATTCGTGAGGGGCAACTAATTATCCATCTCATTTGAGGAGAGCAGCATTGGAGGCAGCGCTCGCCCGCTGAACGGTGACAGATTGGAGCGGAGGAGAGGGGAGGTGTTAGAACAATGGAGCCCAGCTCACAATCATTACTGCATGCTAATCAGAGTCGGTGCTGCACCGCGGTCTGAGCTGCAGAGTTCAGGGGAAAAAAAAAGTAAGACATCAGCTTCAGGGGAGCTCGCTTGCCTCCAGTATTTGGAAATGAAGGGGAAAAAACGGACGAGTCCAGCGTTTTTACACGAAAGCCTTTTCCCAAAGGCCAAAAGAGCAAAAAAAAAAAAAAAAAAAAAGTTCCTCTAAGATGTAACTGAGAAGTCGACTGTGATCAGTCCTATTACCTTCCCATGAATTAGAGTGCAGCGATTCCACCCCCCATAGATGATATTTTTCTGCAGGTTTATTAGGTATGGCGACCTGAAATTTCACAATTAAAACCAAAATAAACAGATATGGAAGCTTACTGGCTCCCACTCGTCAGTCGACATTTAAATAATGTTTTTTTCAGTTGTTAGCACTGATAATAAAACACGAGACAAGTAAACCACACCAATAATATACATTTTAAAATTACCACATCAACATCCAGATTTGATGTCAATCAGCTGCTTGCATTTATCTCCTGGTAGTGACATTAATTGAACATGATTTTTGGGACATCTGCTGTACTGTAATTCATGCTGATTATATTTATTGATGCCACCTTATGTCTTACTATACAGATGAGAGATATTAAGATCAAGTTATTCCCGTTTTCAGTTTTTCAGCAAATCGAAATCAAGCGCAAATCAAAACGTTTCCGTCCCTCCCTTCTGGACATCGAAGACGTGCACCCATGTATGTAATTCTGGGGCGGTCGGAATGAAATACTGATAATTGCATTTTAATAATGCAGAACATGCTTATATAACGCACGTAAAAGAATTTCATGTACAAATATATCCATATGGACTTTTGGACTTGTGATTTGCGCTTGCAGCTACAAGTGGATATATTTTCAAACTTGAAACAAAGTGCTTACTCGGTTATATTTCACTAATATTCCGCTTAGTTGGCTAATTAGATTAAAATGGTTTCATATTTAGTAAGCCTATAGAAAAATTCATCAATGTGATTTTAGAAAAATACTGCGACCTAAAAATTTCTGAGTAGCATATGAAAGATTTAAATAGCAGGCCTCCCGTGTAGCCTATTTGAAACAAAATATTTAATTTTTGTTCGCTTCTGAAAAATATAGGCCTATTACCAAAATTAAATGGGAGAAAAAACGTGCTATGAGTTTACACCAATGACGTTGATTGTGCTTATGAAAATGTTTTAATTTATGGAATTTACGGTAACGTTGGCCTATTATTATTATTTTTTTTATTTAGGAATAATATATTCGATATATAAGATATTAACTGCTCAGTAATTACAATGAAATTATTTTACACCAGGCACAGAAAATGGATGGATGGATACGACCTTAAATTGTTCTAAAGTTAGACTACTCATTCAGTGCATTACATCTTCAATTATCTAATTCAAATTATTAATCCACAAAGAAATTAATCGACATTTTCAGTATTTGTAAGTACTGTATACACTTAGGCTAACACATTTACAGAGTTACAAATTTACTAGTAAAATGCTCCTTATGGCAATAATCGGGTCTTATGTCTATTGACTTGATTATACCACTATCTGACAACAGTCTCTAGGCTCCATGGTGGCCGTGATACCTATGTACAGTATAGGCCTATATTTCATAGGCCGCTTAAGTCAAATATTTATGATGGGTGTATCTGTAATAACAATACTGCAAATGAACATATTAAACATCAAAAGTGCATATGCAGCCCGTATGTTGTATCCGTTCCATAACACGGTAGCACTTACAAAGACCAAACAAAGTATTCAAAACACATTTACAAGCATTTATGAGCTGCGATTTTCCGACATCTGCAGCAAAGCGGAATCTGTAGAAATGAGCCGGAAGTAAACGGGAAAGTCGCGAGCTAGGATCGAGAAGGCGGGATGTAGAATGTGAGTGTATGTGTACTTTCGGGGTTAGATGGATGACAGCAAAAACGGTATGTTACATTTAAATTAACATTATGATGGACGTGTGCTGTATAAACGCCTCCAAGCTAGTTTCTGTAACTAGACGATTTGGCGTATTGTGCGCTTCGGCGCGCGAACTTCCGCTGACGTCATGCGAAGGCGAAGAGTTCATCTTGCTGCATTGATGCTGCCGCGTGCTGGGTCCCCGTTGCAGGCGCCGTATAAACTGCGATGCATGTCACTGTACCGCTGTCTCTGTTATGCTATGGAAAATGTGTATAAAGCGTTTAGGAAATAAGGAAAACGTTAACAAACATGGAAATGTGCATATAATAATGACGTTAAAAAAATGAATATAATGGTGTGTTTATTTATTAGTAATTATAAAATATCAATGGGTTAATCCAACTGGCTGACTGCTACACGAAGCATTGGTCCAAAATTCAGTATTAAGACGTTTTATGCCAGACAATTAGATGGGCATTTGCATTGCTTATTTTTAGTAAGGGTACAAGATCATACTGATGTCTTAAGACAAATCACTGTAGAAAGTACAAGTTACCTGGGTGGCACAGTCAATGGAATTTGAATGATAAAGGTGCAATTTGCATATCTAATTTAGGGATGGTAGTTAGTGAAGTTAACACAGGAGTGCATCTCCCACTCATGTTGAATTTACTGTGTGGATTCTGTAGAATAACATACAGTGTTGGTTTCTTTTTTTGTTGAGTGTAAACCGTTCTATGCTGTCGTCACAGGCTAAGAAAGTGATCAGCGGGGAAATCCAGCTTCCATCCATCCGTCCATCTTCTAACCACTAAATAGGGATTATATATTATACTAGGTATAATATATCTAAATTATACAGAGTGTAATAAATATACTAAATATAAAAATATAAAATACCAAAAAATGTAAGAGAAAAATAATAATGTGCAAGGCAGTGTGCAAAAATGCAAGCGAGGTGAACGGTGAGAGGGAGAGAGACAGAGAGTTAGTATGAATGTGTGCAATAGTAGACGTCCATTATTGTGTTGTCGTTGAGATGTCATCGCTTGTGGATAAAAGTTCCTCTTGAAGTATCCAGTCCAGGCTTGGAGACTGCAGAGGCGTCTCCCTGACCTCGGCAGTCTGAACAGTTCATGTGTCGGGTGGGTGGAGTCCCAGGTGATCCTGAAGGCTCGGGTTCTGCAGGGTGGTAGGGAGTTCCACATGCCGCATTCAGCTGAGCGCACCATCCGCTGTAGGGCCTTGCGTTCCTATATGGTGCAGTGTCCATTCTAGACAGACAGGATGCTCCCTGTTACTCCAGAGTAGAAATGTTGTAAAATGATGGGAGAGACCTTGAACCTCCAGAGTCACCTCAGGTGGTGGAGGTGCCGACTGGCTCTGCCAGTGAGGAAGTCCATGTGAGTGGTCCAGGTGAGGTCCGCAGTGACCTGGACACTGAGCTACTTAAAACACCTCACTCTCCACCTGGGATCCACAGATCTGAATCGAGGTGTGGCTCCTCCTCTGTCTCCTAAAATTTATCGCCATCTCCTTGGTCTCGTCCACGTTCAGGGAGAGGTGATTCGCCTGCCACCACGTCGCTAGGCTTTCCACCTCACTCGGGTAAGCCCTCATCATCTTGGGAGATCAGATCCACCACCACTGTGCCGTTGGCGAAACCTCATAGTGGAGTTGGAGTCCCGTCTAGCCAGGCAGTTGGAGGTGTAAAGGGAGTACAGAAGCGGACTCGGTACATATTCCTGGGGGGCCCCTGTGTTGAGTGTGAGTGTGTTGGAGAACACATCACCCACTCTTCACTGTGGTCTCCAATTTGCAGCTACCAGTTTCCTTCAAAATTCTAAAGTTAAAATGCATCATGTATACTCTGTGCACTGATATTTCTTTTTGCACTGATGTACTATAATTGCTAAATTGCCGCTAGATCTTTCTCTGCCTCTGTGTCAAATGGCGGAGTTGACACAGACGATGAGAGTTACAAGTCAGCTAGCACGAGTCAGACCTGTCGCTGTGCAAGCCTGCAGAAAATGCCCAGAAAACGCAAGTAAATAGAACAGAAATGACATCAGATGCACTGGAAAAATGTCACATTATTCAATATGGATCGACATAGTAGGACTGGATTAAACAATTGAGAAAGCCATTATGAAAATAAATCTTTGAGGACTCTGCTATACATTAACAAACTGTCGCAAATTCTGCACTCAGTAGATAAGCAATTTTTTCCCCCTCTATATGCTGATTCTCATCCATCTTCTATATGGTGTGTCATGGTATCAGCCTGGAGCCTATCCAGGGAAGCACTGGGAAGACTGTGGATGGGATACCAGTCTCTCATATAACGCACACGGTGGGAAATTTAGAAATGCTAATTCATTTAACTGCATGTAATTTGGACTGTAGGAGGAAACCTGAACCAACACAAGGAGAACGTGCAGGCTGCATGCGCAAAGAAATGGTGGCAGGAATCGAAACCCCCAAGCTGCGAGTTGTGAGGTTACAGTGATACCCAGTGCCAGCATGTCGGCCTCCTACAGTAAAAATATAGGTGAATTGTTACCTGCATGATGGCGAATGGTTCCTTGCATTTGGTAAGCAAATATTTTCAGAAAGCCTGGACGACATAATGTTGTTTTCTTAGCAAGTCTAGCAGTGTTCTAATTTTTGAGCCTTTTTGAAAAACAATTCATAATTTTAACTTCTTGTGTTTTTGGTTAGCGCTGTGCAGATGGAGTCTTTGTAAAACAAATAAGACCTTTTGTTAGCATGCTATCAGCCTGCTTTTTTGCATTTTCCTTTCCTCTTCAGCCAGAAACCTGAACTTTGGATGTGACGGTGTAGTTTAGCGTAAGAACGAAATGTCATTTGTCGGCTGCTAATGATTAGGGTATGAAGAAGAGAAGCACTTTTTACTTGGCAGGCAAAGTTATCCTGAGATTTTTGGAGCCAAGTTGGAAAGGAAGTGGAATGGCCACAAGAAAACTGGGGGGGGAATGAATCATTGTAGCAGGTAATTTAATCTTCCACACAGTGGTGTGCAGAGCAGAGTGAGAGTGCCATCATACTAGGTTGCACACACCCAGCTGACAAGAATCCTTTCAGGTGACCATACTGTTTCACAACACTGGAGTCTAAAGGCAATCAATGTTAGGTCCAGCTAATTAGATAATGGTTATAATTAACTGAACTCTGGTGACACATTTTGTACCTAATAGGTAAAAAGTTTTAAAATTTAAAACCGTGATATGATTAAAATATTCTAACATTTATGAGACTTTTTTTAAACGGTACAAGTCCTACTGTTGGGATAATACAATGATGTAATTGGTTAAGCATGACGGAAGACCAGCAATATATAAGGAGGTGACATCTTAATACCTACCCTTCAGGTAAACCAATTAAAACTGTTAGACCCAAGATTGGCCACAGTGATGTAACTTCTTGTCTTTTGACATAAAGTGGGTCATCGTTGCTTGCAACACATAAATGGGAGAAGAATATTTGCACATTGTCATAAAGTTTGTTTTGTGTGTGTTTTTCAGACACATGTGAACAAATGTGTTTATGTGTGGAAAGTCAAGGGGAGTGAGCAAATGGGGACACATTAAATTAGTTCTTGAGTCTCGTTAGTCAGAAGATAGTAGTGAGAGCTCAGCGTATTTGTTCATGATGACCCGGGGGTCAATGCACTTATGAATCTAGGAATTTGTGTTGCCTATGGACTGTACAGCTGTTTCCTCTGCATACAAATGAATACAACCTGATGAAATGGAATAGATTGATTGGTTGACTGCTGCCATAAGGCCTAATATTAAGATGATCATATTTTTATTATTCCAGTTTTGTGACTAATGCCTGGGGTACCTATAATATGACAGTTTTGGAAATGCAATAGTCCACAATTCTTGTGCTTTATGCTTTGTTTGTTCTCCATCTCATATCCAACATCAGCTACATACTGAGGAAAAAAAACGTCGAAAAGCATGGAAACAACTTTATTTATTCTTTGTCCTTTTGTGAGCTGCTTTTTATGGACACGTATATATATTTATACCATTTTTTGGTCCAGTTTGGGTTCTGGGTGGGATGTTGACGGAGTGGGTTTTTACAGTCACGTTGAACAAACAACGACGAGAATCTTTGCTGAGGTATCGTCCTGCTGTGAACTAAAGCAGTCTGGGGATTAAAAAAAAACACAAAGAGAATGCTGGTTAATTAGAAAGGAAGACACATTCTTGAATTAGTATGTGGTGTTAATTACCAGGAAGTCTGGAGCAGTCCTGTAATTACCACCAATATTTTTGACGTTTAAAGAGTGGAGGTGAACTACATCCATGGTTGCTTGGAAAGTTTAGGGTGCGATAATGCATTTTGTTGCTCGATCTGCAGGAACTCTGGTCAACGACGAGACATGGTTTGTGGGGCTGTCTTGGCTGAGCACTGCAGCTTTTTACTTAATAAATAGATCATCAATCAAAGGGTTAAGTTGAAGGCAGGTGCCCGATGAGGGTGGCCACTCAGGACAACTGACCTCATTATTTATGTAGTATGACAAGAACTATGTCGACGTATAATGGACACTTTACCCTAAGTGGGTCTTCATTGTGCTTGTGTGTCCTGGGACCAAGTGAGCAAAATTTCAGGGTAGCCCTGACGATAATGCGCTCATTAAAATGCCAGGCGCTTCGTTTAGGCTCTGAGGGAAGCCAAAACATTGCAGCCAAGAAGGATGAAAGGAATCACAGATTTTTGTGTGTGACTCAGTAAACTCGCCCTGATCCTCCTACAGTAGCGGCAGGATTTTCCTCACGTGAGGCGGCGTGTTGTGGCCGCCTTTGATTCTTGCAGGACTAGAAAGTGCCCTCCCCAGAAAAGTGTTTGTTTCCCTGGTGATGCGAAGGCCCCCTTTTTTTTTTTTTTTTTTGGAGAGCCGATCTGGCGCCCGTCGGCGAGCTATGACAGAGGCTGTGGTGAGATCGCACCCAGGGCCCCCAGAGGGGGGAGGCTGGGGACGAGGGGGGCTCCCAAGTTCGGCGGAAGTGGTAGCTGGACGGCATTTGAAAATCTCGCCAGGCTCACCGAACCGGATCGTTTGTCGAGTGTCACTGCGTCTTAAACGCAAGCGGCCACGCTGTTTGTGCGGACACCTCGCGGCCAAGAAACTCGGTGACGCTGGTGCCGTGGCTCCACACGGTATTCCTGCGGGGAAATGAATGGGTCTTGGGGTTTTGGGAACGAAGCCCTAAAATATAATAAAATTTCAATTTTCACTTAGGACAATTAATAATGGAAAAAACGCAACAAAAGAGTAATACTATAAATACTCTCATGTTGCTTCTACTTCGATAGTGAGAGAAAAGGCGAAAATAAATTAACCGCGGCAATGCTGCTGTTGGAGCCTCTGATTTTCGCCGGTGGGGCTTTTCATTACAGCGGCTGAAAACTGGGGAGGATGGGGGGGGGGGGGGGGGTGAAAATTTTGCCTCGCGAAGCAAGGGGTTAAGCCAGCATGAAAGAATTCATTCCCAGTTTAATGACCTTGCCTTACTGGGCGAGGACGACGCGGAACATGCTTCTGACTTGTACTGAATTTGCCAATTAACACCTCCGCTAACAGGCTGCCTCTGTACATCAGAGGGGAGAGCTCCGCCCGCAGCTTGTTTTTCCCCCTACCTCCTCCCTTAATATTCAGGACTTAAATAAACTGTTAGGCAATACGACTCGGCTTCCTCCAATTCACAAGGAATCAAGCATCTGAATTAATGGCACCTTTAAAGAATTGTTTTAAACATCTATTCGTGAGATGGGCGTTAGGCTTCGGATGCGATCTTTTAAAATCAGATAAAGCGTGTCATGTTTTTTTCCCTCCCCCTGAATAAATCTTCGTGTACTTCATGAAATTTCTATTTTCACACATGTCCATATGGCCTTGCGTAGACACAATTAGAACAGGGACTGGTTTCCAAGATACTCGCTCCGATAGTATGCTTTCAGTCTTTTGTTTTCTGTCGTATAGGGCGCTGAAAGGGAGGAATCACGGACGTTCAGATGTTTATCGTAGGATCGAATAAACACCCAGTCTTTTACCTTCCCTCCCTTTGCACAATATGGTCCTCCACCGTGTCTGTCCCCTCCAAAGCCTCTCTCTTGTGCTGCCAGAAAACACCTTGCGTGGTGTGAATCTCCAGCACCTAGCAAAAACCTCTAAGGAGATTTTTTTTCTTGTTTTCCTTCGAGTCCCTTTTGCAGGTAGAAGTCATCTACCCTCCCCTCGCGGGTCTCCATGATTAAGACGTTACAAGATCATAAACACCTTTGGCTGAGTGTAATGTGGACATTCTCACATCAGGTTGAATTTAAAATGCCCAGAAAGGGCATTCTACACCAATGTGAACATACAGTATAATAAATCGCCACAGCGACTCCAGTCACACACTAACGCCTGGGTTCACAAGTCATTAGCAGGTATTTCAATGAAATGTATTAATGGAAGGATAGCTAAATAATTGATACCAGTTCACACCATAGGAAAGGTGGAGTAATCTATCTAATTGTGTTAACAAATTTGCAGAGGAGGAACTTGGTGTATAACACATTGTGGTTCGAGCAAAGCCATTGTTACAATGACAAATGGCTTCTCCTAACACTTTGTAAACAAAAGAGCCTCAAATTCTGATATGTTGTTGCTGGCCCTGCCTAAACAAGATCAACATAATTTCTTGAAAGCTCGATATCTATGTATATTTTTCTCTTTATTTAATCGTACATGGCGTTTCCTCAGAGGTTATCAGAGCACAGTTTAAAAATATATAAATATATCCATTTGACGACTATACAGTTGTCCCGTATACATGTGCGTGAACCTTGTTATTGAGGTTTGCTCACAAATCAAACTATTTATGCAGTGTTAGGAAACCATCTGGCTTGGGCAAAGTTGATCCGCATGCTGGCAGAGAGGGTCTCTGACTGACACCTCTTCACATCAGTGGGTGGACGACTTCATTAAGCGCCCAGTTTCGCGGCTCCAATCTGGAAGACGCGGCTGAGCATTCCGCATCTACTGATTCTATATAGTGCCTTATGCGTAGCCTACATATATACTGCACATGCGCACTTGCGTCTACACTTTATTATGTACATACGCGCAGAGTTTTAGGTAATGATAAAATACAAGCACATAGATGGTTTCTATCAGAATTGGAGTGAGGTGAAATGTGGGCGGGGTGATTGCAAACCTGGCTTTTCTCCTGTACTCGATCGTGTGCGGTGGGGCTCTTACTTGTTTTGGTGCAAAACCTGTTAAAATGGCACACCATATGTAATGTTCCCGGTTTCCGTGCCCCCCACCCCCCCAGGGCTCCAGCTCGTGTACCAGTGCGCCCAGTCTTTCGTTGTCTTTGGGGTTTTGGTAATTACTTCACTAGAACAGATTTTTCTATTAAAAAACTATTTCATTCAAGGACAGCTGTCTTTTAATTGCAGTATCTCTTAAAACGGAAAAGAACGGGGCCCCATATTTATGTCTATGGGTCTTAAAACGAAGACGGGCCGAAATGAGGTGCTCAAATACGGCGAACTTGATAGGATACCGTTCTGTATTTATGTCATATTGTCACCCACGTATAAATAAGACATTAATATAATCTAGAATATTAAGACAATTAGATGGAGGGGTGGAGTTGCAATAAACGACATGCAGTTTATGACAGGTGTACTGATGATCTGGAAGAAATTTTGTTAATTCCTTTTTTTTCTGCTTTTAATTTAGCGCAAGACAAATAGTGGGCGTATTTTCTTCACAGCTTTTTCTACCTGGGGACTACGAACGCAATTTTCTCCTGCCGCACCCGTGACAGCTACCTGCGAAGTGTTCCCAGTGCCCCAATCTGCAAGTTATCTTTGGATACCGCGATAAAGCCATTGTCTGCAAGGTGGCTGTTTGCTTGTTGCCTTGCCCCGCAACCCGCCGGTGTTTTGCTTTCACACCGCCATTACAGTCACACGGATAATTGGAGGAATCAAAAGGGAAGACGAGAGCAGACTTTGTCACCGGTTAGCCTCTTGCTGTCTTATTAGGTAACCATCCATGTGTAAATCCAAAATGAATTATTTCCCCGCACATATTTCTTTCAGGCAATAAACTTGTGGTGGATTTTAAGCGTCAGTGTTTCTTCTCTCTGCACATACCCTGGCAGGCAAATAAATAAATAAATAAATAAATAAATAAATAAGCAAGCAAGCCAAATATGACGACTTCTAGATAAATCTTTGGCTTGCAAAGTGACCTTCATCATTCATTTTAACGGTGTGCATTACTATAAGCAACTGTCCACTCGCCAGAATTTTTCCTCCGACTTAAAATTTCAGGAACTACGTATTGCACACCTATTATTAAGATCAAAACTCTGAAGGGAGTTACTGTTTAAAATGAATATTGAGTCCTAAACTAGCAATTAATAGGGGATTGTCGTGTGATACTGTCAGGTGTTTAAGATATTGATAGACACCACAGCCAGACATACTTAGCAATAATTACTCTCCCATCTTGAAAAATATGGAACACTGCTGTGTAATGAGAATGTGCTTTATCTAATTTTAAAAATGATATTGGTATATCTAATGACTTAATGACTGCTTTCCCATGTCTGTGGTTAGATATTTGAGCAGTAGATGCAAATTAGTCCTGCAGCTGTGGATTTTCCTTATGTCTGATCCGGGGTGACTTTGGTGTACTCACTGCCGTTTCCTTTTCCCCAATGCCCCCCCCCCAGCCCCCTCCTAGCAGATGCCCGGGCAACAGTTGCAGCTGGGCAAGAGTGCGTCTCCCAGTTCTCATGCCCTCGATCATTTAACAGTCAACAGGTAAGATGCAGAAGCGTCCAGACAGAATGTAACACCATCATTACGGCGTGAGCAGCCCCTGAATGTAAAGGAAACGTAGGGTGTCCTTTGAATGATCCTGTTCAGTCAATCTGGCAACCAGTTTGCACTCGTCTGGTGCTGTATTTTTTTTTTTTTTTTTTTTTTGAGGCGTAATAAAAACCCTTAGTAGATATATCAGTAACGCATCTCTTATGTCTTGCATTTTAAGTTATAGCTTATGATGCATGTTGCATCTCTTTCGCTTACAGTTGCGTAACATGACCGCGCGAAAGGGCTGTGTAAAAAGTGATAGACGTTTTCAGTTTTACTAAAAACTATTCTGGTTTTGTATGGTTGTGGCTTATCCAGGCTTAAAGAAGGGGAGAGGAGTGTTTGTATTCTGGGGCAAAGGTGTTGATGACCGTAGAACAGGAAATTTGTATCGATATGTACGTCGTGCCTTGTGTAAGGATACACGTTACCACTACAACTGCATATAAATTCACTTAGAAGTGTTGTTTTTGTGAATTATGTAATTTACGTGGGGAAATAGATTTTTTAGATCGCGTCATACTACTTGAAGAAAGGATTTTTGAACGTAAACATTTTGTTTGGTGCAATTTTTTAAAAATGATTATAGTCACGTTTATGGAAGTAAATATTGTGTTTTTAACGATATTGTTAGTAGCTGTTTTGTACTCCTATATACTGGCGAAACTGGTGTTACTTTACATAGAGGTTAAACTTTTGACGTAAAGAAACTTCAAACGAAGGGCAGACGCCGCATTGTAAGAATGTGTACGCCTTTGGATGCGGTGCTAAGTACCTTTAGATGTAGCATGCAGTAAAAAATATAGAGACTATAGGGTCACTTGTATTAACCTGTTGCGAACACAGTGATATCACTCTTGACTGATGTCCAATAGTTAATGTGTTTGAGCCCATCTTCCATCAAAGTGTGAAATAAACATTAATTAACAGATGTTTTCATTTAATTTCTTTAATAAGTAGAGTTGTTAAATAAGTGTTTTGGTGGCCAAATTACAGTGTGTTAACATTTTTTTTAAAATAAAAAACAGCAGTTATTGAGAATACTAATAAATGATATGTAAAATAACATAAATATATAATCTTAATGATACAGGTATGGCCTTCTTTCCTTACTGAAATTTAAATATTTATATATTGTAAACACAGTGAGAAGAACACAGCTTAGTTTTAAATAAATGGATTTAGAATGTTTTACTAATTACTTCCATGTTTAGTTATACAGCCGATAATGTGTGTGTGTGTGTGTGTGTGTGTGTGTGTGTGTGTGTGTGTTTTCCCCCCCCAGTAGACTATGTGCAACATCCACAAAGGTTTGTGTCGCTCTGAAATGAACTCCAGGCTTACACTGGACTTACACTTGATCAGGTCAGTGTTCATGTCAAGTCTTTGGTAACTTACTGTCATTGTTGTTCCATGGAGTTCAACAATGACAACAATAGGGACTCGTTATCGGTACTTGATGGCCACAAGATGTGGGAGTGTCTGCCCGCTTGGTAATGATTGGTAAATGCTTATTACTGAAGGTAGTAATGGCCTCAGTCAACTTTACTGCATGAGCGACAGCTTCCTAGGTACATTACAGTCACGCCTGTCCAAGTAACGTCCACAATTTCACGTTTAGTCATCAATCCCTGTTGGCACGTTCGTTTGTTTTGTGTGGGCAAAATATTTTTCATACCCATCATTAATAAAGATGTTGTTAATGCTAAATAAAGGCAAATGTGGGCTTTATAAATGCAGATGCTTGTTAATGTTGTCGGCATCAAGCACGCGCATCAAAAATATCGACTATGAATCAATTCTGGATTTTCTGCGTTCCCCCTCCCAACTTTCTCTGTTTTAGGGTTTCAACCTTGATTAAGGCACTGCAGCCAGGCTTCTTGCGAGAATGTAGCGTGGACCTGAGCAGGCAGAGAGGTAAGGATGTGGACTGGTTTCTGTGTATATGCTCAGTGGCCATGTGGTTAGGTATCCTCAAGCTAGCAATGGGAAGGACCTCATTTTGCCTCCAGAACTGCTTCAAGGCTGGACAAGCTGTGTGTTCCGAGTTGCCACTTTGTATACCATTGTTGGACTGAGCTGTTAATTTTGCACTTGTGGCCTTCCTGTTAGCTTTAACGAGTCTGGCCATTCTCTTCTAACCTCTCTCATTAACAAGGTGTTTTTGGCAACAGAACTGCTGCTTGCTGGATGTTTCTCTGTAAACCATAGACACAGTAGTATGTGAAAATCACAGGAAGGTGGCTGCTTCTAAGATGCTGGAACCACCACGTCTGGTACCAACAATTACACCATGTTAAAAGTCACTTAGAACATAAATCTTAGCCATTCTAATGCATATTCAAACAGTAAGCTCTTGACCCTTTCAGTGTTCTGTTTGTATTCAGTTGTAACCACCTCACTTACTGCACTTTGCGTTGACCAGCAGGTGTTCCTAATAAACTGGACACTGAGTATGTGTATATATAACATAATACATGGATGTTTACATAATATAGCAGCTTCCTTCTTTGTTGATGCACTGGCATCACAGCAGCTAACCCTCAGCATTCGAGGTCTCCCACATTGCGGCGGCCATTTTGTGATGACACCTTTGTCTATTTCAGCAGTTGTCACCCGCTTAGTCAAATACCTTCACTGTGAAGAGGGGAAAAAAGTATAGGAAAAAAGAAAATGTTAACAAAAGGCTCAGCAGCTTCTAACACTCCGCAAATTGCTTCCTGATCGAGCCCGGAGGCCTGCCGCTGTTTTAATTGATATTTAAAGGGTTGGTAAGTCAGTGTCGAGTGATGAAAGGGTAAAAAGTGACTCAGCCAAGGTGTGGTAACGGGATGGAAAGCTGAGAGCTGGCTTTATCCTCTGTTAACGCACATGTCGCCCCTAACGATGCACCCCTCCGACGATAGCAGGAAGCTAAAGGCGCCTTATTTTATTTTTAGTCCGATGTTGCGCTTAATAATCCTTCATGCTCTGTGAGTCCTACAGAGGTCTTCATCCTCCGTGTGGGCAAGATCTCACTCAGAAGAAGCAGGAGAGATTGCCCATCAAGAGGCTAGGAAGGACGGTAAAACGGACCTGGGCCTCACTGCAGGGATCCACAGACCTACGGTGGGCCTGTTGGACTATGGATCTGACGCCATGCATCGAAAGAAGGTTACACACATCTCATAGCCTATTCCCCAGAGGGACGTCTTCCTGGGTGAGAATTAAAAAAAAAAAAATGTTATTGTGCTTTTTGCTTTGTTTATATAGATGAATTAATAGCTATTAATAATTATTATAGTGGTTTTTAGTAGAACTTTCTGAATGCGAAACTGAGGACCCAGAGTTCATTTAAACGTCTCATGCGTGTCGAGTAAGACCTGATTTGCTGAGGTTATTTATCTGTTGCCTGAGTAATATGATCACACGTGTTAGTCCCCTTAAGTGGCCTCTCTTTTTGACGTGAACAAGTAATGAGATACTGACATTTTATTCACTGTTTGGGTGGTGGGGGCGACAGAAGGAAAAAGAAAAAAATACCCAACCTGGGATTTTTGAACTTAGCCTCTTAACTTAGCTGAGTTCCCCAACTCGAATTCCAGAATGATCATTAACCTTTGGATTCATGTGTGTGCCGCCTGCCCCCCCCTCCACTTTCAGCCTGGACATTTTTTCGTTTTCTATTTGCTTCCATGCCCCATATGTCAGTTTCCTATTTCCTGCCTACAGACAGCAGGGAGCGGTTCTATTATCACCCTCGCAGAGCTGTCTGCGAATGTGAGACGCAATTCCATTTCACTTTGCCACAGGGAGGCCGACCAAGAGACACCGTGCGACATGCGGAAATTGGCTCCGGGCTCCCTGTACTGCGGTCGGGCTCCACTCATGCGACGGGATGCTTTTCCGGGCGAAAGTTCGGCTTCCGCGTCCAGAGCGGATCCGGCGCCCTGAGGGATTAACGTAATCCAGTCGCGCGCGGTCCCTTAAACCGCACGCACGTTGGGAGCTGGCCTGCCGGTTCAGGGAGGAAGGCCGCGGGATGCTTGCGTCGCGTTCCGTCAGTGGGCAACGCTGGTACCCTTTAGGAATTTTCTCCTGGATCTCACGTTACCTCGATAAACGAGACCAGGCGACAGCCGCTAATCGGTCAGCCTGACTTTTCGCGCTGCGTTGCCAGTGAGGACCATGCCAACCTTCCGGTCCTGTCTGCTCACGTAACGGTGACACTTATATGGCCTTTGCGTCCAGCGTCTCCAACAGGAATTTCCTGCCTTCGTTCTCTTACTAGAACTGGGCTTGATATTGTTTCTTACCATGCAAAATGCATCAGAAGAGTAACCACATTCATTACTGTGGACGTCCGAAGCCATCAAAGAAAATGTTTAAAGCTATTTGTCGTAGCAGCAAATGTACATTTGGTTAAAAAACAAAAATCACTTTTAAATTACATGCAAATGAATACACTATACAGAATAACAAGAATTTCTTCTTCTCTCCAGAAAAGTCACTGATATCTTGTCGGACGGCTCGAAGAACACAGCTTTGGTTCCCTAACCTCTCCTCAGGGGAACCCCAACCATTGTATTCATTCAATTTCACCTCTTAATTAATGAACAAAGACAGTAATAAATAGTAATAATTTGATGAGGTAAAGATCAATCAAACACGGTATGCTAGGGGTCGAGTGGACAAATTTCGAATTTCGCCTCTGAATTGGCATCTTAGCATAAACAGCAAAATAAATTAAAACACTTTTCTCTGTTTGCATACAAGCAGCTATGGGATACTGTTCTTTGGCGATCATTGTTCCGTAGCGCAAAAGTTCCCTGAACCGCAAAGCTCTTCGCCTTTTATTTTGGCGTAAATATCTTATGCAGATTTCAGAGCTCTAGCAGTGTCTGAGTTTCTGTGAGAAACGCCATATCCTTCACAGACATGCTTCACAGAGACTTTCCTGTTTTTTTTTTTTTTTTTAAAATCCTCTACATTTCAGGCCAAATGAATAGAAATTCTCTGAGGGGCTGGAACAGAAATGCACACACCGGACGCCATCTCTCTTCTTAAGCTCAAATTGATGTTTTATAAATAATTCCGACGTTACAAACATCAAGGCCACAATCACGACAGTCCAATCTTATTCATCCGTCATAAGTCAGCGCGGTCGGACCGGCGCCTTTCATCGGAAATGGCCTTAAAAACTGCGGCTTTCTTGAATTTTTTATGCGGTGGGCACGCCAGGGACGCCGGCTGATGTTCCTCAGCTGTGGATGGGTGCTGGCTCCTGGCAGCAGGAGGAACAGAATGGCTGCCGCCCCCGTGGTCATGCGGACCCCTTAATTTTTAACGAGACCCGGCGACACGTCGGACAGTCGATAATCGGTCATTTGCAGGTGATAAAAGTCACAGTTTTCGAGACCGTGTTCTCGTACTCTTCACCTATTTATCAAACTTTGCATGATTGGCGTTTATCTTACAAGACTGAAGTATGAAGTCACAGCCTGCCTGAATGCTGGATTTTTTAGTCCGTTTGTGGATCGTGCTGTCTGAACTTATGCTAGGTATCTAATATGCTAGACACCCTGTTTTCCCTGCTGGCACTGTTAAAGGTACACCGTTACGACATACTGGGGACTCAGAGCCCCATCAATAGTCTGTAAGCGCCCAACCAGTACAGGATGGCAGTGGGCCTGGAGTCTTTCCCAGGAAGGACAGGGCACAAGTCAGGGGGGAGTCTGGATAGGATGATTCAGCAACTCATTTTATTATCATTATCATTTATTTTTTGCAGTAAAGATGCTTATAATTTTTGAGATGTGCTTTGTGGAATCCAGGTTTAATATATCCATATTAATAAATCAGAGAGAGTCAGCCCCACATCCTTCTTATTCTCAGTCTAGCTATCACAACATTTAACGCCGATCCTTTCGAATTTTGCTTTTTTCCCCTTCGAATTCGGGGCTACCTGTTTTGTTTAAGTTGTTCTTTGTCGTTGCTACTTTATATCAAAACAATCCTTTTATTGGTGGTGAAAATTATAGTTGGGAAGGGGGGAGGCTGAAATTGTGAAACACAATACAGAATTAAGCAGGGAGGGGAGATATATACCAAATGGACGGAACAGTTGTATCATAGTTGTGCTATCATTTTTTTTTCTTATATCGAAGCGGCCTGGGATTTCTATGTTTTATCGTCTTCTTCCCAGCTACCGCATCCGAATGCCTTGTGTATAAAAGTGTTAATTGAAAAACATTTATTTGAGGGGTCCAGAGAAAAAGACAGCAGGAATAACACATGTAAATAACATTTGGCCCAATTGCGGGGCTTCTGCTTTCATCCGAGAGCCAACTGTAGATGGAAGGAAAAAAAAATGCAGCTGAAATATGGATATCCACGCTGGGAGATATTAAAACACAGAAAGACATTTGCATACGTAAAGCTTCAATCGCTGCTTAAAACTTAAACCCTTACATTTATATGCTGAAATGAAACAGGTTAATGTTTATTTAGAGTTTGGTGTATGAATAAATTCTATATTGTGTCTTGTAATTAAGTTTCTGAATTTTAAGGTCAGTTTTGTTTGTGTTTCTAAGCATCATCAGTCCCAGATCATGATTATTAGTGTGTTATGATTTTACACCATGATCAGGCTGCAGGACACGCTTATAAATCTATGCACAGTAAAAGCCTCTTCTAATGGAGGGGGCTGATTACTCAGAGAGGCCACGTTCCCTTTTTAATTAGTCTCTCTGGGCTGAGGACTGGGGGGGGGTGTGCTGTGCTGGCCGGGTCTGTGACTGTATGATGTGGTGACCCAGACGTGCTCCTAAACTCCATCCACAGCGCCACGCCATCAAGCCGCGCCTCTGGGGTCGCCGAATGGGCAGAGGGACGCATCGCGACTGTTCGCCGTGACGGCACTCGATAATGCTATGCATTTTACTGTTACGTATTAAATACAAAGGGAAAAAAAATTATGGGCAATTTTAATTACCTAAAACACACTTTTCTGTATTGGATACTAAATATAAGTTCTAAGTTAGCTTAACCTGAGCTGTATTCTGTGCTTTTGTACTTGTAATATACTTATATTCTTATAAATAATGTATTAACGCAAATAGAATTTTCTGGTACACATTTCCATCATGCTAAAGCTGAGTAATCTCAATTAAAATTATGTTTTTTTTTTCTCCACCATACCAAATGGTCAGTAGTCTCCACTCTAGGGCATTATAACCAAGTGGCTGTAAGTGGTAACTGCTGTTATGGGTAAACCTTTTAACTGGGTGACAATGACAGGTCATTGCAGTCATGGGTAAATCACAGCAGCACACGCAGGACCTCAGACCTTCTGTAATCCCTAAGCGGCGTTTTCATGGCTTTTAAATGCAGTGTTTGTCATTGGTGGTGATTTAATAGTGGAGCACCTGGTGAATACACGTTCTGTGATGTCATAATGAAACTCATACAAAGGCAATCTGCCGTGCGTTAGCCAGAAAACTGAATGGTCACATGTCTTGCATTGTCACAAAGGTGTATCGAATTGTTACAATAATGAATAGTCACGCGAAACATTCTTAATTTTTTTTGTCTGTGATTTCATTTGTGATTTTTTTTTTCTGCAGGCATAATTATGAGAGAAAAGAAAGTGCCCCCCCAGGGACACCATGGCCATGCTTCGGGAGGGGGGGCAGCTAATAAGGGTTTAAAAGCCACAACTGCCCAAGCAGCCGTCTGTAGACCACCAGCTGCTTTTTTTTTCCGTGCTGCACCCTGATTCTTCCTGACAGTGGAGTTCTGGGGGAGGGGGGGGGGGGGGG
>JAODLC010000001.1:46428354-46450250 GCA_026781145.1 Hippopotamyrus pictus
GGGGGGGGGGGGGGGGGGGGGGGGGGGGGGGGGGGGGGACAGGAGAATCAGGGGTGAGAGGTCATGTTCAGATTCTGTTTAAACAAAGCTGCAATTAAGCAGATTCTTTTAATAAGAAGTGGACCATCCTGCCACACATCCTTCAACTTAATAAAAAAGGCTTTGCGTTGATTTATAGGTACAGCTGCCAAAGCGACATCTGGCAAACAACATATAAATAACTTAGATGCCATCTTGAATGCATCCCCATGAAAATTTTAGTGACACTGTAATATAAGCCACTACCTGTCATGAATCTCTAATAACCTTGGCCATACGCTTTTGGGTTCAGCGCTGCGAGTACCGAGCCCTTGCCGCCGCCCTGACAGCCACATGTTTATCCATCCGACATGAGAGGGGCTATTTTATAGTCGGATAAAGCAATCGCATCTGACTGGGGCAGCGTTCCCGGTCTCCGGATCCTCACTGGCTGTAATTTCCTTGTCATTTTCCGTGCCCGGTCACGTCATTGATGGTGACAGTACTGGGCATTAGGTAAATCCCCAAGGCTCACGCTCTCTTGCAGCCCCGCCCTGAGTGGCCGGCCAGGACAGGCGGCGGCGGCGGGCGCCTGCTAACGTCCGGCGGAGATTCGGATCCGGCCGGGAGCGACGCCTTCTACGGGTCGAACGTCCGGCAGAGGCTGGCAAGCAGACGTGTCGCCCCCGAGTCAAGACGTCCGTCAGTGACCGTGCGACTGCCGGGAGCGTCTTTCATTAAGGACTCTGGCACGGAGCCAGAGGTGGATATGCAGGTGCGGGATGTGCAGAATATTAGGCCTCTGCTTTGGGGGGGGGGGGGTGTTTACTGACCAGCCTGACACTTTGCAGCTGTGCTGGGTTCGAGCTCATTATCGACGTCCCCGCACTGATCGATGCTGGTACAGAGCTTGGTTCTGGGATGAGGACCAAAGCCATTGCCTGATCCTGGCCAATTGAACAAGCCGCCCATCTGACCTTGTGGTTATATATATGTGTGTGTGTGTGTGTGTGTGTGTATATACACTACATGACAATTTCAAATTGTCATTTAATTTTATGTTTTAATAATTTTTTCATTTATTTCCACCATCATCCTGTACTGGCTAAGCATTGATCTGGACTGGATAGTTAGGTGGGTGGATATTTGAATTTATTTTCAAATTTCTGTGTCGAAAAAAAAAATAGACCTGCCAGCCAACTTTGGTGCCCAGCCCCCCTTATATATTTGGGTGCCCGTTGCTAATATAGGCGTCTAAATCGGTGCCTGAGCCTGCCCTTCATCCAGACTCACCAGCCTTTGTTTATGCCCAAACTGAGTAGTTAAGTCCTCTCTAACACACACAAAGAGGTCCTGAGGGATGGAACGGTCTTGCCATTAATGATGACGCTGGCTCCTGGGTGATTTTGACCACAGAGCAGGCTAATATGTGCAGTGCACTGGAGCAAACACGCATGGAGGACAACCTGCCACTCAGTGGTTTACCTCGTGAGCAGTTAAAAAAAAAAAAAAGAGCCTTGTTTGCTTATTATATGATAATGCCCAAAAGTGAATGATAATCCTGTAATGAGTGGTAGATGGCCGCCTGCTTTGATTGGGCACAGGCAAGTCCATGCTTGTGTGTTTCAGGAGAATAGATTACTGGACCTTATTCCACCGCGGGTAATGACCTCTCTCGTTAGCCTCGCAGATGTAAGCCTCATCATTAGGACAGCAGCCCCTCCACCTCTCCGCAGAACCTGAGTAACAGGACACCCCCGAATTTCACACTTTCCGGCCTCTATGTTTACACATAATTTCAGCACGACGTGGCGTTCGGCTGTCGTCGGCCGCTGAACGGGAAGCCATATTGGAGATGGTCATGTGACGGATGGTTATGAGGAGGTTTTACTTTCTTGCTGTTCATTTATATTATCTATTTTTTTAAAGCTCTAATTATACGGACCGAGCATGATTTCTGAATGCTGTATGTCTCAGGAAGGACGACCTAAAGGGTCATGACACTGCCACTTTCCGGTGCTTTCTTGGGAAAATTCCAGGTACTATACCATGGAAGTCACTGTTGCCATTCAGAAAGTCATTTGTTTAAACCATAAAATCACTACATAAGTGGACAGGACCTGGTTGATTTGTGTTTTGTGGCACAGCTGTTCACTGCCCATGAAGGATGTGTATGCAGATGTTTTCCAACAACTGTAACAATTAATGAATGTAATATTTACTAAGAGGTACCTGTGGGTAAAAAATACCAGCCGTGTACTTTTTCGTCGATGATCATGTGACCATTTGCGAAGCGCATTAGACTACATTTCTCACTGTCACCATTGTGGCAGTCTTCTCTCATCTGTGACTTGCCCGGACAGATGCTTTCAAACTTCCACTGGGGGGGCTGAATGGGGGAAGAGGGGAAGTGATGTGGGTGACCGCAGTATCACTGTCAGGCCGGCAAGGAGACACCAGGGCTGGCTGAGATTTGAGGCCTTGTCTGTGTAGCCAGTGCCGCTTGGCCAGTTTGGTCGTCACTGCTCCAGTGTGCCAGTTCCTCACTGGAAAGTAGCTCAATCTGAGCTGATTTTAGACTGCATGAGTCCTCCAGCCCCCACACAGCAGCTCACTGGAAAGCCGGGGGGTTAGGATGTACCTGACTTTTGCCAGATAATATGTATTTATTCTGCACCTCCCTTCCCAAAAGTGTCGCCCCACAGTTTATTTAATACAAATCACAAAAATGGCTTAATTATTCTGGCAGAAACATTACAAGGCTGTAAATGCAATGGATCTTGCACGTTTCACAAAAAAAAAAAAAAATGGCTTAATTATTCTGGCAGGATCATTGCAAGGCTGTAAATGCAACGGATCTTGCACGTTTCATTTTTCCAGCACAGGGAAAAAAAAGGAGATAGGTCACAGACAGGTTGATAAATCCTTGGAGTTGATTTTCTGTGCTACTATAGTTATTCCTAGTTATCTAACGCGGACTGTCAAACTGCGTGAGTCATACAATAAAAGATGCAAAAGCTGTCGTCTGTCACCACCCAGAATGCGCAGCCAAAGACTCAAGCCCTGCATGTGAAGGATGCATTAATCAAACCGTTTCGTTGATGTCGGCGGCCAACCTGAGTAAAGTAGTACAAAAGTGATAATTAATTCAAGTGTATTACCCAATGTGCATATTATTGGGCCCTTCCCTTCCATCCTCTTCATTGATATTTTTTCTTGTTTTTCTTGCAGGATGCGACGATCTTTTGCAACGGAGGCTGCGGCGACTTCTGATATTGCCCGCAATATGTTGGATGCGGGTCTCCCGCAGTGAATCTCATGTCTCTGTGTGGGTTCATATCCTGTTAGGGTGAATCCGTTTTAAAATGTTTACTGAAGCAGGGCCACCTATGAGGACAGAACCTTGTCTTGCAAATAGACTTGATGTCCTTAACAGCAGTGTAAAGTATTGCACTGATGATTCCCAGTACTGTGCCCATTTTGACGTTGCTGTACTGGATGAAGAATTTTCTGTTATTCTGTCATTTTGTTTTGATGTTTGTTTAGGCAAGAAAATGTACGTCAAAAGACATATGTAATGCAAATATGCAAAACTATATGACGTGTCAAGATCTTGTATTAAAATGCATTTGCCTCTACCTGTACACCTGCAGTGTGATATTGTGAAAACAGAATTGGGAAACTTGTCTAGCCGTAAAGTGTCATTGATGGTCGTTTTAAATTGTCGTTATTTTTAACTTATTCTGGGCCTTGCTGTTTTTTTGCGACATGCCTGTCAGTTTGCTGCTTTTTACACCGAATACGTACAAAGGTTTCCATATTTAATCTCAGCTTCGTGTCTTTGATTTTAAATATTTGGTTTCACAATTAAATATACTACCCACAAAGCCTACTACTAAGTCTATTTTATAACGGCCTGTAGCGCAAAACTAAATATATAGGCTACAACAGGCAAGCATAATAAAGCGAATGCGTAACTATTAAAAAAAAACCCTCATCCAACATGCTTAAAATCGCCAGACTTCGTTTCCGTGTTTTTATGCCTCAAACAAGAAAAAAAAAAAACATGTTGTGCCTATAACGGTCATTACTATTACTCAACAGGTATTAGACATTCCTAGAGGTGATAAATCATTTTTTTTTCCCGAAATTAAACATCACTGTGAAACATCTGCGTTAAAGCCATATGCATGATTTATTTTCTTACATCACACGCATGAAGGTCCCACTTTAGTAATTAGCAGGTGCTCATTTACACGCACACACATATATATTTGCGTGTATGTAAAAAAAAAATTACATGCATCATATTTTTCACTTAAGGTCCAGGGGTCATTCTTACATTATTATTTCCATATTTAAATGGAAAATGCACAGCAATAACATGCTTATCTTGAGCGTGTCTAAGCGCAATCGTAATTCATTTTAAGGTAACCGCATTTAAAATCCACAATGAAACCAGGGGCTATGGCGAGGGATGGACAGCAGTCTGTTTTCCGGGATTTTGGCAAGGATTCTGTCACAGTCCCCTATACATCATGAAGTCTCTCGCTCATAAAAATAATTGGCCTATATCGTGCTGAGAACATGCGATTTTCCCTCGAGTATTATTTCCCCCCAGAAATGAATTAAACTTAAAGAATACCAGCTTTAGTTGACTATTTTGACAAATTGAAAATATGCGGATGTACTCATTTGGACGTGATTTCGATTAAATCTGAATACACAAAATGTTTACGTTCATGCTGAAAGGAAAATAATGCGATGTGCGGGAATTCCGGAGGCACTCAAACCGTTAATAAATACCGGGTCCAGCTTATGGACTTTTGCTGTTTATGTCTATATTTAGCAAACTCAAAAATGATTTGGAAATTCATGCAAAGTGATTTAAATGTGACCGTGTATTCCGATTTATCTGGCGCTATAATTGCACTTGAATATAATATTCTACTTACTGCTTAACATTTCCTTGAACATGACTTTTTTGCACGATTTGATAATAAAAAGGTGGCATTTGTTACGATGATATAAGTATTCATTTGGCAGATGCATTTGGTACGAAGACCCTCTTCAGTCATACGTCTAAGTAGCCTGCTTGCATTAAATATTTATTTGTCCTGGGACCAGTAACCTATCTTTAAAGGTACTGAGAGATTTCACGCTATATCACAAGCATTTTAAGGCATGACCACTAGCTGTCATATTCGGTGTTTTAATAATAAATTGTCGTTTCACTGCATGGTCAACACACTTCGCTACTTCTATTTCCCCGTAATCATAAAAAGTATACAAAAATCTAAGAAATGTCAGTAAACAAATCGTTCACAATACAAGGATTTTACCTACCATTTTAGAGTTTTATCTTTCATATCCTACGAACATGAACATAAAATACTAGTACTGACATTGAGATAGTCCTACTAAATTGCCAAACTACTGGAAATATATATAGCTGAAAATCAGTTATATATATATACACACACACATAACTGAGGATCAAAACGACCTTATCGCATCCAGAAGCATCTCTTGATATTTGCTGTATACATTGAAATGAGAGCTCAGATGATTATCCTAATTAAAGTCCGTCTAATTAAATTACTGTCACGGGCTAACCAATAGCAAAAGTCGTTTCATTAGCGTTGCTGGCAGAAAGATCAAAAGCGAATCGTTCCTGATTGCAGCGTAGTGTCAATTGGCTCATTTGTCGTCTAACTGAAAAGCTAGTTAAAACCACAGGAAGGCGTTTTCTCTCTAACTCGATTTGTGGGGCGTTGAGTTAAGCGAGTGGATATTTCACAAAGGTTGCGTGAGTCGCCGTTTGTAACTGAGCTATGCAGCTGGGGCATTGTATCTCGCCGTCCATCATGCTCTCCAAGAAATTTCTGAATGTGGGCAGTGGTTTTCCCAACTCAGACGGATCCGAGCTAGCCATACAGGACCACCCTGTTATGTCCGCTAGTGACAACCTGGAGAGTAGTTCACCTCTGAAAAAAAATTCCAGTGGGATGACGAATCAGTCGGAGGGAGACAATTTTCCTGACTCCAAGGACGCACCGGGGGACGTCCAGAGAAGCAAACTCTCTCCTGTTCTGGAAGGAGTCTCTGAAATTCGTCACAATTTCGATGGATCTGCAGCAGAACGGTATCTCCTGTCTCAATCCAACCAGCCTCAACCAGTGTCTGCGTCTCCTAGTGCCATGTTCCCCTATCCGAGTCAACACGGACCAACGCATCCCGCCTTTTCAATCGGGAGTCCGAACCGCTATATGCCTCATCACCCGGTGATAACCAATGGAGCGTACAACAGCCTTTTGACCAACACCTCTCCGCAAGGCTACCCAACAGCGGGTTACCCTTACGCGCAACAGTATGGACACACTTACCAAGGGGGGGCTTTTTACCAGTTCTCCTCGACACAAGCTGGGCTCGTGCCTGGAAAAGCTCAAGTCTATCTGTGCAACAGGGCTCTGTGGCTGAAGTTTCACAGACATCAGACAGAAATGATAATCACGAAGCAAGGAAGGTGAGTAAACACAAAATTAACCGTTTTTATTGCATTTGTAGTAGTTGTTAATTTTTTCGTTGTATTATCGTTGTTGTTGTTGTTTTGTTGTTGTTACTGTTGTTCTCGTAGGCTTCTGTATCTACAACATTATTTTGGGAAAATATTACTTTAAAAATTGTAAATGCTTGGTTTATCATCAGTTTAATAATAATAAAAATGCCGAGTAAATTACCTGAAGATCCGTCGGATGTTTTTAAATACGTAATGCATAAAAATAACAATATATAGTTTTAAATGATTTGTGCTTAATTCCTCTGCTCTAAATTAATATATTTCGTATTTCAAAAATATTTATCGATCGAATTATCTTGGGCTGTGTCGGTATATTTTACAATCGACTGACAATTTGTTTAATCGCATTTTGTTCTAGGCGAATGTTCCCCTTTCTTAGTTTCAATATTTCTGGTCTGGACCCGACGGCTCATTATAATATTTTTGTGGATGTAATTCTTGCCGACCCCAACCACTGGAGATTTCAAGGAGGAAAGTGGGTTCCGTGTGGTAAAGCGGATACAAATGTCACAGGCAAGTTCTCCTAATTAAGTTTCTAAGCAAGTATAGTTGAGAATTGTGCGTGCGGTGGCGATATTGATTATTTCGTCGAGAGTCAGCGCTCACGTAGCGCTGATAAATTCACCCCTTCAGTGTGAAAGCAAGCTTGATAAACCTTACTTCGCAGCTTCCCTTAAAAAAAATTAAACGAGCTAATAACTAATGTCCGTATTTTCTTGTTTTTAAAAAAGGTAAATAACAATATTTTCCTTATAATGTTGCCCTCCAGGAAACAGGGTGTACATGCACCCAGATTCCCCGAACACCGGCGCCCACTGGATGCGCCAAGAAATTTCCTTTGGAAAACTTAAATTAACAAACAATAAAGGCGCCTCAAATAATACAGGACAGGTAAGCTTCGGCTCTTCAAAATCTGGAAATGACACATAAGCTATTACGTAGGCCTAGCGTTTTATTGTCAAATTAAAAATTCAGAAATGCGCATATGCTGTGTAATATAAGCAGCCTATTTATAATGTATCGGAATGATTTATATATTTCCATAAAAATAATATCGCATCTCACAACACCATAGCAAACCTGCAGTATTTCCCTGAGCAAAAAGAAAAAAAAAAGATGCGACGTGAAAATTCTGATTTTCACACTATGTGATATTACGGTTCGCCAAGCGAGTGGCCTGAAAGTATGGACACCCTTTTCTGTGTTCGCGAAAGGGACTGAAAAGGATGTGACAGTCGTTAACACCTACGTCTTTTTTTATCCCCGTCTCCTCGGCTGCTCTCCGCAGATGGTCGTTCTACAGTCCCTCCACAAGTACCAGCCTAGGTTGCATGTGGTGGAAGTAAACGAGGACGGGACGGAGGACTCCAGCCAACCCGGCCGAGTGCAAACGTTCACTTTCCCCGAAACGCAATTCATCGCCGTCACCGCCTACCAGAATACCGATGTAAGAAAACTGTTTACGTTATTATTATTATTATTATTATTATTAGTAGTAGTAGTAGTAGTAGTAGTAGTATTAGTTTTTAAACATATTAACTTGTATAAAATGTCTAATAATTTTAAATTCATTGCATTTTTTTCTCTCCTTCTTTACAGATTACACAGTTAAAAATCGACCACAATCCATTTGCAAAGGGTTTTCGGGATAACTACGATACGTAAGAAACGCTTATGGCATGCGATTCTGTTTTTCATTGTTTTTTTTATTGTTGTCATTAACATTTAACTGATTTGGCGTTCATTAATAATGCTTTCTGATAGTGTTTCAAATAGATTAAAATGCGGGTAACATAACATTATTGCCCAATGGAAAAAAAGGATTAACAGTCTTCACTATAGTAACCTAATAACGATCTGAGATGAAACACACAAATCTTGGATTTCTCTATGATAAATTGTAAAACGATCCAATGAATGAGATAATAATAAGTAAACCTTAAGAATCCTACTGCATTAATGAAACAACCTATAGTTTAACAGGCTATTTTCTTAAAGGATACTTATAAACACCAACACAAAGTGAAAACCTGTGCATTCCAATTGATTCTGAAACAGCGTTTGTTTATTATGTACATAATAGCCTAATGATGCCCCACACAGAGTTGTATCCGACTTTAATTATAGGTATTATTCACATATGGAGATTTAAGTATATGCTTTTAACTGCATGTGTATGCTTTTTAACTAATGTCTTGTTCTATTTAGAAAGTTTTGAATGTTTTTGCTTCGAATATACATCCCGACACTTGGGGAAAGACTCCGCAGCCTTTAAAGCCGTTTAATTTGCTTACATGTATATGTCTTTGTAAAATATGGCTGTGTTTTTTAATATTTAAAGTTAAAGTATTAATGAACAATATTTCGTACGGTCAGCCGATTATTAATTCATTCATGTAAACGAAAGACAATGCCATCAGCATGAAATTGGGTAGTTTAATTGGATAAAACAATATCTGCGCAAATATCTCTAGTATAAAAGAATAATGTATCTGACACAAAAGGATCTGTCAAAGACGTTTATACAATGCTTTGTTTGTCATGTGACGTAATAGATATAAAATATATTTCTTATAGCCTGTATTGTAGCCTAAATGTAGGTAATAGAGTAAGAAACTGAGTTAAAACAATTTGAAACTTCAATTTCAATAAATGTTGTCACGACAAAGTAACGTGATTATCATTAAACCGTTTTCAGCTTAACAGTTTGTCAGTATAATACTTCCATCTATTTATCATCCATCATCCATCAATTCATGCAACACGCAAAACATATACGCACATTTACTAAGTAAGTGTGTGTAATTTGGCGTCTTTGTGTGTTTTTTTATTCAGCATCTACACAGGTTGCGACATTGATCGGTTGACTCCGTCGCCTGGTGACTCGCCTCGCTCTCAGATCGTGCCTAGTGCGAGATATGCCATGGCTGGTTCCTTCCTTCAGGACCAGTTTGTCAGCACTTATGCCAAATCCCGCTTCCACCCTGGCACCGGGACCGGTCCTGGCACGGACCGCAGCGTCCCTTTAAGCAACAGCTTGCTGTCCCCGCAACAAGCCGACGAGACCGCAGCGGCCTCCCCGCAGCGATGGTTTGTCACCCCTGCCAACAACCGACTGGACTTTGCCACCTCGGCATACGACGCTGCCGCCGCTGCTGATTTTGCCGGTAACGCGGCCACCCTGCTGTCTTACGCAGCTGCTGGAGTAAAGGCACTTCCACTCCCCGCTGCAGGGTGCTCTGGTAGACCTCTGGGCTATTACGCCGACCCCTCAGGCTGGGGCGCCCGTACGCCACCTCAGTACTGCAGCAAATCGAGCTCGGTTCTTTCCTGCTGGCCACCAAATTCTGCCGGGAGCAGGACTAGCGCCTCAAACTACGTGGTGGATGAAGGAGACACGCTGGCAACGGAAAGGTCTCCGCTGGGTGCCTCCGAAGACGCCAAGCCAAAAGACCTGTCGGAATCCAGCTGGACAGAGACGCCTTCATCAATAAAATCTATTGATTCGAGCGACTCTGGGATATTCGAACAGGCCAAGAGAAGGCGTATTTCACCGTCGGCCACGCCGGTGTCGGAAACGGCTTCCCCGTTGAAAAGTGAAATGTTACCGACTCGAGAATGCGAGAAGAACTGCGCTAAGGACGTTGGTTACTACAGCTTCTATTCACATAGTTAGATGATAACGGTGCGGCCTCAACAAACGGGCGCTCCGAATTCTTTCTTTTATAAGGGAAGTTGACATAAGTCGAATATTTGTTTATTTGTAGGCTAGCCTATATTTTGACATGACCACTGAACCCGACATTGCATGCAATCAGTGTACTTTCATGATTAAGGCCACGATTAATCCAATCACGGTTGAATTAATCCTTACCTTTTATTAAGAAATTTAGTAAATATTTTTTTTTCCAAAGTTGCCAGTAGGATAATTCAATCTTTATCCAAAAATCATGGCCCATAAGTACCTTTCATTGAAATGATCATTTCAAACGCTACGCTAAAGCACAGTTTAATGAAACATACCAAAATACCCTCGTTTAAGTTTTTTTTTTTCCCTACACATTTTCTTAATCTATTTTTGTTAATTACGAAAAATATCAATGTACAGATATATTTAGCTTTTAGTAATTATTGTGTCAAATGTAGGGGTATGTTAAACTATTGATCGGTTTTTTTGACATTTCTAAATCTCCTGACGTTATCGTTTTCTGCAAATGTATAGTCACAAAGTGATGTGTGAAATTTATGGATAACGATCTAGCAAACCACAATTTAGATTAATTAAATCGTAAAATCGGCTAATTTATTTGTGCTGCCAATTTTTTATTTCATTGTTAGGTTTTAGCGGCGGGGATGTCAATGCGTATTTATCCATGGTGAACATTATTTTATCAATACCTTGAATATGTCTTAATATTTGATATATTTTCTTTTACCTATCTGTCAATAAAACCTGCATTTCGGTCGGTATTTGTAGGCCTAGAGCTTGTGTTTTAATATGAATGTTGTGTGACATATGTTGTAAATGTCGTTACAATGTGAACGTGTGTTTTATTTATTTATTTAATATTATTTTTTACGAAATTAAAAGCCTGTGTCTGAAAATGTCGTAAAAGTCTTGTTATTCCATGGGAAATGCTTTGTTAATTTATTAGTTACCTGAGTCTAATGTATGTATTATATATTTGCGAAGTTATGTGCTTTGAAATGCATCATTTATTCAAAACGAGGAATAAAACTCGAGAATTACAATGTAAATCTAAGAACTTCCAAATATTTATAATTACCTGTCCAGGTTACAGACTATGACTTTTTCTCTCAATGAGATTTCATCCACTACATTATGATAAAGCATCGCTTGCTGTTGAATTGCTGACAGAAAAAATAGAATTATATACTTAAAAAGCAGTAACATTCGTAAATGAGCGCCACAGAAACAGAATGTTTGCATTTCAATCGTCATAGATTTTAGATTCTGTAACATTATGTTCAGTCGCGATTTAGATGTCATTGACCTTGTATTTTTTGCCCTGAGGCTGACTTAAGGAATCGGGTAGCCTTAATTATATCAGGACAATCGAGACATTATGGGATTTTTTTTACCACAGCCATAATTTTGCTTCCTTTTCATAATACCCTGAAAAAAATGTCACAGTCTCATGAAAGCTGGAATTTATTTTTATTTTACTAATTTTTAGTTTTTCAGTGAAATCCATAATAATGCAATTACTTTGGTATTTTACGGTTTAGACAAACATAAATATGCCAGTTTAATTTAAATATGGAATCTGAAACCCCAATATATTCGAAAAATTATTGCTGTGCTCTTGGATTCCATATCACTATAGATTACTGTACACATAGGGTGTAAGATAGAAAATTATTGTCTTTTCCAGCTCATCCAGATTATAAATAAAACCTGCAACTTTTTTTGTAAACTTGAGGATTGTAAAGTATAGAGAATTTTGACTTTTTTGTGACAGGCACCCCAATGCATGCAGACTGGATAAATGCAACTGACTAATAAACACAGACCTACTTAATGACTTTTTGTTAGATTCGTTTTTGTATAACTATACATCTGTAGCTTATTTCCACCAGAAAACGACCTATAGTTAATTAGATTACTATGCACTTAACCCCCCAAAAAATGTTGTCAAATCGATTACATACTTTTTAATTATCATCAGAATTTACCTTGCCTTATACGCGGGTATAAAAGTAGATGTGTGGATGGATGGTTAATGTGTAAAAGGCCCATTGAGCCGTACATGGATATTTAATCACGCTTTACTGCCATCTTGTGGTGACATTAATTTAAACATCAGCACGTTGTGCACGAATCATCTGTCGCCCTCTATCCACACGCACGTACAATAACAAAGACACAGCTGGTTAAGATTTTAACTAGCGTTACGTGCAACTCGAATTACGTAAAACACAATAACGTCTGTTTTTCGTTTGTTGTGGCGCTTTTTCGTATTTCGTGCACTATATTTTCTTCTTAATCAAATACTTTTAAACAAATACTGTTTTCAAAACAATGAATTATATGATTATTCACTGCAAAGCTTTGGATAAAACCTTTGAAACCCGTCATGTATATTATATTGGGAATATATCATTTTGTTTTGAGCACATAAGTTAATCATATTTTCGTAATAAAAACTTATATTTTAATTAAGCCTGAATCAAAGCATTATAAATGTAAAGCTACGTGAAAATAATTAATGTGTATACTTTGTAACAAAGGAGCACGATCTTCTGAAGGGTGTTCACATACCTACAAAAAAAAATTGTCTGTTTATGAACTGACTTAATAAGTATGTTACGTTGCAAGGCAGTGGGATCTAATGGTTAGGGGCACGTGCTTGTGATTGGAAGGTTGCTGGTTCAAATCCTTCACCAGCAAAACACTGTTCCCTAGGCACTGAATAATAGCAGTTCACTGTCATGTTACATACGGGTTAAAGGCAGAGGATACGTTTTATTATTGTGTGTCAACAACGACAATTAATCACTTTATGACGTGCATACCACATATATGTGACTGTTTATTATAGGGGAGATAAACCAGAAAATATGTGCAAAGAGGAATCCTTTCTATGCACTCTTCAGCAGCGTGTGCATGACTCAGATCTCTGGTACATGCTGTTCTAGTGTTTTGGAGGCTGTTAGTCATTTTAAAGCCCAGGCAGTGAGAAGCTCAGCACGCTAAGTCTCTATGTGTGACCAGAAGGTTGCTGGTTCAAGCCCTAGCCTCAGCAGAACAGTCACATATCCGTGGGCCCTTGAGCAAGGCCCTTAACCCCCCAGCTCCAGGGGCCCTGCACATTAGCAGACCATGCACTGTGACCCCCAAGCTAAGGACAGCAAGATGGGGTCAGTGAACAGAAGCATTCCAATGTACTCGTGCAAATAAAGCATGTGTACTGTACTTTTTCACATCCATATATCTTCCATTGTGGCATGTCTCCCTCTCCCTCTCCAGCAAACATTGCCAATGATCATAAATTATCTGCATGTTGGGTGGCACTCACATAGTCAGGAACCTGGGGTTTATAATCCATTGTTTTTTTGTTTTTGTTTTGCTAGGTGGTGTTTCTATGGTGACTTTGTGGCCCTATGGGTGGCACTGTGGCCTCACACTTTCAGTGTTGTGGGTTAAAATCCCACCTTGGATCTGAATCTATGGAATCTGTATGTTCTGTGCTTTTGTTGGCCATCCTTGGGTACTTCAAATTTTGATCTTGAGTGTGCTGAATGTGCTTGGTCCTGTGTTTCTGTCATGGACCTGCAAGTGAATCAGGGTGAGCCCTGTGTGAACCCTGGAGATTGTGTTCACTACTCTTCTGAATTCATTGCATATTAAAGCCTACATGTTATCAAAGTAATGGCAAAATGGTAAAATTGTATACTTTCTGGAATATCACTTTTGTTTTTGCAAGCAGATCAGCGAATTGTAAAGAATTACATTATAAATGACCAATCTGCTACAATTCACCTGACAATTAGGTTTTGTCTTTGCAATTAATGAACAGAATGAAATATGTAATTAAAAAGATGTCTTTGTTCCGCTTTTCTGGTTGTGGGAAAAGTGAAGACCGGGGAAGACCACCAAAATAACTGTAAGTCATCAAGAGTCTTCAGTAACAACCCTTTGGTTTCTCCGTTGTTATGACAACAGGACGCCCCAGTCCTCGCCTAGTATAACAATGATCGACTCTTAATTAGGCCAACATAAAACGCATAGTTTTCACTTACAGAACTGAAGCGCTTCTAAGTAGCAGGCAGGATTTTATTTATTTACAATCCACAAGTATCTAATTTAGGTGAATATTACATGTAGTTCATTACATTACAATTTTCGGCCACGAACTGTTTAACTTCAATTCGCTTCTGCCTCTGTAATTAATTATACTTTTCGCAAACATTCCAGTATATGCAGTTTAAACGTCAGGAATCAAGAGAGCGGAAACCCAGCTAGAATCAATGAGACCTCTCCGTCCTCCTGCTGTTCTTTCCTTCCCTTTATCGTTTTGTGCCGAACTATGTTTACTGGCATAGGATGCAATTAATGGAAGAGGTAGCCTAATCCATGTCATATTGCAGTTGCTTCTCAGTCGAAAATTGGGACCGAAACGTAAATGTTATTACAATGCCGGAAAGCTAACGGTAAGTAGACGGTGAATTTAGCACATAACGGAACCTGGGGCTTCCTCGGAGGACATTACGCGATGGAAGATCGGCATGGAGACTATCAGCGCGGCTGGAGCCTTTGTTGCTTTTAGCAGATACAGCATAAAAGAGACACGTCTTTAATGAACGTCATAATCGATATGCATCCCTCAAGTCATTACGATCTCAAATTATGGAGCTAAATGTGTCGTGTTTCGTTTCAATGACCATTCGTCTTCCCCCCCCCACCACCAATGGATTTAACAATAATTCCATTCGGATTCGTTCTTCTCGGGCGCGCAGCACAATACAACACGCACTTCCTTTGTATAATCTGATCGGGCGATAGCGCTAGATTATATGCGGTGTAAAGAAAGTGCCACTTATTACGGTAAAGCATATACAAGCCGTATAGTAGTAAAGGGGCGTAATTTTTTACGGATACACTGGGGCTCAAGCTGCCTAGCGGCGTCATGAAAGCGCCGGTCTGCGCGCTTACGGCTTTAGTTTTGTGAGTCCGAAACCCTCTTATTCAATGCAGAAATAACATGAAAAAGGGGGTCGGGGCTGGACGGTGCTTAGCGACATGTGAGCGTATCTGCTCGGCCTTTTTTGTTACCTTTTTATTTACTATTTTGTGTGTGTGTGTGACTATTCATCTTGCTCCGGAAACACCTGATAGTAATACTGTGAAAGTAACAGTCCGATATCGTACAAATTGAACTGTAGGCGGCTGAAGATGGACATGAAGGACCAGGGAGCTCAGATGGAGCCTTTGCTGCCCACGGTGAGTGTCATTTTTACTCCGTGATAGGTGTTGCTTCAGCGGTAGATATAATGGCTCTTCTGCTTGAGAATTATAAATACATTTAACTTATATGTGGATCGTATATATTGTTAATTATTCAGTACGAGAAGAGTTATGTTGACGTGAACATGCCGCATTTAGATATAAAACTGGATCAGTCACAATTAACAATGTTAGATTTTATTGAAATAGTTAAGCCGAGGATGTACGAGGTATACATAGGCTGAAGTCGATCTCAGTTTTCTGTATTACAACATGGAATTCTAACAAATAAGGTCATTTGGAAAGGAAACACAAACTGGGTCATTTAAAGTAAAATACACAGCTCGTGTCTAGTTGGATAAATGGACTCACCCGTTTGCTGCGAACCCTACGGTGTAACAGCACAATGCCGTATACAGTTTGTCCACAACCAACATGTACTGATATGTGTGCAATTAACCGCATATTAAATAGGAAAAAAAACGTTTTGTTACACACTCGGACACTCGGTTTGCAGTTAATGCCCGGCTGCTTCAGATTGTAGTTTGCGAAAATACCGATAGGTCGCATATGGACATATAGACAATTCAAGATTGATTCTGAGTAAGCTTGCAGTTAGTTATCAAGGCATTTTCTGTATCATGACTAGTATTTAATTTCCAGCTGAATGTTTCAGCGGGTTCTGTTGCAGCTGAGATTTTAACAAAATTCTGTCCATGGGCCTGTCACTTGAAGGTGTTAAATATATCTGAGTTAAGGTTGTGGCCTTGAAGAGAGAATCATGGCCGACTTTGATATCCAGGATAATACTGAGCAGTCTGTCATTGAATAGATATGATATGGAGGACAAGGCCTGTCTCATGTCCAGAGTGTTATCAATGGCAAGGTGGGGATTCTGGGTACCTAGAATATCAATATTTCACCCACGGTCTTGGTCAGCTCTATGTCAGCTATCCGTGCATCTGTGGGATATCTGCAACTCCACAGATGAGGTTCCAAGACACCAGGGAGATTTAAACTGGCTCCCGTCTCTTAGCAGGAAGGCAGGGTTAGCCGCCGAGCGGAGAGAGCTCTTCCAGAGTGATTTGCAGGCCATGTTGAGAAATAATTGTAATGTGTGCCGTGCTGTTGTCATTAGAATTCAGTAGGCTGAAACCGGAAAAACTCAAATGCCAACTCAAAAAGAATGAAACAAGCAAATATGTCTTGGTTAGTAGATTTCAAATATTTATATTTACTGGGTAATTTCAGGCTGTTCAGTTTTGCAGGCATCTTGGATATTCTCTTAAAGAATTAACAATCTGAAAAAAAAGCTCCTTCATAAAATTTTCATATTTATTTATCCAGTACAGAATTACAGTGAGTCTGGATCTCAGGAATAACAGCTCACAATGCTGGGGATACCTGAGGCGGAATTCCAGTGCACTGGAGAGCATACAGACACATTAAGGGCAACTGAAAGATAGAAGTTCACCTAACTGCCTTATGAAGTGCAGACAGTCCCCAGGTTAAAAAACGTCCAACTTACAGACAACTTGTACTTATGAACGGACTGCCACAAAACCCGTTATACAACGGTTCGCAATAACAAAGGCACACAATATGTTGTGACGCTCATGAGAATATTGCACGGCTTCAGTGACGTGAGTCTGCAGTTATGGTGCTTTCCATTTCAGTTACTTTTCATTTGATATAAGGGGTAAGATTTGTTTTATTCGAGAAGTAAAATTCTTCTTCCTTGTTTTGTGATATTTGCAGTACTTGGGCGGTTGATCAAATGATATCTGACCAAGACCTTGTAGGAGGAACCCAGCATAAGGTGGCTGCCAAAAGTTGCTACAACTGTTAGTGTAAATGCTACAGGAAAAGGCTTTTCAATGGTCCATTGTTCATGTGTGAGCCACATTGGTTCAAAATGTTGCCCTTCAAATAGACTTTGTTTAGGCCAGTGGCCCTAGATGCCAATCATAACACTTTAAAAATTGAGCCCATTTTCTTATCGGGGCATATGGCACATTAAACCGCTGTGTTTGGAACTAAATACAGACATTTAATGTTTAGCTATCAGGAAACCACCAAATATTTTCATCCTATAATGGCCTACAGTAGCTTTTATAAACCTGTGAAAATGCTTTGGCACTCTGCACTGACTAGAGGAGCAGCTCTTTTGATTTCCTTCTTTTGTACTGCAACTGTATTTTAATTGATGCATGATCTCTGCATCTTCACAATTGCACAGCGATCCTCTTGTCCGTGGAAGACCATTATACATAAGCACTTGCTGTTTAAAATATCCAATGGAAATCATGTCCATTTAATTGTCTTTTTGACATGACTGGAGTATGGTTATGATAGTGACCTTGTGCAGGTGGTATGGAAAATGGATGGATGGATTATGGCCATATCATTCTTATGAAAAAGCTTTTAACGTAACACTGCATTTAATTGTTTGTGTTGAATGAGGTAACTGGATTTTGGCAGCGCAAATGCTAATGCTGAATTCGTGTTATTAATTTATTACTGGCGACTCCGTCTTCTAATTCATTACCATGGTTCTTTGCATTATGGGACATGACAAGCAATTTTACGCTTTTATCAAGTAACAAAATGCTGAGGCTCACTTAATTACAGTGATTTTTTTCCTAGGAGAACCTAAGTCGAGTTCCTCATTCAGGTGTTCAATAGGAACGCCCAGAGGATTCAAACCTCCAGTTTGCAGTGATCTGACCCCTAACAGAAACACAAGTTGCATTCACTTTTAGAACCTCTACACTTTGGTCAAAATGTCCCCACCATTGCACTCCTTTTAATGAGTTTAGTTAGTAGAAGTGTTGGGCATAATCAGAATTATTTTCTAAGCTAGCTGAAGGTAATGGCTTTTCCCCTTGGCTGATATATTTATAGTTCAATCCCCATAAACCTCTCAGGAGAAGAAAAAAAACTGACCCTATTAGAGTATGATTTGTAGTCTGATGCTTTTTAATAATGTAAAGCCTTACAGTCTTCCTCAAGTAGATTTTAGAGATTTAGATTTAAGTTTGCTTGACTTTTTTTCAAACTGGGACAAGATAGCATGACGGCTACTCGTCTTCCATCCAGGGTTCTATCATGACAAGCAGAGCCACATATATCCATTTTTCTTAGAAGCTTTTCCCCAGTGCAGGGTCATAGGTACCTGGAGCCATTCAAGGTTATAATTCCCTGGACAGGATGCCAGTGATAGAAGCCATATAGACGCAAACATACAGGCACTTATAGGGACACCTAAACCGCATGTCTTTGGACTGGAGGAAGAACTCAGGGCTCCCTGGGGAAATTATTGCAAATGTGGCGAGGACATGTTAATTCCACACAACTGGGTGCAGAAGTTGAACCCATACTGTAACCTGGGAGGTGTGAAGCCACAGCCCCAACCTCCAAGCTGATCCATGTATGGTTAGTACCTGAAGCTGTCAAAGACAGTTGTAAAATGGATAAATGTCAGTAAATTTGACCTTAACTATGAAATGTGAACCAGTTCATGCTTTCAGAGAGCAGTTGTACTGTGTACTGGGCAGCAGGTTTATGGATGCAGCGTTTATGATGAGAATTACGTACATGGTCTGGAAATGCTATCACACAGTATATATGTGAAGCCTACAGCTTTGATAGCCTTGTCTCCTTTGCAGGTGATAACGCCTGCTGGAGGCAGACGTGCGGTGAGTTTTAACGATTAGCCACTCTCATGCATGCAAAAAAGTCTCCTTCAATATACAAAAATGAGGAAGATTCCTGGAAATAATGTTTTTTCCATGTTTTGGTCATTTTGTTGTGAATTTTTTTTTTAATTAAAAAACGGGAAGGGCAATGTCCATCATTCTGAAAAGGGCAATGTCCATCATTCTTTCTTAACTGTGGATTTACGGAGATATTCCAAAAAAAAAAAAAAACGTCCTCAACTGTCCTTGCTGAATTGGATGTTCTGTGCAGATGTTACAATTTCCACTCATTAGGCTGGTCTTTGCTTTTTCAGGATGGGTCATGGTTAATGACTATTTTGAGCAGTGTGGTATACACAAGGTAAACATCCGAGATCCTTTGGGTGAACATGACCAGAGTTGTGTTTGAATATTACTGAAGTGAAGTTGGTTTATAATCCCCCAGCAAACAGGGAACGTTCCCAGAATTTTATCCCACGTTACGTAAAGGTCTTCTGAAAGCTTCCAGAGAATGTTCTTATAGTAACATTTTGCATTTTAACGAAGGCTCTTTTAACATTATTACCTGAACATCCTTTTAATGCAATGAATGCTGGAAATATTGTTTTATAATAGTGTTACTTTATAAAAGTGCTATATGGGTATACTGTGAATGAACAGTCTAGCCTTGAACCCATTATTATTATCATTAATCTTAGTTATAGCGGTGGGAAAATTGGACACTTTGAAGGTTTCTATACTTTAATTTTAACATTAAATAAATGATCCTAGAATGAAAATTGAACAGGACCACTAGAACGCTATGTTCCTCGCGTCTGATAATGAGAATTGACTCATTTCATTTACTGATTTTATGTAGGAATAAAGGAGCATTCTAATGGGACTATTTGTTGTAAGTGTGTGAGATGACAGCTGTAGATTAATACAAGTTTGGTTGTCTTTTGTAGATATTGCTACCTGTCATTGTTATTTTCCAGGGGCACCCACAAATTTATCGACAAATAGAACTGCCTCAGATGTCTATTTGTCTTCAGTAGACTGAAGTCAGGAAGGGTGAATCTGAACCTCCTGATTAAAGCACAATGAGGAACGCTTTAGGAAACAGGGCCTGGAAAATTGAAGAACTATGTGCCTGTAATCAGAAGGTCGCTGGTTCAAACCCAGCCTCAGCACATCTGTGGATCTTTGAGCCGGGCCCTTAACCTTCAGCTCCCTGGGCGCCCCAACAGGTGGTTGCCCTTCACAGACAGCTTACTCTACAAAGAACAAGTTGAGGGAGGTGTAAAGATAATTTCCCCACAGGGATCAATAAAGTATCAATTATTATTATTACATTGCAATTGTCTGCAAATGGGACCAAAAGCAGAATCTATGGATTTTACTTCGGGTCTATGGATTTTACTATTAAGGCCATAGATCCACATTGTTTCATGTTACTCAACAAAAGCAGAAAACTAGTTCACACAATTCCTTGTGTTTTAAAATTGGCCTTGGATTGATGATAGTCTGAACAAACTGCAAACATGACCCACTATGAAGCAGGGAGCTAGCTGTGAGAGAGGTGGGATTGTCGCTAGAAGTGATACCAAATGCACCGACTAAACATACAGCCTACGGTGAACCTTTTCTCTTTGTGCTTTTAATGAAAATATGAATGCTAGTTAATGCTAGTTTAAACAAACGCTAGGTCACATTAGCCGAGAAACCTTCATATCAGAGGTCTGGCAGGTTGTATCATTATCTAACCAATGTTGGGGGACACCAGCAGCTACCTCCAGGGTTGTGATTCGGTTTCCCTTGTTTGTGGAGTCTGCATGGCCTCCTTGTGTTTCTGCGTTGTCCAAAAACAGGCAGCTGAGTGACATGATGTCTTGGAACTATCCGCTGTGCATGTGTCCTACACTGCACTAATGTCCTGTCTAGGGTATGCCCTTGCCCTCTGCATCTTGTGACCCTGTACAATGTCAAGGGGCGGGGGTGGTTGGAAGTTGAAATTATATACCTGTCTACGTGCCTGTAACATATATCACAGGGTGGGTTCAAACCCGTTATTTTGCCACAGGGCTACATGTCTGCCCTGTACTGGATATGTGGACGGTGGAGTGTTTTGAACACTGAGATTTTATAAATGTATTTTATGCATTGTTCCAGAGAGCATCCAAGCAGATGGATGATATTCATGCGGTTCTTCTTACCTCTGTTGTTTCTCTCCTTTTGTTGTATTTGTTCTCCGCAATTTTCGCATTTGTCGTCATGCGGGATTATTGGCTAAGTGTGTAAATACTGAGAGATAGCTTTATGCGATGCGTAATGCTTCTGAGCTTGGATTCCTCTGGAGAGATTAGCATCTGCCATGTGTCCATTAGGACACGATAAACAGGAAAGAGGAGCACAGAGGGTACGGATGAAGCTGGCGCGAAGAGGAAGAAATCTGCAAATGACTTTGTAATAGTTCGGTGTTAATCTGTTTATCTTTGCTTTATTAATTGCTGCGAAGCCATTTGAATATTCCTTCTGCCCTTTTTAAAACAAGAAACTTCTCATTGATTGATTTCTTTTTTGGTGAAATTTAAATGCAAAATAAAAATCACTATTGTTTTGCTCCATGTGTTTGCTTTTTGTGATAATTGGT
>JAODLC010000001.1:46450363-46483093 GCA_026781145.1 Hippopotamyrus pictus
ATATGAATACATGCATTTCCTGTTTATATTGTGAGCGGCAGTTTATAGTTGCGGCAGTACATGGGTCTGATGCAAATGTTGCAAGCTATAAATAGACACTGATGCAGCGTGGTGCAGTATCTTTAGAATGCATCAGTATTACTTTACCTGAACTTTGGTTCAGAGACAAGGTCAGGGAGAAATCAATGCGCTGACACGTCAGCCTGTGAAGGCGGCATGCAGTCCCTGCATGCTCTGGAGAGATGTCGCAGGACGGCTGCGACTATCTACTGCCGGGGCTCTCCATGCTCGCAGGCAGCGGCACTCAGCGCCGGCTGGCTCCAATAATGAGGCAGTATGTTTGACGTCACTGTGCTAATCTTCATGCCGATTGGCAGAGAAGCCCGCGAGTGTCAAAAGATATTGAGGTTGCCTGGATCAAAGGACGTGGAGCGTTCTGCGGGGGGGGGTTGGGTGCAAGCGGGTGGCGGAAGCTGGCATGGTGAGCAGGTACCTGCTCCGCAGCACGTCTAACGTCGCTGAGGCTCATTCCGTTCGCGCTGTCGAGCCTCACCAACCTGCTCCCAGCTAGGAAACGGGGACATCTGCGGACGTCGACTCCACGGAGCAGCCATGAATCCTGGGGGCTCAGACCGGTTTAACTGTCAGGTAGGGTCCAGTGTTCATGGAGAGCATGTCTTCCGGATCGGCTCGTTAAAGAGAACTCGTGGGGGGTGACATTGACCTGCCTTAGCATGTAGCTCTCCCGGTTATCCGCGGGAGTGATGACCTCTGGCTGAGAACCACGAAAGGAGTTTCGTTTAACAGGCTGCATGACTGTGTTATCAGAGGAATTTCATGCATGCGTGTCTGTAGTTTCTTCAGAGAGCCGAATCATGCTGATCTTGCATTCTGGAAGCTTCCATGTGATTGGATTGTGCGTGTCTGGCTGGCTGGAGTGGGAACGACACAGTGTCCGGTACTCTCTTTTCTAGATGCTAGCTGCTGCATTATTTACTCATAATGTGTAGAGATTGTTCTGTCTCGCTTAACGAAGAGGGCAGCAGGGTGGGCTGACAGATGGGGGATGGTGGTCCTGAGGTGGTGGGGGGGGGGGGTATGTCCCGCTGACATCAGCCTTTCATCTTTCTGGCAGAAGAGAGAATAAATTTAGCTTAATGTTATTCTGTGTCATGGGGCTTGCGTGCTTGCATGCGTTTGGATTGAAGGGCGACTGGGTAACAGAGATGCGAGCGATTTGCCCATTTATCTTTGACACGAGCATCCCTGTGTATCATCAGCTCACTGGAAAGCAGGACTGCAGTTGAGACATGGAAGAATCCCACTGTGTGGAATGGAAAGGGGGCCGGTGCTGATGTTATCGGCCGCCACAGTGGTCACCATCTGTGGCTACCAGTCCCATGTCATGACAGACGCTACATCCAATGCCATCACCACACCAGCTGCCAATAACTCCCCCCGCCCCCGACCTTGTTTGCTTGTTTGGCAGTTTTTCCCTTTAAGTGCTCGGAGATACCAGTTGACCAATCAATGTGCTGTTTGTGCTGACAGTACCCTCCCGGATTGAACATTATTTGATCATCGATTCTTTTGAACAGTCGGCTTTAACGTCTTACTGCAGACCTGGGATCGGAGGTAGGAATTGGGTCATGAGTTTGTCCCGGACAGGAGCGTTATGGTGTAGATGAAAGAATTGTACAGTTCACATTTAAGGTCTGCCAGAAGGCAGAACACAACACTTAAGCTTGTATGACTGTAACGCTCCACATTCATGGACCATCAGTGTGAATAAATAGTGTTAAATTCAGACCACGTGCTGCGCTGTGTGTAAAACTCCCAATACATGTGAAATTTATTAATTCTCCGATGCTGAGTGTGAGAGTGTCTGGCTTTGCCGAGCACACTTCTGCCCTAAGCATCAGTTACTGCACTCTCTGTGCCCTTCAGCTCTGGGGGAGCTCGTCCAATGAATGAATAGTCGATGGATGTAAGAATACGGCGTACAGGTTGAGGGGGGGGAAAAAAAAGGAAATTCAAGGAAAAAGACCGTCACGGGTTACTTCAGCGTGCAAGTCGTCTAGGGATCATTGAAAAAAAAAAAATGCTGCTTGGGGATTGGCTCACCTCGATCACGTGAGTGTCGAGTAGGGAGCCAGACGGTCCGATCCGCATCACCTGCCTCAGCAGACTTTCAGACTTAAGGCTGGATGTTCATCTCTCCTAAATGATTATTGCACAGCACGGTGCAGCTTATTGGCAGCCCTCGCTCTGCAGAGAGGGCGCTGTAATGAATCCCAGCACCAGATGTTCTCCAGCACCGGAGACTTGCAGCTCGAGTTTACCCAGATGTGCCCTGTCTTATTACAGCATCTTAAAGCTATTAATGATGCAAACATAACTTATGCGTATGGTTCTTTGACGCTCGTGGAGTAATTCAGTAAACATGAGTATTTTTTCCTAAAAAGTGTAGTACAGTAAAGATTCCTGATTATGCAGTTAATGTAATTTTTGTTTTTGGTTAATTTAATAATTATACATGTAATATACTTAGACAAGAGAATGAATTCAGCAAGGTGTGGCTTCAAAAATAGCCCAGTATATTTTGTGAAAGCTTTTCATTCACATAGCTTTATCGACTGAAGATAAAACTAACATTAGCTCAGGTTAGCTCACCTAACTTCAGTCTTCAGCTTAACTGTTTCTTAATGACACATCACATAACTTTGATGATCATATATTTTCACCTAATATTTTCTGTCTTGCTCTTTATTGCAGTGTACTTTAGTAAGAAATGGGCAGTTAGCTGTAATTAAGAAGCTTTACCCACCAGCTAATTTAGCTAGCCGACCTACTTAGTTCTTTGTCTTGGAAAGTCTATTTGAAATCATTGAAGTTTGACTAAATGCCGTTTTGATAATTAGCCAGCTGTCTGAATATTAAATGAGCTTCCACATAATAGACCTTGATCACTGTAAACTTGCCTGTTTCATAGCAGAATCATTTAGTGATGCAGCTAACATTTTCCCAATCTTTTCTTTTTTCGTCCATGTTAGCTGTTCGACTTTCCATGAATAAAATTCCCTGACTGAATACAGTAACTTGGTAATGAGTAACTGGAAGATCTGTTAACGGTGCATGTTATATGCACTGGGGCATATTGTAGCTCAGGTCTAAGCTAGGAGATTCAGGGAAAACGGTTGATCTGAACCTGGGCCCAGAAATTCTAAACTGGGCAGCTACGATTCCATTACCTTGGCTCAATTTCTCCTGAGCCATTTTTAGAAGAAACAAAGGGCTGTAATCACATGAAGGGTTTTTTTTGTTTTTGCAGACTGTTCATCAAGTCTAGAAAAACTGAGAAAATTATATATGACTTACTCATGTTAGCATTTCTTGCAGACTGCACCTAATGCTGTGGAGATGAGCACTTGTAAGATGGATAGAGGACATGCATTTATATTTTTGAAGAGTCTAATGTTCTAATATTTCCATGCACCGTCATGTCACTTGCACTAAAGGTGGTCTGTAATTTGATTTATGTGGATGGGATTCATTTGATCTGTTCGCCTTCCAAGTACAAAGGGGTCCTGACAGAATGACCACCTGTCTCATTACCATATTCACCCAATGTGCAGACACATGTCTCAAGCTCACACTGAACCATCCACTGTACCTCCTTCACATGGCTTCTCGCTTTTTCATAGACTTAATAATTGTAAGACACATAACATTCAGTTGAGCCTTTTACTGTTCTGGAGTTAGTTTTAACAAATTATATAATGTTCCTTGTTGCTGTAATTCAAGCAGTTTCTCATGCATTTATACATATTTACTAAAAATGCAAAGCAGTTTATGTGTTTATCCAACAATATCATGCATGTTTTGCAATAATACATATGTTTTAATGGGTGCAACAAATCAACTTTATATAATGTACAGAAATGTTACAATATTAAAATAAAAGAAGCTAATTAGATTCCTTAGTATCTCATAGATTTCCTGTAAAAAGCATTAGTATCGTTGCTATCATCATTAATATCATCAAGATCCCAAAATCTTCAAAACTAATCCCCTTTAATGAACAGTGTGCTTCATGGTACTTCATGGAACATTAATTATAGATTTGCTCCTTTATATGTTATTCATCCATTCACGTTATATTTGGTTTACACAGTTTAAGCTTTTGGCCTTATGCTATTGATACTTCGGATTAGCAAACGAGAAACAATTTTTAAAATGTACAGGACTCTCTATTGATTACGAGGTCCGACACAATCACCTACAAAATAGTTACCTTCTGAGCTGACACGCAGGTCAAGTTCTGTTAGACTGTTGAAGATCTCAGCCTTTTCTACCAACAAGAAATGGGTTCCTTTGAGCACTAACTTGATCTTTGGGAAGAGGTAGAAGTCACAGGGAGCGAGGTGTGGTGAGTAGGGTGGGTACTCATTCACAGCTACTGCTCCAACACCCAACCATCCATCTTTTGGAATCACATCTCGCACTTTTGCCATCAGTAACAGCTGTGCGTGGATGGCCAGGGTGGTCATCTTTCACGCTTTCTCTGCCTTCTGAAAATTGTTTGTGCCATTCAAAAGCGTGTACACCAGTCATGCAGTCTTCGCCGTAAGCCTCAGTGAATAATTGAAAAGTTTCCATCACAGATTTCATCAGTTTAACAAGGAACCCGATGCTAACTCGTTCACTTTTGCAGCCCGACATTTTCTGACTGAGGGAAAGAACACATATCTATATTTGAATATGTGTCGAGCTCAGCCTTGTAACACTGTGATAGGTCAGACCGTTTTCTATAGCCGTCTGTTTGTCTTTGCCCTATAGGATTAGTCTTGTTTTATTGTGTCAGACCTTGTATACCCAATATAAAGAAGAATCTGTTGGTCATGATCTTGGTGTTCATGATCTGGATGACGTGAACTAACTCATAGAAGCAGATTTAAAAACAAGTAGGTTCTAATTTCGGCCATGCTTCCCGATCATGTAGAATATGACAGACCCCCCCCCCCCCCCCCTTCCCACAGATTCCACATTCATACTTCGGTGTACATTCTGATTTAATAGGGCGTTACGACAACCGAGTTACTACAGCTAGGCTGTGCCATATTTGTCGAGCGTTAATTTAAATGCAATTGCATTTTTTTCTTTATTCAACACACCCGCGGAGAGCTCATGATATGCGAGTAGGATATTGAATGACATTTATTTTGAAGGGCAGTGAAGAGCAAAGAACATGAGCATGTTTACTCGCATGTGTGTCGCATGTTCAGTCGCATGTGTGTCACATGTGTGGACGACGCACAGATATCACCTTGGGGTCTTCTGTGGTTTTAAGTAGGAAGGCAGGAAGGAAGCTTGCAAATATATCGGGCAGTACGTGCATGCCTGCAGCTGTTTATTAAAAGATCATGACGCTCCTGCATGAGCTCCCCCCCCCCCACCGCTCATCTGTATGCACAGTAAAGCCCCACTGTGGGATTGAGGAGCCTTTCTTTCTGCTCAGCCTTTCTCGTGGAAGGAGTCCTGCTGCAGGCTTGCAGCGTCTCAGAGGAAACTGAGCATTATTGTTCAAAAGACAACCCCCCCCACTCCTGTCCCCCAGGCCCTGGCCCCCGCGATCCCCTCAGCCACCTCGCACAGTCCCAGTTCTGCTAGACGCTGTTTGGCTAAAGGTTCATGCTAGTGTACCGCCGCAGTGGTTTGTCTGCACGTTGCTGTGTAGCCTCCCCCACAGGATGCAGGTGGTTATTAATAGCATGACCGCTAAATCAGACAGTGATGCTTCATCAGAGAAATGGCGTTTCCTGCTTCTTTACGGTAATGTATTGACATTTTTTCCAGGGATTTATTTCTATGCCGTTTCAGCATCTTAAACTTTCTGACATTATGGAGCAGCTAATTTTGAGCCCCTGTAAATTTAATTAAATTACTGGAATAGGGTTGCTTTTGAAAATACCACCAAAATACTGCATATTATGGCATAATGTATGGACAGCATGAAAATCAGGGTTGGGGTCATTCCAGGATGCATGCATCAATTCCAATGCAAATCAGGAAATGCAACTCGAGTTGGAATTTAAATCTCCCTGAAATTCAAATTCCATTCCAATTCTGTTCCCCATAAGTTTTTTTCCCTATTCCAACTCCAGTTCCATTTCTGGAATGGCCCCAACTCTGAATGAAAATAAAAATGAAAGTCTCACACACATCTGGCTCATGCTTTCAGACTCTCACGCTTAAGCAAGAAATCTGTATTATTCCATTATAAACTTTAAAATTAGCAACATTAAAAGCTTTGGGGTAGTTTGCAAACCCTAAAGACTACTTACAAGATAATAAAACTACTACATACATGTAAATGTGTGCGTTTATTTGTGCAGACCAGTCTCGAATTGAAAATATCACTCCAGCCAGCTGACAGAAGTTGGCAACCCTGCTTAAACCACAGAGCCACACACCGTTCTAACAATGTGCACCAACAAGAAAACAAAATCGTACGAAAAATGTGGCACATTCATTTACATTAATGCAGGCTTCTGGCAACTTTACTCCAAAAATATTCATGCTAAATTCTGAATCTGCCATTTTGTAGGGCTCCTGATTAGTCTGAGATAGGCAGCCTTTGGTACAGTACATTGATTTAAAACCCTTAGGGATGGCCAGCTTTGCCGCTGAAGATCGGACTGATTTCACAGAAGCAAAGTTAACTTGCAGCGCCACAAGTTACGATAGCGAGTGTCTGACACACAGCAGCGGAAGTAACAGCGATGGGCCCTGACAAATGACCTGGTTAGCAAGAAAACGTAGCTAAAAATTGACTGCAAATTTAAGAAATGTTTAATATTGTTAAATGACAGAAGGAAATTTTTCAACGTTACCACAAACTGACATCATGGCTGGGTGAGTGAAGCTCGTGGCTAGCCCGGTTGCAATGATGTGACAGAGTAATTAGATAAAATTAAAACTTACCTCTAAATGTTTCTTCAATTAGTGACAGAATTCTTGAATGCAGATGACCAAGACACCGCCGGTACAACATGATGATGCTGTTAACCTTCTTGGTTTTAACTTGGAAAAGTTCTGGCAGGTGTGGCCATGAACGTACTAGTTATATATCAAGGCAGCTCCTGACACAAGCTCCATAAATATTAATAGGTGTTAACTTTTTAAATGATTCGCCACTGATTTTAAGCGCAAAATGACTTGATTGGCTACAGGAAATAAACTGTCCAATCGTTGTTAACGGAGAAGGGAACATGAACTAAATGTGTGTTGTTCCAACAATGTAAGTTGTTTTCAAAAGTATGCTTTTGAAAAACTTGTTCAAAGTAAGTAAGCTAAGTTTGGGATGCAGCAGGAAATGTCCCTTGTTACTATTAGGTCTTGCATTGATATTCAGTTCATTGATGTTGCTGAATATTCTTTCTAGATTTCCCCTTTCATCCTGCTTGACCACTGAAGTGAATTTTATCATAAACCAGCCAGAGGTATGATCAGATCCCACGAGGATTGTTTTATTTACAGATCTCTTTTTACATCGGAATTACAAATCCACAGTCCCTTCTTTTTGCCGTTACGTTTGTGTATGTGATCTTACAGGTGGGGGATGGGAATGCACCCAAAAAGACAAGGAGGCTTGAGATGCAATTTTTGTAATTTAAATCTCATTTACTCCACATCCAGCTTTGACCTCTGTCTTCAGACCATCTTCAGTAGACTGGAGGCTGATTGGACCATGGCTCAGCTGGAGAAGTTCCTGGTTTAGGTGGAGATTAAAGAGCCCTAGAGCAACCTTTTGTAAGCTCTTTGGAGGCAGCATAGAACACAAAGGCTGCGGACATCATGGGCGGGACGCGTTCATCTTTATGTCGTTAGACTGCTGCAAAAATCCAGTGTACCTGGACGAAACACACGCAGCAGGGGGAGAAGCAGCAGCCTCCACGCGCAGAACCAGGGGCTATATTTGAACCCACAACCTTGGAGTTGTAAGGTGACAGTGCTCCCCACCGGGACCCTCCAAAGCAGGATTCTCCAGTTCTAGTCCTGGAGGGCTAGAATCCAACTCAATCTGCAGCTTTCCCTGCACTAATACACCTACTAAACCTGGTGATTAGCTGATTAAGGATTAAGGTGTTTTTTGGGTAAGGAAATCTACAGTGTTGGATTCTAGCCCTCCAGGACGGGAATAAGAGAGCCCAGCCCCAAACCATTTGACTGAAATATTTTACTCCATAATATTCTGTTTCTTGGATATTTGTTTCCCAGTATTTACATGTTTATTTTAAAACCTTATAACTAGACTTCTGTTGATTGAATTGTAGATCTTTTTTTTTTTTTTAAAAAAAAAAGGTCATCTTTTAATTTCCAGCGTTCTTAGGAACGTGTTTTTGTGATTATTGGTGTGAAGTTTTCCTACAGCTAGGTTCAAACGGAGAAGACAGTGATATAGGATATGCCACAGTAAGGGGGATTATCTAACAAAGATCATTATCCGTTTTCTGCAAAAGGTGTGAAAGATTATTTGCTCTGCTGGATTGCCGACAGGTAGGAAATTGGCTGCAGTAATATTCCTTTAATATCTTTAAATAGCTCCCCTAACTAACTAATTTAAGGGAGGTTTCAATTACTGTATATCCTGCAGAACTTTATTTTAAAAAGTAAGCCGGTAAAAATAAAATCGGAATATCTATTGGATACCAGATGTCTCTGCTAGTTCTGAATTCTACTATGCCTAATTAGGAAACACAAGCATGACATGACTGGCTGTTTTTGGCACAAAAAAAACAACAGGGGGGAAAAACAGATTTTTGCTTACCAGTCAGGTGCCCTGCGAGTCCAGGCTGGAGTGACTCATCTCGCAGGCTGTCATGTTCCTCCTACACTTTTCTGTATGTCCAGCACATACCGCTGGTCTTTTGTATATCGAATATCTCCAGCTCCACACAGGGCCTGGGAATCACTGCCTCTGACCTGCTAAATATCTCCGGCGAAATGTGCCTCTTCCCAGCGTGACTTCCAGAAAATGGGCTTTTCCTCGGGTATCAGGATATGTCACGAGCAGCTATTCTTTCATTTGGCCTGATGGATGGAGGCACCCCTCGACAGGCCGTGAAGGTCTCTGCTTCACCCCGTACTAGGAGTTGCCTTTAACCAGGCCTCTTCCATAGCTCTTTATCCATTACAGCATTAAAAGCAGGGGGGCATCATGGGCGGGACACGTGCATGACATGATGACACACGCACAAACTCATACAGCCAATGGGCGGTTTAGGGAAGTCAGTTAGCTTGATTACGCGTCTTTGGACTGCTGCAAAAACTCCAACCTCTTTCAGCACACCGGCTTCTTCTATGGAGCATGCGCACAGTGCCTGAGCCGGTTTCCGATGGAATTAACCGGCTGTCTAAGTCCGACTTCCAGAAATTCGATTTCGTACGGTTTCATGTATACATTTACTTTAAAAGTCCGGTTTTATTAGGACTAACACAGTAATTCGATGTTCTTAGTGTGCGTGTAAACCTATTGACTATGGGCAATTCAGAGATACCTGGACTACTAGGAAGGAATCTGAACATGGAAGAACATACAAACTCCACATGTGGCTGCCACCACATTGCACCGCTTTCTTATTAATATTATTACCTTGCGAATACTCACTCTGCTCTCGGTCAGTATGGGTGTAATGCGACGTCGCAATGCATCGTCGCCTCATGTGACGTTACAGCCCACCAGTGATGCTGCAACATGTATGCAGTATAACCTGCTTTGGTTGTGCAAAAAAAAAAGACAAAAAAGCACTAGCGTATTTAAACGCAGCTGAATAGAATTTTGCTGCCAAGGAGGAGGGGGTGCGACGAGGCGTGGAGTCAGCAAGCTGCCTAAGGGCCTCTTTGTATGATTATTCTTCTGCATGGAAATGATCCAGTTTGCAGTCTGTCCAATTTGCACATAGTCCACCTTGGCAGCAATGGGATGCTCTGAGGTTGTGAAAGCCACACAGATTCATCTTTGTGGGGAAACTCCGCTGAAATCTCAAAATGTCATGCATCCATTTGCTCTGTTCACTTTGGCAGGAACCTACCAAGCATTTCATTTTTCATTTCAGTCATGTTGAATCCCCCACATCTGGATCACAGTTTGCGTTTGGAAGTTCCATACATTTCCCTGAGAGCTTTTCACCAAAATCTGTACTATGTCATCCTCAGTAAAAATGTAATATGGGAATCCATCCATCCATCCATCTTCCAACCACTTATCCTGGTTATATACATGGAGCCTGCAGTCTATCCCATCCAAGAGGTTTATTCCTTGATAGTGTGGAGTTGCAATGTCTCTGTTATAATAAACTGCTTCCTATGTTATTCTTAGTTTAAATTCCTGTCTTGCAGAACAAGCATGATATCTGCTATGGGATTTTGCTCCTCATTTTCTAACAAGCATTTCATCACCAGTTTCAAGCAGCCAGGTATAATGAGCCTCCTGGTATAACAGGTTCCCTGTGTTCCATTGTTCCCTGTGCGCTGGTCACCCCTGTCAGATTAATGGTAGCTATATTATAAAAAAGGCTTGATTTAAGGAACCCAAAGTCACGACCGAATTGAGTAATATGTGGCTAAGCAGTGATTCTGGAAACATGTGTCATTAAGCCAAATGCAGGCTGTAAAGAAAGACCCACGTCTGTCAAATTTCAGAATATAGTCCTAAGAATCTCCGTAGGTCTTCTAAAGCCGAGATTCATGTGGCAGATACACCGTAATGTTTATGAGTGAAGCGCCGTCAGCCCGTGTTGTGGAAAAGAGGCTCTTGCTTGCTGTCGACTACATTAGTTTCCATGGAAACAGGCCGGTGAAGTTATCCAGAGAAAGTACTTGTTTTTATTCACGGATATTCTGTCAAATGGAGGAGCTCGAACATGAAGGTCAACTCTGCTTTTGATCGCCCGATAGTACTACAGAGAGCCGGATGTGAGGGTTAGGTGAGGGTTGTGTTACGTCACGTGGAGGTATGGTCTGGGTTTAATATTTTTAGAAGTCATCATAAGAGATGCTGTGCTAACGATTCAGCGTACACGGGTCTCTTTTTCAGAAAATCGTTTGAGAGTATTTGAACAAATTTGAACAAATGTTTTTTATACCATCTGTTTCATAGAGACACGATGAGGAAGCCGTGGTGGACAGAGGAGGAACACGCACCATGCTGAAGACCAACTTTGAGAAGGATGAATTGGAAGGTAAATCTCTTCTCCCCGCCATGCTTTAGGTGACGGACAGAGCGAGGGTCAGGTGGCAAACGTTTTTGTTGGAGACACGGGGACATTTCACAAGCTGACTACAATGAGAGCAAAGCACGAAGACTGCCGATACTGATCTGTGTCACATTTATGTCATCTGTACGCAGGCCTTCAGGACTTGTAAAGACTGTTTGGAGGAGCATTCTGCTTCACAAAATATTAATGACATTTACACTGAGCCATCCGTCCATCTTCCATAGCTCTTTATGCAGTAGAGTGTCATGTTTGTTTGTATTAGTGGCAAAATATATATTTTTCATGCTCAAAAACAGCTGTGAGTAGAAGAAAAATGAATGCAGAGAAGTGCTGATTACGAAGAATCTTGGGCTGATCATAAAGAGTATTTGTGTAACAGTGATTACTTATTCTGATTGGAATGTCTGAGAAAAAAAAAACTTTGTCAGCAATAGAGGCTGTGACTGACTAGTTTAATTTAGCTTAGCAGGAAAGAGCCAATTTGAAATGACCTCTTGCTAAGACGCTTAGCTTTCAGGATGGGATATAAGGAACCTGGCTTCTATAACCTGCCATTAAAGAGTTGATGTGAGATCTCACACGACCCTGCCCCCCCCCCGATCTGTTAGTGATGCAGATGGGTTTTCTGGGTAAAACCCAGCAATTCATCTGCGGATGATGTGCCCCATGCAATATCAATGGGTCAGAAAAGCCAAAGGGATGATTTGCCCCCAGTTTTTGGCATCAGAGTGCATTTCTGCTTGCTTGAGGAGGCAGTGATTCTGTGATTGGCGCCTCTGACATGGAGGTTATTGATTGGGCCATTTGGATGGATCTCTCCAGGAGTGTCGGGCTTACATGCAGGCGGGGGTCTCTGGGGTGAGAAATGGGAGGCTGTTATTGACTAGCCTGATGGATGACCTTTGTCTGATACCTTCATCACTATGACGTTGGTGAACTGGCTCCATCACTGCCCCCCCCTCCCCCTCCCCTCACACGTGTCCCTCTCTGGGGAGTTTGCAGATTGAAGCCTAAACATTATGGATCATTATTCCGCGTAAAATCCTAATTAGTACCTAAAATACGCCAAAAACCTACCTGCAAAACACCTGTGCATCTGCGATATTAATGATAGCGTTCTGAAGTCCAGAGAGGTTTACACAAATTCATCTTATTATTCCCACTACATGCTGTGTGTAATTGATAACGTGCCGTTGCATCCTGCTTAATGGAAATGCGCAGATACCTGCAGCATTGGTAGTCCTGCAGGCTTCCTACCCTAACAACCAATCAGTTTCACCTCAGCGACGTCCAACCCATCTGCCCAATCAGCGACCTGAACAACTCATCCAGACCCCGGTTGACTGTGGGACCTATTAAAGAGACACAGGTCATCCCTCTCACTGGGCTCCCCTCCACTGACTGCTTTTCAGAGCATCCAGACCTGAATCACAGCTTCCCTAACACTAGAGTCCGTACCCCTGACTCTAGTTTGCGTGCTCCAAGCTCCAAAACACATGCCGGACATCAGATGTCAAAAATTTATGAATAATACTTCAGTGAGACCAGCAAAGTATATAAATCTGGGCTTGAACTCCGCTGCCTCTATCAGGCAGACTGTGGCATTGCACGTGAGTTGGGTAGAGGATAAATCTCTCTGCTAACACTGCCCCGTATTCCGTGCTGCTTCTCCCGATGTATAACAATGAAATTTAACAATGGTGGGTCCCAAGGCTGACGACTATACAGAAACATTTAGAGACCTTGGAGCTCTCCAGCCTTGCTTTGGCCAGAATAGGGTCGGCTAACGAAAATGGAATAATATCACTCGGGGCATTTTACAGATAAATGTAATAATCAGAAAGAAGGTGTATTTACACTCAGACAAATATTTTTGACAATATGTAAACAGGCTTAAATTGCATATTATTCAACTGGGTGGTGTTTATTGGCCTTATTTTGGAAAGGATTTGAATTTGCAGAAGGGTTGGACCAAAGAGTCCTATTTGGGTCATAAATACGATTATTATGTATGTCATCGCCCTGCCTTTATAAATATGGCTGTCGCTTGTTCTCTAGGTCACCGGACGCTCTACATTGGTGTGCATGTTCCTCTGGGGAGAAAGACTCATAGGAGAAGACGACACCATGGACATCGTCACCGGAAGAGGGACAGGGAGCGGGACTCTGGGGCGGAGGATGGACGAGAGTCCCCGCCTTATAGTATGTGAAAGTTTTCTTTGCCATCTGTGTAGCCCCACTCCCCCCCCAACCTTTTCCTCGGAACAGGAAAAATCAGAGCCCCCTTTTTAACCCCCAAGTGGATTTACATCGCACTTCCTACAGGCGCGTCGGGGACAGCAGTGAATCATACGGCCCGTCTCTCCCACCTGCGCGTACTTTCGACTTTTTTTTTTTACAAAGTTCTGACTCATCGGCGGGAGCGGGCTGTTACCGAATCGCTGATAGAGAGAGGGGGAGGGGAGAGAAGGAGAGAGAGAAAGAGAGAGAGGCAGCCCTCGAGGTGAAAATGTTCCACTCCACTGACTCTGCGTTGATCAGCCTGTGCTCCTGGAACGCTGCCTGCCGACTTTCGCGGAAAAAAAACATGAAAGCGCCACTTAATCTGGCAATGTGAACAGGCTCTGAGCTGTCTCCTGTAATTGGGACAGCATGTGGCTAAAGGGCAGTCTTGGCTATATCCCGTGCTAACAGGTTCTGTGGAGTTGCGTAAGCCCACCAAGAACCCTTAGTTTGGGATGGGCACTAAAGTTCGGTATCGTCTTCTGCGAGTACAGACACTCCCTCACAGAGGGTCCAGTTCCTGCTGGGCACGGAGGATGACGATGAGGAGCACATCCCCCACGACCTCTTCACCGAGCTCGATGAGATCTGCCTACGCGAAGGGGAGGATGCTGAGTGGAGGGAGACCGCCAGGTATGGTGTCACATGACCTGCCAGCCAGCCAATCGCATAGGGCGACGGTGTCATCGCCCATTGCTTGAACTATATTGCCCTAAAAAAATCTGTTTTTTTCCTGAAGTGACCATTTAAACACAAGCTTAAGTGATACAGCAGTCAAGAGCTTGTCAACTAGAGGTTGTGAGCTAAAAGAAAAACACAAGAACAATTTCCCCCCTTTCATAATTTTATTTGACCAGTATATATATAGTACATTACATTTTATGCAGTTTTATACTTCATCCATTTTATGTCACTATTGCAATTTAATTGAAAGAATTAAAGACACAAAATTCTTGTCAACTTTTGGTCACTTGGTATTATTGCAGTTTGATTTTAATGACTTCAATTAGTTGTTCTAGGTTACTGTCTAATCTCCTGCTCCACTGACACGTCGAGGTTGTAAGGCTAGATGTCGTATCAGTTCCTGGGTGTTGAACCTTGAGCCGCCCACGGCGCCTGCGTCTGTCGCCGTGTCTGCGGACGTGGCCGATGCGAGACGGTCCTGCAGGCGGCGCCGCCCAGTAACATCTGCGCATGTCTCCTGTGGACCCGCAGATGGCTGAAGTTCGAGGAAGACGTGGAGGATGGCGGCGAGCGCTGGAGCAAGCCCTACGTGGCGACGCTGTCACTGCATAGTCTGTTTGAGCTGCGCAGCTGCATCCTCAACGGCACCGTGCTGCTGGACATGCGCGCCAACTCCCTGGAGGAGATCGCAGGTGGGGTGGGGGGTGGTCGGGGTGCGGGGGACAGCGGCGCAGCCATCCAAAGCCGCACGGCTTGGCACGGAGCGGTCCCGGTGCCATCTGCCGTGGATATTACCATAAACTGCCGGAGGGCAGGCGCTGTCAACCAACCGCGGAAACGGGCGCGTTGCTTAGAGATTACAGAGCGTTTCATCACCGAGACACAAGTCACTGTGCAAAGATCCTAAAAAAGTGCTTTGAGTGGGAAAAAGGGCATCAGCTTCCTGATCCTGATAATAAATTATTGTAAATGAACAGTCATTTATCGGGCTAACGCAAAAATGGGGGCACGTTTGCTGCCATCTGCTATTTTTCGAAATGCATTTTACTTCCTATTTAGCAGTCATGTGCTGGTTGTTTGTTTGGACGCCCGGGTCGCCAGTGCTGAGACCCTACTTGAAGCTTGCCATGTACCACTGACAATGTTGTGTGCAGAAGGCTTTAAAATTTAATTTACCCGTCCAGAAAAAGCTGTCATAAACTTTTTTCCCCCACTACAAGTAATTATACAGCATGTTGATAGACATGGACTGGACTGAAAGTTGGATTTTTTTTTAGACTCGCGTGAGACCTGCTTCCTTGCATTAGGGTCAAATTATTTTCTATTGGTCATTATTAAGAAAATATCCGTCTTCATGGCCAGTAGTATATTCGTATACATTTTTTTTTGCTTCGTGCGCCAGGTTATGCATTTCTGTGTTTTTCTCATATTCTCGTGGGTTTAGAAAACAGCCCTTGGGTTTTCCGCATGTTTTATCATATTCGAACTTCTACGTTTAATTGTTCTTCATGTCGCCTTTTCATTCTGTGTGATACAAGTGGAAAGACGTTCACAATCATTCATTTAATTTGTCGTGCGAAATGAGGAAATGCGGCATCTCCACAAGACATCTGTCTTTATCTCGGAATTGTCAGCTGTAAAAACATAGTCGCCTTGCCTCTAGATTAGAATATACTAATAATATATTAGTAATATATATAAAAAAAAAAAAAAAACTTAACTGCATTCCAATTTAAAGGAGTTGCACTCTGCATCTGATTTGGTGTTGGCCTGTCCGAGGTGGTTTAAAGGCAAAGTGAACCAATGAATTGAAGGTTTGCGTAGCTAGAAAATCACACCGAAATTTCTTCATGCTCCGTTTAATAGCTTATGAGCTACTTGTCATCAAAGTGAATCAGATCTAACAGTGTTTGACATTCGCAACTGTTTTCCCCAGACATGATTCTAGACCAGCAGGAGGCATCGGGTCCGTTGGGCGATGATGTAAGGCGGAAGATCCGGGACGCACTCCTCAAGCAGCACCACCACCAGAACCAGAAGAAGTTGGCCAACCGGATCCCAATCGTCCGCTCCTTCGCCGACATCGGCAAGAAGCAGTCAGAGCCACACTCCATGGACAAGAACGGTGAGGGCGACTGGGCCGCTGTCCCACTGCACCTTCTGGGGAGATCTTCTCATAGGACCAAGTAGCATTATCTACTTTCTTCTGAGATGCTAAATATACAGAAACCCTCCTATCTGCAAGGAGCTTGTAGGGTGTGGCTCCTTCTTTCTAGAAGGCTTTTGTAAGGTGAAGACCTACTTCAGGGTCTGGCCAGTGCCTTCTGGATGCAGACATTTGCAAAATATGTTAATTAAATACCATTAGAATCCATGGTCCCTCTCACAATTCGTTGCGCAATGTTTATCGAGACAAAAATAATACTTGTGATTTTGATGACTGTTCCTCAGATTTATTAATTCTGTATTTACCTTGAGGATGCATAAATATTTATTATGGGCACTGCAGCGTGTAAATTGTTCATTATGGCTTTGATAAGATTTTTGCCATCTTGGTTGGTATGTAGTGTTTATAGCAGGCTAACAGCAGCAGCTGCATCTGTGCGTCTGTGCTATGCCCACGTGTGTGTGCGTGTGCGTGTGTGTGTGGCTGCATGTGAGATGCTCTGGCCCTCCTGTAGAGAAGCCCAAATTTAGACATGAACCTTGCCGGTGTCTATCCGTCGAGCTGTTTCATTGATCTCTGCCTTTTTCCAGCATTTTATCCTCTTCTTTTTGTCTTCAGTGTCCCTGTTTCAGTCTGTCTCTCTTCTCTTCTCTCCACTCAGCGTGTGTGTGTCAAGCAGGCGACTCATCACTCTTTTCTGCCCTTATGTCAGCCCTGCGAGGCTCATTAGTGGCGAGCGGCTGTAGGAGCGACAGGCCGGTCTTACCCTGCTCCACGTGGTTGCTGTGTTGCCCCCAGTGTGTCTCCATCTCCTCTCCACTCCCGACTTCATCCGACACTCACTCCCCCCCTGCCAAACCATACCACAAGCCCCCAGCGAGCAGGCTCCACCACGCCGCGAGTATCTCCGATATCCATCCCCTGGACAAGCAAGAAGACTCGGATCCAGGCAACTTAATCCTTGACAGACTTCCTCCCCCCCTCCCTTCCTGAAACATAAACTTGTGAAGGTGGCATTTGTCGTATCTGCACCCGTTTCAGTCCATGCGGTTAGAGGCTGGCCGTGTTTCCGCTGCATTCTCGTGATGCGTGGTTTTGTAGAATCACTCTCAGGAGACGTAATGTGACGGGGACGCATCTCTACGTGACAAAAGAAATTACTTAAAAAAAAAACGAATAAATGAAGTGGATTGGCAACTCATTTGTTGTTTTATTTATGTCAGAATGAAATTTCCCTGACCGTGGTAGTCATGGAGATCGCTGTCAACAGATCATGCCCCTATCTTCTGTATAATTAGGATTTCGAGATGGTTTGGATGATATGTTGAAGGACCATGAAATGATTGATAGTGGGTAGGTAAAGAATACGTATTTTGTCAGCAGAAAAGCACATAAGAACTTAAATGATGCAGTTTGGTGGTTTGTATTTAGAGTCTAAATTCCACCCATCCTTCCTGTGTGACAATTCTGCTCATTTTGTGAAATTCTGGAACCTTTTACAGGGGTTATGTTTAGGAAGCAGCTTTGGCAACACCACAGTCCACATGCTGAAGAAAACAAACATGAAGAACCCTATTAACCCTTTTAGTAAGCTACTTGTAAATTAATATGTTAGATATCCTCAGTACGGTTGATCATTAAAATGTTTATTTTACCCAAAATCTGTGTCAAGCCGATGGCATAATGAGGCACAAATGAAAGCATTCAGAGCATAAATAGTATACTTTCAGATGACTCATCTAAAAGGGTTCTCTACGTGGTGTATCTTCATGGGTAGCAGCTACTTATTTAAAGCATCATTTGGCCAAAAATGTACCACTAATGCCACAAGGATTTCCACAGATTAGTTACACGTTTGTGGCATGTGTTTGGCTCTAGAAAACCACAGTAGAATGCAGAAGCAGTTTCTACCAGCCTTGGCACAAACCAACCAATGAAAGTATTACTTGCTTAGCATTATGCAGTGAATATATTTGACATTCATGCTTTCGGGCTGGTTCTGGACTGGTTGCCATGGTTGTATCAATTCGTTTTGAAGAAACAGAGAGCTGGAATCATGCACTCATCTGTCTGAGTCCTGTCACCCCAGTACACTCATCCTTAACCTCCATAAGTCACACCTCCCATCCACACGCTTTATTAATTTATCACAGAATGACGTGATGTTGCCAATCTTAAACACGCCACAATTGAGTATCCATTCCAAAGTGGTGATGTTTTCGAACCGATTGGTCACCAGAATCGCTCCGACTTCGGCAGAGCTGTGACGCATTAAAATTGGCAAGTCAAGGACGCACCTTGTACGAGCCCCAATCCCCTTCCTGTAGCGCTGCCCCGGCGAGCGACTGACGCCACTCATTCATGTTTGAACCAGGTCAGATGGTTTCTCCTCAGTCCCAGCCCTCCAACATGGACGGGAAGGGCGACGTAAGCAGGGAGAACAGTACCGTGGATTTCAGCAAGGTAAGTCATCGCTCCTGAAGCGCCGGAACCTTCTTACTCATGCTGTATTTGAAAGATCCTTTTGTACTATGAAATTGCTTCAAACGTCGACTTTGATACGTTTTGCAAACTCATTTTTTATAGGCTGCTTAAATAGCCTATAAGAGGTGTTTCAGTGGCTTTGCAACACCAGCGCCAATCTAAATAAAAAATAAGTAATTAGTTTAAAAGCGTCATATTTTGTCTGGAATTAAAGACAGTTGCCTTTAATATCTGCGAAATGTATGCTGTCTAAGAATGAAAGTCGGTAGGACCATGCTTCTCCCAGTTGTGTGAGCTTCACCGATTGTGATGCGAAAATGATGACGTTTCACTCAGCAGTGCGAGAGTGCAGCTAGGGGTCAGTCACGTCCGCCACGCCGAGCACCTTGTCACAGGAAGTAATTCCGGATGTCAGCTCATCTCCTCGGACTGTTATGGGTTATTTAATGGCATTAAAACCATAAATAACCTGCAGTATCATTAGGGTAGTGTGGTTGGAATTTTTTTAACTGTGCAGAGTAGGACTAATTTCTCATGAAAGGGTTATGCTCAGTACGTATCACATGTGGGAAACACCAGTTATCTGAATACATGTTTTAAGTAATTTCTGCAATCTTTGAGACATGCTATCTGCTAGCCACTTATTTTAAGCAGTGTACACTTGGCACTTTTTTGGTGATTTCTTTAATATGCGTAGATAGCCCATGCGCTCTCCCTCGTTTTAAGTAAACCGACCTTGATCTTACATATTTCATGATTCGCTCCCACAGATTGACCTTCACTTTATGAAGAAGATCCCTCCTGGTGCTGAGGCCTCCAATGTCCTGGTGGGGGAGCTGGAGTTCCTGGACCGGCCGGTGGTGGCCTTCGTGCGCCTCTCGCCCGCCGTCCTGCTCTACGGCCTGACGGAGGTCCCCATTACCACCCGGTGCGTTTTCAGCACTCTGGCCGCCCTGGGCTCTATCAGCCTGGGGTTCTTTCCTCTCTTCCCCATCTGCTCTGAATAAACACTGACACCTGCAAATTCGCACTTCGCATCACAGCTCCCCGAAGCACCTTTACAGTCCACCCCCATAAACTGGCTTTATTTAAAAATTATACACGTCGTTAAAAGCTCTATCTACTTAACCCATCCTGCTCCGTGTTCTGTTTTGATTGCAGTTAATATATAGCGTGTATATCAACGACACGTTGCATTATTGCCCTTATCTATCATCGTTTTGTTAAGCAATAAGCAGCGGATTGGGGTTTCTAAATTGCCCATTGTGAGCGATTGAGTGCATGCCATGCGATAGGCTACCTTCCCCCCACGGGTACCCCCTGCCTTGTCCCCTGAAATTCTTGCGAAAGGCTTCAGGTTTAATTGGTTCACTAGATAAGTGCTTCTGGCAGGTGGATGGATGGGATTAAGCAACATAGATATGAAGTATTTTTGATTAACTGTACACTAGCTGTGTAACTGGGATGACTTACGGCTACAGTTGAGTGAGAGCTAAGCCTTCATTTTATACCACCTGTCAGGTTCTTGTTCATCTTGCTGGGGCCTTTAGGAAAAGGACCACAGTACCATGAGATCGGCAGATCCATTGCTACCCTAATGACGGATGAGGTGAGCACAGCTTCATTTTAGAGGGGCCTGTAGGAACTTGGCTGCTGGCTCCGCAACCTCTCACCGACTGGATGGAGATGTTCTCCCTGTGCTTGTGTGGGTTTTCTCCAGGAACTCCCATAGCTCAAAGACATGTGCTTTAGGTGATTTTGGTGTTGCCTAAACTGCTGGAGATGCACACATGTTTGATTACATTTAATTCATGATAAAAGCTAATGCTTTTATCCTTAGTTATAAATATTTTCCTGAGAAAGTAGGGTTGCCCAGTCCCTGGAGAAATTGGGAGTTGAGGGCCTTCTTCAAGAGCCTGATGGCGATATCACTCTGCTGATTCCGAGACTTGAACCAGTAACCTTCAAATCACAGCATGGCATCCTAACCCACTGATCACCTTCCTCAAACCTGTGGAGCAGCTATGCAGGGATGGATGATAGGAACTCTTTGCGAGGTGTGAACTTTTCAGCTGCGTTGCATAGACTCAAGGCATGCGACAGAGTCAAATGTACGCCAGAGCGTTAGTGTCACACTCAGATGTTCCTCACAGTCGCCTGTACTGGCAGCCGGCGGCATTTCACAGCCCGGCGTAGAATCACACCAAACACTGGAGGTGGTAAAATGAGACGCGCGTGTTCGTGCTTCGATGCCAGTCTGCCCCGCAATGATGAGGGCGGAGTCACAGACCCGCTAATTAGCCATCAACCTTTCTGGTGCGTCTGCTAGCTTGTCTGGGTGTCGTCAGAGCGAGGAATTTCAAGACTGAGGGAGGGTGGCTTGTCGGTGTGGGAACCGCCCGGGTCAGGATGGAGATGAGTGCCATGGTATGGGGGTGGGACGCGGTGGGTGGGACATGTGGAATCTGTGGTTTTGTTGGGGGGAGGGGTTCCCTTTAAAAGTGATGAGGCAGGAATGAGGTCAGTACGATGCAGACGGATGTACGAGAATGAAAAATGAGCTGTGTGGCTTAGTGGGTTAGGACACTGTACCTGTTATTAGAAGGTTGCCTCTTCAAGTCCCACGGCCAGTAGAGTGATGTTACTATCGGGTCCTTGAACAAGGCCTTTAATCCCAGTTGCTCCAGGGAATGGCTGACCCTGATAATTAATGTAATTCAAAAATAAGTCAAATTTATGAATAGATGGTGGAAAACAACACATGGGGAGAGGAGCTTTAGTGGGCCAACCGAACGTTCGTAGTGACAAATCAACTGAATCATCATGGCATTCCCATGTCACCTAACCCCACAGCATTCTATAGAGTATACATTTATTGTCTGGTTGCCTTTTGATATCCCATTGGCTTGTGTGATCATGTGATTTCGGTTCAACCCAGGTATTCCATGATGTTGCCTACAAGGCCAAGGACCGCAACGACCTGGTGGCCGGCATCGATGAGTTCCTTGACCAGGTGACGGTTTTGCCGCCAGGAGAGTGGGATCCATCAATAAGGATAGAGCCCCCCAAGAATGTTCCCTCTCAAGTAAGCGTTGTGTCTTCTTAGTACGGATCACCTGATGGCCTTTTTATTGTCAAGAACGGTTGAGGTGATGACGCAGGATTGACGGCAGGATGCTCTCTCTGAAAACAGGAAAAGAGGAAGATTCCCATGGTTCCTAATGGCATGACGGACCTGAGTGAAGTGGAGGACCATGAGGGGCATGGGGGGCCTGAACTACAGCGCACTGGGAGGTAGGCGTTTGGGCTGAGTAGAGCAAGCCTCCTGGAGGGGGATGGTGCTAGGGTCTAGTGAAAGGCACCCCCATGAATAAGTGGGACTTGGACTCTTCCATTGCCTTAGAGGGTCTCTCTATGAAAGGCCCTGATTGTAGGCCCCCTTTTCCAGAGCATTAAATTACATCTTTTGGCAAATTGGGCAGTTTCCTTTTTCACTTATATACACAGGGGATTTTAAAACGTCTTGCACCGTAACTTTGTATAACACCGTGTTTCCTTCTTCTTCGTGTTGGTAATTTAGCCTTTTCCATGCAATGAGTCAATCGTAATGTCATTTTCTTATGTTAATTTGAGTATTTAGCATTTGGACCAGATTGTAATGGCTGAGGTATTAACGTTGGAGAGCCAAAGTCAAACTGTTGGACAGACGCCCAGTCTGACGCCAATCCATCTCCCAGGTGACAGGGTTCAGCTCAGCTGAAATATATGTCAGTGTCAGGGCTGTGGTTGCTACAACAACATCCTCCAGACAGCCCACAAATGCCTGTGTTCATGTAAGCCTGGGAAATGGTGCCATTGTTCGGGGGTGGAATTTACATCTCGTGGATCAAGAGAAGCTTGATAAGCTTTATTGTATTGCGCTTTCTGGAGAAATCTCACAGGACCAGTACTGTTAAAATAGGTACCTAAATGGTACAGATCCAGGAGAAATAGTTAGCATCCATTACATTTATCCAGAATAAAGCTTAGTTGTACTGCTATATATTTTATTTAATTATTAATTATTTGGATTAGGATGACCAGATAATCTAGGACTAATGATAAGATAGTACAGAATTTACAAACTACTATTTGATTTAAAAGGACCTAGATTTCACTTAAACACTTATGAATTCTTGCTGTGTGCTGATTGGTCAGCCTCTCAGCATCATGCATATGTCACTAATGTTAGTGTGAAACAGCTGGATGAGTCTTTCAATCAAGGAAACAAACCAGTCAAACCGTGGTCCTCTGTTTCTGTCACAAAAATAAAATTCCTTCAATGGTCAAAAGCCTACCAAGCATTAATTAATGTACTGAGCATTCAAAAATCACCTTATCATTTTGAGACAACATGTTTATGTTATTTTTTGAGTAATATGCTATTGTATATATATTCTATATAACAGTAAGCACTGTAAATACACATCTACAATGCCATAAAAACAGTAAAGGCATAGAAAATACAACAACTATTTTGTAAAACCTGAAGTATCTCAAAGTGTCCAAAGTGTCTGGTCGCCCTAATTTGGACTAATTTGGCTTCAGGGGAACAACAGCAGTGAAGCAGTTACACCAGTGTATTGATCTAATTAATTTTTCTTAATTATTATTATACAGTCACTGGAAAATGCCATGAAATGACACAGTTGAACTGTGTCACCCTGAGTGCCTAACGGGACACTTTAGGTATAAATGAGCACTTTGGTTTGCTTGGTGTTTTCGATGACTTTCAGGTTTGCTTGGTGTTTTCAGTGACTTTCAGATTTGCTTGGTGTTTTCGGTGACTTTCAGGATCTTTGGCGGGAGCACTTAGGTTTGCTTGGTGTTTTCAGTGGCTTTCAGGTTTGCTTGGTATTTTCAGTGACTTTCAGGATCTTCGGCGGGAGCACTTAGATTTGCTCGGTGTTTTCGGTGACTTTCAGGATCTTCGGCGGGCTCGTCCTGGATATCAAGCGCAAGTTGCCGCACTACCTGTCGGACTACACGGACGCCATCAGCTTGCAGTGCTTGGCCTCCTTTCTGTTCCTGTACTGCGCCTGCATGTCACCCGTCATCACGTTTGGGGGCCTGCTCGGGGAAGCCACAGAAGGGCGAATAGTGAGGACCCGCCCACCCCCCTTTGCACTTCTCTATAACCCCAGATTAAATGATTGATTGATTAAATGATTTATGAATCGGCGATTGATTATTCATCCTGGATTAGCAGCCATCTTTGTTGGTGATCTCAGTGTGTTCTTACTCGGAGTACATCATTTGTGTCTCTTACAGAGTGCAATTGAATCCCTTTTCGGAGCCTCGATGACTGGTATAGCCTATTCCCTGTTCGCAGGCCAACCCCTCACAATATTAGGAAGTACAGGGCCCGTGCTGGTGTTTGAGAAGATATTATTCAAATTTTGCAAGTAAGTCTTTATCACTCTATTCCATGCTACCTCTGTTTGACGCTACCTCAGTTTTGTGGAGAAAGTGCTTGGAAAGAAATCTGTGTTTCACATACCTGTGATTAGATACGTTTGGTTCATCCCTGATTGGGATTTAGATTATAGAACTGGGATGGTTTTTGGTACAGGCCACCAGGGGGTGAACGAAAGGACGGCTTAATGTGCTCAGCTACCAGCTGTGTTTATGGATGTATCACATCATTACGATGATGAGCTTCTCGGTGCCTCATGTTTTAGATTTGAAATTAAATGCCTACAAATGTTATCTGTTTTTTTTTTTTTACCTGACACAACCCCCTTTCAGGTGTTTGAGGCAGAGACCTTTCTGTAGATGATATGTCACTCTCCTGGGCTGTACACAAGCAGAATGTCCTGCATTCTTGCTCTTGTTGCATTTCTTCCAGAGAGTATGGGCTATCCTACCTCTCGCTGAGAACATGCATAGGGCTCTGGACAGCGTTCCTCTGTCTGGTTCTGGTGGCCACGGATGCCAGCTCGCTGGTGTGCTACATCACGCGGTTCACGGAGGAGGCGTTCGCCTCCCTGATCTGCATCATCTTCATCTATGAGGCGTTGGAGAAGCTGATCCACCTTGGCGAGACCTACCCAATCAACATGCACAACAATCTGGACAAGCTCACCCAGTACTCGTAAGTTTGTCTTGGGTATGATATCTTCCAAAGTATGGGCTTGACTGTTTTTAGGACATCATCCACGAGAGGTCAGATATCGCAGGTGATCTTCCTCGCTGCCAGCTATACAGGGAACATTCCCAGAACTTCAGCCAACGTTATGTAAAGGTCTTATGAAAGTTGGCAGACAACGTTCTTAAGTTTTACGTTCTTAAAATTATTATTATTAGGGCGATGCACAGATTGCAATTTTCTTAGCCGATCCCGATTACCGATTTTTTGGTCGGCCGATACCAATTTTTCCGGTACCGATTTTTGCCCTGAGAACAGCAAATACATACAAAAATCACATTTCTTCACCTTAAAACTTGATTTTCGTAACAAACTCTTGTTAAACTTTACAAATTAAAATAAATTAAACTAAAGCAAATAAATAAAACCCCAACTGCAACTAAACATTAATATATTCCTCAAAATAATAATAGGTGCAGCAAGTAAACGTGTGTGACATGACACTAGATTAAACAACTCCAGTAGCTCGACGTCTGAAAAGTAATGCCTACTCGATATTCTATATTTTGGCCTGAGGTAATTTATTAGATTTCTGAAGCCTCTATCCTCAACTACAGAAAACGGCTGGTCATCTAGTGCCATGAATTCCATAATTTTCCTCGTAATTTCTTTGCTCTTTTCACTGCTTATACCAACGAAAAATAGCACAGACTGCTGGCTCATAGATGGCTTCCAACATGCTTTGCAAGCAGCTTTCGCTTTGCTAGCTTGTTGAAACTGAACGTGTTCACTAAGGTGATGTGTTTTTAAATGTCTAATTAAATTTGTTGTGTTAAATGTATTTGTATTGGTTCCCCCACGATGTACCTAGTCCTTACGCTTGCTGTAGATAGCGAATTGTGCGTCCGCTTGGCTCACGATGAAGAATTTCCAAATTACGGACATTTTTGTGTGTCTGAAACTGCGCGCGACTGCGCATGTGATTTACTGTGCATGCGCAAGATCGGTTCGTAATCGGAAATACGTGAGACTGATCGGCTGATCATTAATCAGGCCGATCAGGCTGAAAATCGGCCCATTCCGATTTTCTGCCCATTCCATTAGCCGATCGATCAGTGCATCCCTAATTATTATCTGAACATCCTCGTAACGTAATTAATGTTGAAAAATATTTTATAATATAAATATTTTATAAAAGTGCTATATGTGTATACTGTACTGCAAACACACTGTCCAGCCTGTAGAAGTAGAAGAACTTTCTGGAAACATCAGGAACACTGGACACTTTGAACGTTTCCATACCTTAATCATAACGTTTGGTAAATGTTCCTAGAACAGAGAATTATGACCTGGCGCTATGACACCCCCCGCGACCCAGTCGGGTAAGCGGGTTGGAAAATGGATGGATGGATGGATGGATGGATGGATGGATGGATGGCTATGACTGCAGATCAATTGCCTGGACTGGAATGACATTGCCTTCCGCATTTTCTGTTCGGAAGTTTAGGGCTGAGAACTCCTCAACGTGTGCATTTCATATTTCATAAAGTATATAAAACAGGACATAATGTCATACCTCAAGAAAGTGAATTGAGTGTTTGATACTACAGGTGTATCTGTGTGGAGCCCCCAGATCCCAGTAACGCCACTATGACCTACTGGGAGGAAAACAACATCACAGCCTCGGAGATATACTGGGAGGGTCTGGAAGTCAAGGTATTGTGAATTGAGCATCTTTGAATAGAGATCAAACTATTCACTTAAGCAGGGGTCAGTAAATGCTCACATTTTGCTTTATGCCTTTTAAAGGATTTGCACTGATTGTTGACAAGCTCTCTAAACAAGATATTTTCTAAAGCTTTTACCAATGCGAGGGCTTTTATTGCAGGGGGGTGGGTGTGGGTGAGATTGTAGGCTTTTTGACATGCAATGCCAGATGGAGCCAAAATAAGCAAGTAGATTAGGGACTTGCGGGGTGGATTAGAGGATTAGAAATATGAAATCGCCCTAAAAGCTTAGAAGCACTGCTACATTTGCTATTTTGTGGCCCGGTGTAAGGTTAATAGCATCAGTGCACACTGCCAGACATGGCAGAACGGGCCACCAAGTTAACTGGCTGATGTCATGTGGCTTGCAGAAGCTTGCAACCATCCAAAAATAAAGTGACGTCAGTCATATGCCTAAAATGACAAGCTTCAGCAATGCTGTTTCACTTTCAAAGCAAAAAGGTCACATCTGTCACAGTATAATTAGAGCACTGACTTCCTGGAAATTTCTGATTAAATCCCGCTCAGCTTACATATATTAATTCTCTCAGAATAATTGGAACTGGGTAATATTTAACTGAAAAATGCAAAAGCTGGGATTGTGACTTCAAATACGTAGTCGGAGGTTTTAAGCTATGTTTAAGCTATGTTTAAGCTATGTTTAAGCTATGATGTTGCTCTTGCTCTGTTCGTGCAGGACTGTGTGGAGAAGCACGGGGAGTTTGTGGGGAGTGCCTGCGGTCCGCACGGACCCTACGTCCCCGATGTCCTCTTTTGGTCAGTCGTACTCTTTTTCTCCACCGTCGCCATGTCCTTCTTCCTGAAGGATTTCAAAACTAGCCGCTACTTCCCTACCAAGGCAAGTCATCCGGTGTCTTACACAGGCCTGCAGTTAGCAATGCAGCGTGCAGTTAGCAATGCAGCGTGCAGTTAGCAATGCAGCGTGCAGTTAGCAATGCAGTGTGCAGTTAGCATTTGCCTGGAATTGGGAGGCCTTTAGCTTTTAAACCAGTTACATCCTACATGTTGTTTGAAAGTTACAATGCAAGTACTAAAATATCCATCTCAATAAATGGGAATATTCGGTAACGCTTTACATTAAGTATACCTTCATAATGCTTTTATATTGCATTCATAAAACGTTCAATACACCTTCATAATGTATTCATTAAGTATTTATAAAACATTCATAAACATCATGTATGTATACCTTAACATCCTAACATCCTTTAACAGCTGTATTGTATTATAACAATGTATATTAAAGCTGTTAAGACATGTTAGGGTATTAAGATGTACTTGCTTGCTGCTTATGAATGTTCTATGAACGCGTTATGAAGGTGCACTTAATGTAAAGCTTTACTCATTATTGGTTCAAAATCTGAATTTCCTTAATCCACTAGCAAGGGAGTATAAGACTACAATGAAAGAACAATGAATAGGATCAGATTAAATAAAAATAAAACTGAAGTGTGCCTATCCCAGGCAGTCGTACGCCCTGGATGCGATGCTAGTCTATCACTGAGCATACACACATGTATATAATATGAGCAATTTAGAGACACCAATTAACTACATCTCTTTGGACCATGGGAAGAAACACCACACATGCTAAAATAGGATTTAAATCCCAACCTTGGTGGTGTGAAGCCACAGTGCTAACGCCTATGGAACATGTCAGTATTTAAAATACTGTAAAATACATTAATAACAAACATTATATAATAATAACAAACATTATAATTGTATGATCATGTAATGTTTGTTGTTAATGTATATTAAAGCTGTTAAGGGATGTTAGGATGCTAAGATTTACTTGCATACTGCTTACAAATACTCTATGAATGCATTATGAAGGTGCACTGAATGTTCTATGAATGCATAATGAAGGTGCACTTAATGTAAAGTGTTACCGAATATTCTATCATTTATACGAATAAAAATAAGGGGCCTCCTGTCCGGTGCCCTCTACTGTTGGATTAATGTTACATCTGAATTTGTTGCATGTGGTGAGACTGGCCTCGTTAGTCTGTCGGATGAAAACATTATGGAAACACATTTATAAAGGAAATGATTACATGTGGTTCCTGACTGGTTCTTACTTAGTCCAACCTCCAACATGCGTTTTTGTACCCAGGTGAGGTCGATCATCAGCGACTTTGCTGTCTTCATCACTATCTTCTCCATGGTGCTCGTGGACTATGCCTTAGGAATCCCATCTCCAAAACTGAAGGTCCCCAATGAGTTCAAGGTTGGTCAAATTCAAAATTGTCTTTCACACTGACTGAATGTGGAACAGACTCATGTGTTGACATATGCTATTAGTATTATGTTACACAGCACCCAAGTTCATAATTCCAGGGTTTCTGTCCACTGTCATTTTACTGTGGGTGACCACATGACTCTTCACAGCCAACCAGAGATGACCGCGGCTGGCTGATCAATCCCCTGGGCCCCAACCCGTGGTGGACCACTATTGTGACAGTCATTCCTGCTCTGCTTTGCACTATTCTTATCTTCATGGACCAGCAGATCACCGCTGTCATCATTAACAGGAAGGAGCACAAGCTTAAGGTATTGTGCAAGAGCCTTCGGTTTAGAGTAAGGTTGTATTTTCTATGCTTTTGCTGTTTTCATGCTAATGACGATAACAGTGCTTAGTATTATATAGTATATATACTATAGCATATTACTCGATTAATGCTCGATAGGGTTTTGGCCATGGAAGGAATTTTATTTTTGTGACATTTACTCAGTCATTTGCTCAGTTTGTTGGCCAGCACTTTTGGGAACCCCACCTCTTCTTGCTCACAGAAGGGCTGCGGGTACCACCTGGACTTGTTCATGGTGGGCATAATGCTGGGCGTGTGCTCGGTGATGGGCCTGCCGTGGTTCGTGGCCGCCACCGTGCTCTCCATCTCGCACGTCAACAGCCTGAAGCTGGAGTCGGAGTGCTCCGCCCCCGGGGAGCAGCCCAAGTTCCTGGGCATCCGCGAGCAGAGGTTCACGGGCCTCATGATCTTCCTGCTGATGGGCTGCTCCGTCTTCATGACCTCCGTCCTCAAGGTCAGCATGGGCTGATTTCAAGGGCTCCCACGGTACCTTTCAAAGGGAAAGAATAAGCTACAAAACTGGCCATTAGCTATAAATAAGAAAATCAGAAATAGGTAGGAGGATGGACTCGTATTACGTGGCTTATTAATAGAGTTTGAACAAAATTCGTAGAGGGGTGTAGGTGGTAGGCATTTAAAATATCAAATAAACACGGGACCATCAGCCGATCATTTTGGCCATCCATTGCAGGGGTGGGCCTATTTTTTAGGGAATAATCCTTCAGAGACTGATGGCAATTATGCAAGAACATCTGATGGTTCAAATGATCCCTTTGGTGGTTGATGGCTTTTGTGTTGATGCATTTGCATTTTCCCATGCTGTTTTTTTCTAGTTTATTCCAATGCCTGTGCTGTATGGAGTATTCCTTTACATGGGGGCTTCTTCACTTAGGGGGATACAGGTAAGATGTGGTCAGTAATTATGGGGTATCTAACCGGTTAATACTTGCATTGCTGTAGTTAAGCATTTTATTTATTTATTTATTTATTAATTTATTCATGCATGCCAAATTTGCACTGAAAGGACTGCATTCAATTTCATTGTATTTTCTACGATGACAATAAAGATTCATTCATTCATTCATTCATTCAGATCCTGTTGGTTATCCTTCTTGCCTTTGCTTTTTTAGTTCTTCGATCGCCTGAAGCTGTTCGGCATGCCAGCCAAACACCAACCTGACTTCATCTACCTGCGACATGTTCCCCTGAGAAAAGTCCACCTCTTCACCATCGTCCAGCTCAGCTGCCTGGTGCTCCTCTGGGTTATCAAGACCTCAAAGGCTGCCATCGTCTTTCCTATGATGGTGCAGTAATACACCATTTTGTTCAGATTGTTTTTGTTTATAGTATGTGGTGGTTCTGTTTTGTAGAACGGAGGGGGGTGTCTTCAAATCATTGCTTACTTCTCTTCGTCAGGTCTTGGCTCTGGTGTTTGTACGGAAGCTGCTGGATTTCTTCTTCACGAAAAGAGAGCTGAGCTGGCTCGATGACCTCATGCCAGAGAGCAAGAAGAAGAAGCTGGAAGATGCTGAACGAGAGGTACTTCTCATCGGTGCAAGATGACAGCAAGTGAATTTTTCACATGTACTTTAGATCTTTGTATAGTGGTGCCTGCGGATCACGAATGCTGTGGTCTATGAACAATTTGGTTTGTGACCAAAGATTCCGTGGAAAAAAATGGCTCGCATACAAAATTTGGTCGATGAACAGATTCCTCGACCAGATTCCTTTTTTTATACTAGTGTAGCACCCGCGGGGCACATGTCCCAGCCTGCCCCACATGTCCCAGCATGCACCGCGTGCAATTGTAAATAGAAGGACCACAACAGGCACCCAACGAGCACCAAATCCAAATACACAGACAACAAACACAAGGTTGTCAGACGCCGAACTGCAAGATGCACACACGGTGGAAGATTTACACACGGTAAATACACGCGAGGATTGGACAGGGTAGACACAAGACACGGGCAAACACACGTGCGACAATAGGGAAATGCAACCATTAAAAAAAACAACAATACAAGGGTTAAGGACTGTTAATAAAGAGAGTGATTTCCCCGGCAAGCAAGTCTCCATGACTCTCTCTGCTCTTGCGATGCCTCGGTCCGCCTGTCGCCTAGACATCGTATAGATTTTACTATAAAAACCAGAAAATGAATTAACAAAAATTATTATTTGGTAGGCTTTTGAACGAATTAATTGAATTTCAATGCTTTCTTATGGGAAAAATCGCCTTGGTTCGCGTACAAACTGGTTCACGACCACTTTCCTGTAACAGATTGTGTTCGTGAACCGCAGGCACCATTGTATTAGTAATTGTCAAAATAGACAATGTGTAGCTGTTAGGCTGCACATTTAATGCGCAGAAATATGTGTCAACTTACAATCTGACAATCAGAGAAATGCCTGACTCCTCGACAATGTTTATGGGAGTTGATTGAGGACTTTACTGTTTCTCTATGCAGGAAGAACAGAGTATTTTAGCTGAGGATGAGGGAATCGTTCAAGTGCCATTAGAGGGACATTACAAGTAAGCCCAGATAATATATCTTTGTTTAGTGTTAAACAGTTTTTTAAAGCAATCTTGTCATGTGAGATAAACTTTTATTAGACTATCATCTCTAATTGTTTTTGGGATATTTTACCCAGTCCATTGGATTAATTATGCTGCATCTTATTTAATGTTTGTAATGTATAATTCCACGCATTTTTAGCATTGCTTACTGTACAGCAACATTTCTTATAAACACCAATAATATCACTCTTTTGAAAACAAGCAAGGACAAAATTTGAGATTCAAAGCATGCTGGAGTAAACAGGTGTTAAGTGCCAAAAAAAATTGGCATTGATCATGTTTTGATATCTTCACTTCATTTCATATCTTGTTCTCAGGGATGACCCTTCAACAGTGAACATTTCTGACGAAATGTCCAAAACCTCTTTTGGAAACGTTTGGAAATCCCTCAACACAGAAAACTCCAAAAAAGATCCAAGATCGAAAAGGTTTTGAATTTCAATGTCTGTAGATGTCGAATGTCACCCTTATCCTTGTGCTTGTGGACGTCTAAAGTTGAACAAGTTTAATTGCTACTGCATTTATTACTTTTTTCTTATTTTTTATAGTGTAAAATAACAGTGTAAATATTTCCAACCACAGAAATTCGATAAAAGAAAACATGGTTATATGAAGAACATGTCTGTCAGCTATTCAAGGGAATCGGTTGTAATTCTTTGATTCCATAAGGCTGCAGGATATTGAAAAAATAAATATTTAATGCACCAGACTACCACTTCCTAAAAGAACTCAAATGTTATTTTTTTTATT
>JAODLC010000001.1:46495720-46506466 GCA_026781145.1 Hippopotamyrus pictus
TATTTCAATATTAGTCTAAATACTAGAACTCGTGGCCATAAGTGGAAATTAGCGGGAGAACATTTTAAAACAAATTTTAAATTTTAAACACTTTACACAGCGCGTAGTTAGAGTATAGAATAGTCTTCCTGCTAGTGTAGCGGAAGCTAAAACCCTGGGTTCCTTTTAATCAGAGCTAGATAAGATTTTAACAACTCTGAGCTATTACTTAAGTTCTCCCCAAACAAAATTGATGGGCCGAATGGCCTCCTCTCGTTTGTAAATTTCTTATGTTCTTATCATTTTTCAAGGAAACTAAAGAAATGAAAGCAAATAGCTATATGCACATGAGGGCAGCAAGATGGCTCTGGGGGTAGAACTGCTGCCTCAGCTCCGAAGCTGAGGGTTTAAATCCCATCCCAGCTTTGTCCGTGTGGAATTTTTCAGGTTAGACATAGCTACATACACAATAAGGCTAATGGGCATCTCTAAACCAGTGCTTCTCAACACGGTCCCCAGGGACCCCCAGCCAGTCCTGGTTTCTGCTCCCTCCCAGCTGCCTTCCAGGTGCACGTGCCCTTCAAAGGGCTGGCATCCCCTCTGCGCTGTTCCCCTCCCTTGTGCCATACGACGTCTTAGAAAGGATCTAAGCACTCCCACTTCCCAAACCAGAAACAGATGGTCAAATGTATACGTTGAACTCAAAATTGACGATCTCTCCAATGTAGCTTGCGTGAATCGGTTAATGCCGTAACCATTCCCGTTGCAGAGTTTTTCTGCGATGCCTGCGAAACCTTATATATATATATATAAACTGGTTGTTAAAAAAGATACATATATGGTGCCCCAGGGAATTTAGTCAAACTGCAAAAAAAAAAAAAATTGTCACTATTGTTTGCTGCTTGCTAACTTGTGCCAGCCTTTTGAAGCTGATTTCGATATTTAAACAACAAATATGTTAGTATTTAAACAAAAAATATGCTGCAATTGATTAAACAAGTTAACAAATCTGTTTAATGATCGCCTGATTTCAAGTTAAAATAAATATTTAATTGTCTATAGTACACAAGGCTGGCCACCCTGTCCATGTAGGATGGGTAGTAATAGAGACAAACAGCTGAATTTTTAACAAAACAATAAAAACTCTACTGGTACTCTACTGGAACAATTTCGATATGAAAGAGCCGAACCCCTAAGACTGTGGACTCGTTTTAGCTTGTAATGAATTATCTTGCTATAATAAGTAATGGCCACAGAACCTACGACATATGGGCAGATTTCCAGTATTATTTTCATTTACCCGATATATCTGCGACGAGAAGTAGGCCTACCTCGCTGCAATGCAATGTTCAGCGAACGGGGCACGGTTATATGCTGCACGGATCAACATCATGCATTATATCTACCGAGTATAATTATATATTATCTGTTATATAATACGTTAATATATTGACTTTAATTAAATATTACTAGGCCTACACATTATAATTATGCTCCACCAACCCAATCCTGCTATTGTGGAAGCACACGTGGCACCGGTAGGCCTATACATCAATCGACGTGCGAACCAATATCAATCCCCTGACTTTCCAAACCGCAAGAGAAAACATGTCAGTTTTGCAATGAAAACTAAGGAGTGTAGGCAGAGTGAGCAGGCATTTAGGAAAACGTTTTGTTAGCAGCAGACAGGTGACACCATTTGGAAAGACCAAACCAAACGCATGGTCCTCTGAGCATATAGCTAAAAATAGTTACTTTAAATAGGATTTATTTGTAGGGGAGTTGCATCCTGGGATTTACCCACAGATGGCTGGAGGCGTCATATGACAGCTGAGAGGTACCAGCATCCCAAGGCGTGCTGCTTGGCTGCCGCTTGCAGTTTGCAGTCTCCTCCGGTAAGAGCAGAAGCATGCAGCCTCACAACTAATCCCTTATTACAGCTATTAATTGTTGAATTGACTGTAGCGTTTCGTAGTTAAGCACCTCACGGAAACGTGGTGTGTAAGGTATTGAGACTGGCATTATTAACACAGATCGCTACATAATTACGGCAAAAGACGCTCATTAGATCTCAGTATATTCGACGGTCTCCATGTGGTGATCGGAGTATCTCTCTTTACACTGTTGCTCTCTGTCAGTTACATTGACAACTTCTATTGGTAAAAATTAACCATTGTATTTTGATATCGGGGTGTATGTTTTTTCGAATAAAGAAGCGTTGATGAATATGGATGTCATGAAAAACGTTTATTTTGCAGAGCAATACAACAATAAAGCATGTTCTTCGTTTTGATATCATGTTCTAAAATGTACAAGTTTTTAATGGCAGTCGCCAGCGAGCCCAGCGAAATAACCTGAGTTTTTAGTGGTGTTCGTTTTTCTTCAGTAGTTACATAAACATACAAAATAATGTCTCATAGAAAAATGCTTGTTAATGGGATCTTTGGAAGATACATTATTCATAACATAAAACGAAAACATTAAATAAAAGTTTTCAAGAATTGTACCGTCACTGTGTAGTTTCGTTGCATGGCTAAGCAATATGGCTTTAGGTATTTTTGTAGGATGCAGATTTTAAAGGCCTTTCAGGTAAAATACAGTACCTAGGTTCTCTTAAACAAGGAATAGTGCATCTTCTTTCACTTATACCCATTTTTGGGGGCACTGAAAAACAAATGAATATACTGTTATTGATTCATAAAATATATCATGTGACAACATGTTTAATTTGACTTATTTGCATGTAAATACAATGTATTTACATTGTAAATTTGCATAGTACATGCTATTCCAGGTTTTACACTCAGTATCTTTGAGATATGTATTGTAATGTGGTCTTAGATGAACACACGGTTACCTTGCATCTGAAGGCTTAGAATTCATGACCCATAGTATGTATTCCTTAGCAGCAATGCTGTCTAGAACCTTGTGTAGATCACTGGTGAAGCTCCCATCTACGTGTCTTCTCTGCTTTGCATCAACCTGGATCCATTCCTCTGCAAAACTGAGTATTGACGAGATATTTTGCTTTAGAACGGGGCATTTTCTGCTGTGCTCTGGGGTCATCCTCCAACTGACAGTCTTGACAGTTACACTAGTGCCCAAAATTGTGGAAACACCTAGCATTTTTGGCGATACGCTTTGCCACACGAATAATGCTTACAAACAATCAAAGAATGTTTCAAATATCATACAATGGACAATTAAATGAGTAACCGGAGCAATGGTGGAATAAAGTTCAGTAATCGGCTACTAGTGTAGGTGGTACTCTATCAAAAACATTTATTTAAGTAATAAGTGTTGGATCAAACACAGCGTTTGATTGATGTGTGCTTGTGCAGACCAGGTGTAATACAGGTTTTATATACCAAATTTTGAGCGTTAACCATTGGCAGAACTGGACCACAAACTTGACTACCATGGATATAAAACAGTCAGAGCTTAAAGTCAGGATATTTATTTGAATGACCAGTGAAATAACAGTACAGGTCATAAAAAGGGTGTTACCGTACAGGGTAATTATGCAAGAGCTAATTTTATCTTTTATCTAGACAGGGAGGAAGAAGCTGGTCAGTTGTTTAGAAGCAAACGGCCTACTGTCTTCTGCCTTGTCCTGATTTCAGCCATGAGACAAATTCTTTAGCAGCCAGGTCCTGCAGGTATGAGCTGAAGTCGCTGGTGTAGGTGCCGTCAGTGTGACGTCTCGCAGGACCACTAGGAAAGAACAGATTATCTGAGGTTATACCTGCCAGGGACACTCCTGTAGTTTGATAATGTAATGCCTAATAGAGTATACATGGCAGGGGTCTTTGTGTTAAAGTTTTGTCTGTGTATTAAGTGGTATTTAAATACTGTAAACTGTTATTGTAAAAGCTTGTCACAGTATTATGACTCATAATACTAGATCTAGACTAGACTAGACTGGACTAATAGAACATCTGCTAAGTAGCTCTAAGACCCATTCTGTTCTGATCAAATATTTCAGGTATGGGACCTACAGTGCAAAAATTCAGTGGGGAGTGTGGGTGTGTATTATATACAGTGCTCAATGATTTTTTTCTATCAAAATGAATGTTTCTTTCATAATCATGGATTATTTTAAACAATTCGAAAAGATAGTCTTCCTGCCTAGTTTTATCAGGGTGCCGTATTTTCTTTAGCGCCAACAGTCTGAAGAAGATTCAGCTGCTTTTTTCATATCCTCCTGAGACCCCGCCCATTCATTTATGTCCATTGTAGTGGACATTTTGTTTTTGCATCTATCTTTTCACTGATGTTAGGAAACATGTTTATTCCTGTCGTACACTAAAGAGGACATGTGTGAAATTAAAAATAAAAATAAATAAATAAATAAAAAATCTAAATTGTAAGATGTCTTATTTCCTCCAAAGACAAATAACCTACAATTGTAAGACACTTTTTCCCTTGGGTCTCAGGGGGATATGATATTTTCTGAAAGTCACATCTGATAATTATTTGGGAGAAGCCAGTTTAAGTAAGAAATACAGTTTAATTTACTAGGGTGGCTTCGGGAAAATACCAAAGGCAGAGGCGATTTTCCTACATGTCATTGCGGTTCAGATTGGTTTAAACGTCTAAAATGACTCAGTATTACAGAGCAGACCTATGAAAATGAGGAATTACCACAAAATCCAGATTCTAACACAATGACCTTGTTTTTCTTGCATAGTGCATTCCCCATATATTACATTTTTTATTTTACATTTACAACTTTGTTTTATTTATTGGTCTTTATAATTTACCCAAATCCACAAATCAAAACAAAATGTTTTGTCAACCCATATGAACATAGGATGAGAAAGACTCACCCATTCGCTTTGGAGTTCATCAACCATTGAACGAAGTCTTGCGCCCGTTTCGTCTCCAGATATTTACTGTAATCGTTAGTAAATGTACCTTGCGAGTGTCTCTTTGCAGCTGTAAGTTCCTTTGCTTCGTTTAACATTGTGTCCTCTGTCAGATAGCTGCAGCATTTAATTTAATGAATTAAGTTTCACAACTAAGCAGTCATTTGACATATTTATATAAATATATAAATCAATAAGAGCATGTAAAATGTGTTCTTGTATTTATATACTAAATATACTAATTATTTAATTTGTTAATTAAGATTCTTAACTAAAGAATCACTTTAAATATATATCATTCACATTAAATATATATGTCAGCATCAAAACAGAACAAAAAAATTCATCCTTGTGCAAATATGCTAATTTCATTTTACGCATATATTTTATAAGAAAATCCCAAACGTGTGCTGTATGAAGATGGTAATATACAAATTAACATTTTATTTTGTGAAGTTTCATGCATGTAGTGTTTAACAAGATGTGAAATATGGGTGATGTATAAATATATGAATATACTAAGGACAGAGTGAAAAGCACATAAATGTTCCCATATGTGGCCTTTGGCGTGTCTGAAGCCCCAGAAGGAGCGCCGCTCACCTGGGGCTGTCGTCTGCGTCCTGTAGGGGGAGCTGCCGGCTGCTCTGGATAGTGATGAGGAGCAGCAGTCCAGCCACTGATCGCGCGCCAGCCATCTTGCTTCCCGGCGAAATTCAGCTGCCGCGGAGGAACACGAACTGTCACAAGTGGAACATGCAACCCGGGGGGGGGGGGGGGCACCTGCCCGGGTAACTTTTGGAGCATCATTAAGAATGCAGCAATGATCAGCTGTGAAAAAAATTACCTACGAATAACTTCTTGTAAACTGATGAAATTTAATTGCTAAAATCCTGAATTATGTTTGTGTTTTTTTTCCTTAACTAAAGGTTAGTTTAATTGTTTTTCAAAAGCAAACAGGCAAGTGGGCAAGAATTTATGCCCTCTCCTCCCCAAAGAGGTGTAGTAATAAGTATTCTCTCTCCGCACGTGCTACGTTACCGCCTCGGGTTCCCCGGTTGAAGTGGTTTGCTGGAGACTCTTCCGGAAGCTCACCTGTGTCCCTGTCAGAGAGGAAGCGAGAGACACTACTGCGTAGAGTCCTCTTTTGGCTACTCTTGTCTGGCTCCCCAGAGCAGATTCCTAGTGTCCTTGTGGAGAGCCCATCCTTATATAGTGCGTTCCCATGACAGTCCACCCAAGTGGCACGCCCCTCGCAAGTCGTTTAGCCCATTCGTTACTCTCAATCCATTAGACAGGGTTCTCTTGCGCACAGTGGATAATTTTAGTGCACCTTTGTTTAGACTGGACATCGCCATCCCTACAGGTGATAAGACCTGGTACTTACGTGTAGAAATCAAACAGGGTGGCATCCTGGTAAAAAGCAAAGAAAAAGCCTTATTTCCGAAATATGTCTGGTTTTCGCAGCCATCGAGAAGCTGATTGACTAACTGTAGGTTTTATGTGGGAAAACATCACTGTGTCCCCCCCCCCCCCCATCAATCAGGTTCTGGTGTCAACTTGTAAATTTGTTCAGTGCAACAAAAATGTACGATTAATGCAACGTAAAAGTTTTCTTTTCTTTTGTTTCACATTCTTCAGGGGATTTTAAATGTATTAATGCCATTATTACACATTTGTGATGAAGATAAAATGTGTTGCATTTTTATTTCATTAAAATAACTGTGGCACAAAGGCAAATAGATCAAAACAAGATCAATTAAATAAATGCTGAAGTACTTATTCTCAAATACTCTTTATAATTAAATAGTGACATGTTCCATAGACGTTAGCACTGTGGCTTCACACCACCAAGGTTGGGATTTAAATCCTATTTTAGCATGTGTGGTGTTTCTTCCCATAGTCCAAAGAGATGTAGTTAATTGGTGTCTCTAAATTGCTCATATTATATACATGTGTGTATGCTCAGTGATAGACTAGCATCGCATCCAGGGCGTACGACTGCCTGGGATAGGCACACTTCAGTTTTATTTTTATTTAATCTGATCCTATTCATTGTTCTTTCATTGTAGTCTTATACTCCCTTGCTAGTGGATTAAGGAAATTTAGATTTTGAATCAATAATGAGTAAAGCTTTACATTAAGTGCACCTTCATAATGCATTCATAGAACATTCATAAGCAGCATGCAAGTACATCTTAATACCCTAACATCTCTTAACAGCTTTAATATACATTGTTATAATACAATACAGCTGTTAAAGGATGTTAAGGTATACATACATGATGTTTATGAATGATTTATGAATACTTAATGAATACATTATGAAGGTGTACTGAACGTTTTATGAATGCAATATAAAAGCATTATGAAGGTGCAGTTAATGTAAAGCGTTACCCAATAATGTATTTTCACTCAGCCAATCAGTTAATAAATAGGTAAAAATGAGTCTAATGAACTTTCTTCCACAGAATCTGTATGTGGCTCTGCTGGTTAGGATGACATGCCTGAAATCAGAAAGTTGTTGGTTTAAATCCCAAGCTTGGCACAATGACTTTGCTGTTGGGCCCCTGGGTAAGGCCCTTAAGCCCCATGTACTGCTGGGATTGGGTGACACTGTTCACTCTGAAATGTATGCCGTTTGGGATAAAAGTGTCCCGTACTGTACGTGTAAATAACTAAGAATGCAGGACAACAAATAAAGCTGTAGAAGTTTATTGATTCTTAAACAAAAAGCACATGTGGTATCTTAGCCGAACATAGAAAAATAAAGAACATTAAGAATGGCCAGTTATTGTGCAATAATACAGCTACAGCATGTAGTGTTCGAACATTTGGCTTGTTAGTTTAACACTGCACTTATCAGTGTGAAACAATAATTGTTAGTGGATGTAAGCGTTTTACAAATTACAAATAGAAAAAAAAACTAGTTCATATACTAAACACACTAAAATAAACGCCATCAACCCATTTGCAAATTAGCACAGTATTATAAAATAGGCAGATTTGGTGACGAGTTATATAAGGACAGGGTGCATGGGGCTGGGTGACCCAGCCAGATGCCTCAACTGCCGGCCCGCTTGGTTTTGCCAAAGCATTTCTGGAGGAAATGGCTTATGTGGGTGAAGACGTGGCGGAAGGCGGAGCCGCCCAGCTGATGGTTCTTGTCGGCATACCACTGTAAAGAGACGGGAAAGACAGGAACAATTATTAGCACGAGATGTCATAATGGTGTCCCAATCCAAATGTGAGCAGGACTGAAAAATAGGAAGGAAATTACGCCGATCATATAACGTTGAACATTTATCAGAATGAGACTATAAAAATGCAAAGCTGAAATAATGTATCAGAACAATGCTTCCCAGTCCAGACAGTCCATGTTTTTACCAGGAGATGGGAGGGATCAAAAACGTGGACCGGCTGTATCCCCGAGGACTGGTTTGGGAAATATATTCAAAAATATTACATATTAATATTCAAAATATTAAAATGATATTTGAGTGCAAATTTGCATGGCTTATTATTGCACATCTAATAGGTCATTTGGTTTAATTACCGAGAGCTGTAAGGTCTGTGTGATTTTATTTACTCATTTAAATTTCATTCCTGCTTCCAATTTGATTTATTAAAGCCTCCCAGCTCTGCCAGTTACGGTGCCCAGCTCAGTTCCTGCTGCTCATCTGCAGTCTGTGGACCTGGCGGCCTTTTCGTCACTGTGGATATTTACCATGGCTTCAAAGTCCACCTGCTCCTCAACTAGAGCTTTAGATATCTGTGCAGCTTGCTGGAAATGCACATTATCTGCAAGAAAAAAAAGATATTACTACATGAGTTGTTGCATTTTTTCATAAAGGTTGTTTGTTACCCTTTCTAAAAGATGCAAGCAAATTTTATGCACTACAATATTTCTTGCAAACTATTAAATGGTATTATGTAAGTGGAATGGCACAGTAATATCATACTGGTTTTTGTTGGTTATGGTAATTGGAATCATCCTGTTGATCCCTCAATGCTATATGACTTACAATTTTGCAAGTATACACTTTTTTTTGGGCTGTGTGTTACAGTAGTAGACCCTCTTGGGTCTTGATCTTAAAAGCTCATGTCTGTAAGACACACAAACTACAGGGATGATGCATGTTTCATAACTGAAAAGTAGGAGAGCTGGCAGCAGTCGTTTTAAGAACAGCGCTTACCATCTGCTGTGCCATGAATCAGAAGATAGTCCACAGATTTGAAGTTCTTGGCTCTACTCGTTACTGTGGAGTTCTAGAAAAATTATGGACAATTAATATTAAAGGCCACTGAAGGAATATTGATTTGTCAATAAAATTCCCTTTAGTCTTTAAAATCTTGATGGACTCACTTTGTAGTACTCAGCATTTTTGGACGGCCGGCTCATGTAACGCTCGGTGTAAACTGCGTCTGAAAGGGTTACCAAGTAGTCCTGAATTTAACGTTTTATTAACAGATACGTCTTTTGAGGCAGCGGCCTACGAGAATCAGGAATATCAAACATACCATAATATTCCCAGCTAGATACGGGAGCGACTGCCACTCCGCATTTGAAAAGTCCGCTTCCAGACCCCAAAGCCATCGAGGTGACGTACCCGCCGTAAGACTGGAAAGGAATCAGCTGTTCAGCATCCAGCTTAATTTTTCTGCACTTAGCCATTTCATTTATAGAAAACAGACTTTCTACATACTATCAAACTTACCCATCCCCAAATAGCTATTCGTTCTCTATCTATAAACCCCATATCAATGAATTTCCTAAAAAAGAAACAAAAAACAGGGCTTTTGTTATAAACATTTTGGAATCTGGGGCTCAGCAGTATAATCAGAAAGAAACTTGCTGTTTAATTGTTGCTGCTTTTCTTGACTACATGAATAAATGCTGGTTTTTATAACAGTGGTTACTGTTTGCAAGATATAAGGTCATTTTTGTAGCTTGATATTTGGCAGTTCAAATTCATCCTGACAAGTGTGAATCTCTAAAGTTATGTACAGAACAGACTGATGTTAAAATGTAACTTTTAAAAAAAATATATATTTATGTATCTTTCATATACTGATCTTCATAGTTGGACAAAAATGATCAATTGGATATTAGGCCTTCAGCAATTGCATTGTAAATGGACAATATGTTAGGAATATGTTTCTGGACAGGAGTTTCTCTCCCTGGTGATTTATCTCACCTCACGGCTGATATTTGATCTTCCACCTCATATGTTCCCAGACGGTGGTAGATTGAGTGCATTATTTTATCACCTTGGTAACCACTTCCTCTTCCGTCAAAGCTAGCGACAATAACCTTCTCTGTGCTGGCAAGATATGTTCCCCAGTTCAGCTTGAATTGATAATTTACTTTTTGACTACATGGCCCAGCATACCTATGGAAAAGGACACCAGGAGGTAGATTAAATAACTAAGTTTCCATTTTGAACCAGCAATCAAGTCAAGTCAACTGACAGTATCTTTACTGTAAACTCTATGATGTCAGCACTATGATGTCAGCTCTATAATGCATGGGTTATATAATTCAAATATTGTTCCTCATACGTCATTTTGTAATAAACAGAATATACATGTAAGGCATATAAACACGAGTATGTGAAGCCCTTACACATCAATGAGAAGGGGATACTTCTTTGATTCATCAAAATGAGGTGGTAGCATCATCTGGTACTGGAGGTCTAAAGAAAAGCCACAAAAATAACAATTTAGAAACAAACACGCAAAATGGTACCAGGAACGACACTGACACATATCTCTATAGACTAAGGGTGTAACGGTTCACAAAAATCACGGTTCGGTTCGATACAACACAGTGGTGTCACGGTTCGGTATGTTTTCGATATAGCAAAAATAAAAAAAAATGCCAGATAATTTCTTTGATTTT
>JAODLC010000001.1:46516809-46528484 GCA_026781145.1 Hippopotamyrus pictus
GGGCTAGGAGGCTCTGGCGTCGACGCTCGCCTAGGGCCCGCATCGGCTAGGAGGCTCTGGCGTCGCTGCTCGCCTAGGGCCCGCATGGGCTAGGAGGCTCTGGCGTCGACGCTCGCCTGGGGCCCGCATGGGCTAGGAGGCTCTGGCGTCGACGCTCGCCTGGGGCCCGCATGGGCTAGGAGGCTCTGTTTACATCAAATAGCCTATTTTAACAACCATCCTCTGAGTTTGAGAACCAGGTGCCTTTAGATCCTAGCAACGCTCCTTAGTAGGACTATCACACCGTTAACTTGTTCACACACAAAGAAAAACACGCAGGAGCAGGTATTGCAGACAAATCACCTTTATTGTATATTTACTGATCTCTGTTGATTTTTTTTTTCTTGACCAGCACCAATTAATTCACTTTACTTAGTACCTAACAATTATTTATAATCAATGATTGATCAACCAAATAATCAAATATCTTAAAAGTGTGAAATAACATCCTGTAATATGTCTCAATCTGCACCAACACATTCCAAGCAGTTCCAAAAGCTGTCAGAGTCACTCGGGTCCTTAGAACCCTCCGACCTTTCACCCCCTTTACCCAGCTCCTGACTACATGGCTGATGTTCTCATTACTTGAAATTTCTGAATGCAATACATTTTCATCATAACCCATGTATGCAAATGTTAAATCAACCTGACAGCAGATCTGAGGGAATCTGGCAACCTGTGGCTTGCTGGCGGTCAACCACTCCTGACACATCCAGATGCTCTGCATTTGCTTTGGGACATCAAGTGACATTTCTTAAAGAAACAAGATTAAAAAAAAAAAGTTACCGGTATGTGTCCAGTCTTGACTCCACCCTGCCCATTTCTCTTAGCATTTCACACTGCGTCTAATCGTCAGAGTCAGAGTCGCCGGCAACCAGGTGAGCGTGTTCCGCATAGTCGAAGGCAGGGAACCTGACGGCCAGCTCACTCCAGTTGTGGAACACTTTCTGTCTGTCCACAAGCTTCACAGTAAAGTGTTTAATGTGGAGACAAGGGCAGTCGATCCCCCGATACAGCATCATAGAGCCCCACGTCTATGCAGGAAAAAAAACTATCTTTACAAGCCTTCAACAATGGTAGGTTTGGTAACCTTTCTGTCAAGCTCTTTTGAAAATTACTTATATAGGACAACTCAATACTCAGGAAATACCCATTAATTAATTAATCAGAAAAAAGTCAACAGTAGTAACAGTTTTACTGAATTACATTTAATGTTGGGGTGACATTGATGTTTAATTATTTTTATGCACCATTATTATAAATTTCAAATTTAATTCAAATTTATTCATATATGTAGTCAAGGACAGTAGTGGCAAATGGATTCTGAGAAAACACTTCAGGTTGGAACTTACAGATCCACAGTCTTTGCAAGCAATGGCACTATTTGCTTCAAAGTCCAGTTGTCTTTCCTGTAGTGTTGGGTTTTTTCGGACTGTAAACAAATCCCTGTAAATTCAGAGTTTGGAATTATTATTTACTGCTGTAGGTTGTCTGGCTGGTGTATTTTGTATTTTAATTCAGAGCTTTTGAGAGACCCACCTGAATTCTTCTGAAACGTTCACATGGTGCATGGTTCCTATGATTTCGATATCTTTCCCAGAACAGACTGATTTGCTGCAGTTCCGACAGCTGAAACTCACTTCACCAGGATCTAGTTTCTGCATTAATTTTTGTTGCTTCTTTTTCTTGCGAACTTTTTTTTCCATTATTGTCCGCAACTGAAATTCCTTTTTCTAACCAAGAAACAGTATGCATTTTTTCATCGTTAGACAAATGTGAGGGTATAGACAATAATTTATAAATGCATGAGTACATAGTTTACATATACAGCTCAGGAAAAAAATAAAAGTCAAGTTAAAAAAGAAATCTGCATTGTTAAATCCTGGTTTAATCCTGGTTCTGCTGGCAGAGGCTACACTGAGTGTCAGGCTGCTTCCAGGCTCAAAGTTTCTAAGACAGCAGTACACAAGAAGAAGGTGAAGCAGGAGACACTGGGAACGACCAAAAACCAGCCAGATAGAGGGCAGAAGCGACTTTCTAATGCCAGAGATGACCGTCAACTTATTCAATGGTTCCTCGTGTATCGTAGGACAACATCAAGTGACCTTCAAAAGGAATGGGAAACATTAAGTTGGTGTGAAATCCTGTAAAGCATGGAAGAAGCCCTTCATTAATGGAGCCAGGCTGGGGTTTGCATAAAAATGTGTTTTACATAGGCGTATACCCATAAACTGAGAAATGAGTGAAGCAAAAATTGTGCTGTGGTCTCTTAATTTTTCCCAGAGCTGTATATACACCCAGTGGCCACTTTATTAGATACATCCAGCATCCGGCTACTTTTGCCTCCAGAACTGCTTTAAGAATAGATGAATTGTGCATTCGGACATGGGTTTAGGTTTCAACACTGACAGGGACCAAATCAGCCCCCAGACCCCCCAAAACACGCTATTACTCCCACAATATCAGTAGAGACATGTGCCTACCGTCCACACCCAAATCCACGCCCTTGCATTCACAGAAGCCTTTCTGCATACCACTGTTGAACTGAGCTATTATTTGGTGCTTGTGGTCTTGCTATTAGCTGTAGCGACTATCTGCACAGACCTGTCTGACATAGCGGTCTTGGCCACAGAAATGCAATTGACTTGCTGTTTTTTGTTCATCACACCATTACTTGTAAATTCTAGACGCTGCACTGTACAAACATCCCTGGGGGGGGGGGTGGTTATTTTTCAGATGCTGGAACCACCACGTCTGGCACCAACAGTCACATAATTTACAAAATTGCTTGGATAATGCATCATAGCCATTTGCTGCTTAGTCACACAGTAAGTGAACCTCTCAGCCTCATCAACAAGCAGGATAGATAAACTGGCCACTGAGTTGACATGTACACTATATAGCCAAAAATATCTCATTCTGAAACCAGGGGTATCAATATGAAGATTGTCCATTCTTAATAACCTCTGCTCTTCTAGGAAGGCTGTCCATTAGATTTTGGAACATAGCAGGTGGGATTTGTTGCCATTCAGGTTGGGTATTGATGGTGAGTGTTCAGGTTTCTTTCTGTGAGCCCATGTGGCCAAACACTTCACAACTGAACACTTCCCAGATGTTTTGACCTTCACAATCATTTCACTTACGGTTGACCAGCTCTAGTAGGACAGAAAAGTGGTGAAGTGACTTGTTGGAAAGATGGCGTCCTACGATGGTGCCAAGTGGAAAGTCTCTTTTGTGCAGCCACCCATTCTACTGCTAATGTTTGTTGCAGGAGATTGTGTGTTATAGGTGTAACTTAAATAAGCATTTAATTAATTAATAGGGATTAATTAATGAATAGGGAGTGGCCACATACTTTTGGCTATATAATGAAACAATGTCATTCAGGATAATAAAACTCTTCTGCTTCTGCTTCTGATAATCCAGTATCAGCTTACACACTGTGCAGTTTCAGAGCGTACCTGTCTCTCATATTCCGCTTGATCTAACTTCTGGATTTTCTCGATGGCTTTGGCCATCATTTTCTCACGATACTCGTTCACGATTTCACGCTCAGCCACCCCAGATCCTTCTACTTGCAGTACAGTGTAGCTGCTGTCCTCTGCTCTTCCACGCCCTCTGGCCTGAAGATTATGTGAAACACAATAAACAAAATATTATACCCAATTGATTGTGGTGATAAGTTGCTGAACTGAAACTGACAATCATATAATGTTTTTTTCACAACAGTATTTTTGTTTATTTTGCTTTTTATATACCGCCGTCTAATACTTAAGAAGAAGACGACGATCACAAGATCTCTGTATACCCTATTGTTTTGTGTTAATGGAAAGTCTGAAGCCACAGGATAAAGCTTTAATGAACTTTGTTTGAAACAGACAGTATCTTCCCTATCAGATGCTGAATGGATTTTAATAATGAAGTTTCCAGTGTTCCGAATACTCCAGTTTTTGGTTAAGGTTGAAATGGGAGGTACTTGTCCTAAAGCAGGGGTGGCAAATCTTATTCATAAAGGGCCGTTGTATATGCGGGTTTTCGCTGCAACTCCCTAATTAGGTCACTAATTAGAGGACTGATTGGCTGACCTAAAGGTTATCCCAAAAACCTGCTTATACACCGGCCCTTTGCGGATAAGATTGGCCACCCCTGTCCTAAAGGTTTTTTTTGGCTTTGTGTTAGATCACTCACCTGAATCATGGCGATCTCATTGGTGACCAGGCAGTAACGAATAACCAAATTGCACTGTGTGATATCCAAGCCCTCTTCGGCGACAGTTGTCGCGATTAGTAAGTTGATCTCGCCTGTACGGAACTTCGCCAAAACTTCCTTTTGCTCTTTCTGTTCAATAGAGAATCACAGTGACAAAGAAGTGAAAATAATAAGGTGTTTATTTCCGTCGTCGTCTTTTGAATGTTTTACTGATCTGACTTACAGGAGTCATCGGTTTCACGACGCTCTGGTCTCCCCCTCCAATCAGGTGGCTGGCTCGTACTCCGACCTCCTCAAACTTCCTGTTCTCCTGGATCCACTGGCTCAGGGCAATGGCACTGAGGCGCGTCTTGGTGAAAACGATGCCCCTCGCCTCCAATCTGCCCGTGAACTCCTTCATGATGAGTGTCCTCAGCTCAGCCAGGGTTTTATTTTCGTACTCAGGGTGCTTCGCCAGCTCTTGCAGCTTTGCCCGGTTATCTTAACGCAACACAAAACAAGACGAGGTTTAGGGCAAACAGCCGGGAACGAGTCATGTCCACGATGTCTACGAAGGGCCGAGGTTCACCGGGAAACGTGTGCCGCCGTTGGAGGAATACCTTTGAACAACTGGAAGAGGAACCTGTCCGTGTCTGTGATTTGGACGGGCACCTCATCTGGAGCCGTCTTCTTCTCGAGCTCCTCATTGTAGAACTTCTCGAGGAAGCTGCAGGCGTCCGACATCCGTATGGTGTTGCTCTGGTGGAGGGCTTCATTATACTGCCGGAGATGTGCGGCGCAAACCCGCACTTGCTGGTTTTCCTCTTTGGCCGCTGCGAGGGGCAATGATGACAGGTCTTCAGTAGCATGGTTACCGTGGGAATGACTCTGCGAGCGTGAATACGAGCTACCGTGTGAATAAAACTTGTTCTTGTTACAGAGAACAGATCTGAGAGTCAAAGGGGATTGGGTAGATGTGGAGCCCCCCAGGATACGATGGGTGCACACAAGAAAAACACAAACCAACAAGAACTAGACCACTACTCCAGAAGTCTCTTCCTCTACACACTTCCATAATACAGCTACCATCTTATATCATCTGAACAGAGGGGCGCTTCTCCATGACCCTACCTCTCCCTGCATCTCGCACCCTGGAAATCGAGGTTCAAAGTATGACAAAAACACTTATAAAGCCATTACACAGATCACAACAGATCACAGATCTTTCCTGCCATATATACCCACCATTCTGCTCTTTCTGGACCACCCATTGCTCATAGTTCTGGGTACCTAGGTCACAGGAGGGGTCCAGGTTGGCATGTGTGTGGATGGCATTCATGATTCCTTTAATGACATCACCAAATGGGTCCTGAAATGCACAGGGAAGGGGCTCTCAGAGATACTGCATGTGTCTACAGTGCACCTCACCTATCAGTGTGGAACTACAGGGCCACATATCTATTGAGAAATGAGACCCATGTGACCTTATAACTGTTCCTATCCTGGTTTAAATGTGATACAGTGGGGTGTAAATATGACATAACACTATTAAAATACCGTCCATTCTGATTGTGCTACATTTTTACTGTAGAGGCATTAAAAGTTGTACAGAAGAATGATGGGAACTAAAAGCTGTTGTTTAATGTCAACCTTGTAGTTAGATGCAGGCGGCCTTTTGGAAGAGCCCATAGGTTTTCCTAGAGGAGGGTGCAGTCTAAACTCCTGATGTCAAGATTACATCTGAGAAGATGGGAGTGAAGACAGCCAGTTGTGCACAGCGGCAGTGAGGCAGTGACCAGCGAGACGTAAACACTGCCGGGCGTGGAGATACCTCTTTCCTTTCCGCAGCGGTCGCAATTCTCTTGTATGGCTCCTTCCTGTGTTCTCCCAAGGAGCCGGTCATGATTCGGAATGCGTCCAAATTGGCGCATATCTGCCGATAAACGGAGCGCGTGAGAAACACTCTCGCGCTAAGCTAGCGGACCATGGATGGTGCCCCATCTTTACATGCATCCACTGCTTCTGGCACCACGATGGTCCTTAGAAACTGTCAGATGTTAGTCAGCTGCTGCCGTATTTGTCCAGTTCTCTTACAGTAAGGGTGGTTATGAAACTGTTTTGGCATTAGTTTGGGAGAGGAGGGTGGAAAAAAAGATTTAATACAAGAAGCAGTGTTGCATAACTGATTTTTGTTGGGTGTTTATTTAAACTGTTTTCTTGTCTCCTTCTATTTGTTATTTGTACTTTATGAACAATCTACCAACTAGACTCAAGGCCTGTATGGAGTTACTCAGCACTTAAATCCTGTAAAAAATGTGCTAAATAAGCGATGCTCGATATTCGACACTTGGCTTCAGAGAACTGTGGGCGCTATGTGGTTTATGGCTCAGTGGAACCACAGGAGACAGGCAGAGAACCAGTAGGTGTGTGGGTTTTGCTGGGTGGGGGTAAGCAGAGTATAGATTTAATGAGACAGGAAATGAGGTTATGGGGGTTAGGGAGTGAAAGACTGAGGGGAGAAAAAAAGGGGGGGGGGGATTGAGGGCTGGAGGGGATGTGGGTAGGAATGAGTGTGCAGGGGAGAGGGAGGAGTATATAGGATGGGTAGAAGTGAGAATGAGAGGAGGAATGAGTGATGGAGAGAATGAGAGAAGGAATGTTGTGGAAGGGGCCAATAGCAGAGGGAGGGATTCACCTGGAGAATGTGCTCCTCAGCTTTGTCTATGGTTTTGGCTTCGCCGACGCCGGGCGAGGCCGTGAGCCCCAGGATCTGCGGGAGGGGCACCGGAACGTTCTGCTCCTTCACGAGCTTCTCGTTCTGGATCTTCTGCTTCAGGTAGCGGAACATGATCTGGCTGTAGACGCTGCCCTTCTGCGTGTGGTGGCACTCGTCGATCACGGCCATGGAGAAATCTGCGAAGGCAGCAAGACGACAGCGGTGACTGGATGGTCGTAGACCCGGGGGAGTAGCTTGGAGATGCTGCAATCTGTAGCGTTAGATAACGCTTCATTTGTAGCGGAGGGACAGATGCATCGTTTTAGTAGTAATGGCAGTAAAACCTCTGTGGAAAAATTCCATATCATTGCCAGCACTGGAAGAACAGGAGATGGGCTTGTCATGAAGATCTGATGCTTTCTGAGCATACTAACATATTCAGTGTTTTTCACAATGTTCTACAATTTAGAGCAAACCCACTGTACAGACTTTACTGTATAGACTCAAAGATGTGCTCATTGTTAAACAATGGTTCTTTTAAAAATATTTAGGCTTCAAATAAATAGTTATGCTTTTTAAAAAATACAAATGTCAGTTTTTTTAAAGGAGGTCTGCTTGGGCCTTTTGAACAAACTGTACCAAGTTTGACTGTCCAAGGCCTAGCAAAATTTTGACAGACGTAGCATTTGGATTCATGTCATTGCCAGCAGTTCTTGAAGCACAGTTTTAAAATATATATAATCACTGGAGACCATCCCTCGAAACAAGGGTAGGGAAGAATGCAAATTGTGTTTCATTTCCTGGTAGATGTTCCAGCGGCACATTTCCAAACATCAGCCCCAGGGGCAAGGGTGGAAAAAACAGTCAGAGCTGAAGCATTCACTCTCCTGCTTGGCCAGTGACAGAGTCTCCCATGTGAATTGCGCCGGCCTCACACTGATGACTTGAACAGAAGTGGGGTCTGGGTGTTTTAACGAATAGCACATGTTACGGCTAATGGGAATTCCACTCTGGGCTGGATACTGCCAGCACGACCGACCAACTGGGAGAACTGATGGGTTCTGACAGAAATGCAGCCCGTCAAATGTGGGGGGGGAGTTCTGTCTTAGCTTTTCATCTGTGTATGTATCTTCCCAAACTTCACACGGATGTCACATTGTGGGTAATGGGGAAAGAATTAAAGGACACTATACACAGGGTGCTTCATGACTGCTCTCAGTTTCCTTACAGAAAGACTTATTCTTACACTCAGAATACAGTGTTACAAATTTACACTTACCTTTACTGGCATCAGCATTATATAAAAACCAAAACTGCTGCATTGGAAGATGCATGGTGGTAAATAGTCTTGGTGCCACTTTACAATAAGGCTACCCATACAAAGGGTTTATGAATGGTTTATAATCTGGTTATTAATTAGGTTGAAACACTTTGTAAATTGTTAATAGACAATTTTAAACAAGTTATAACACAGTTTTCTTTTTATTAATGTTTGCCATTTACAAGTGGCAAAAGGGAGCCTTATTGTAAAGTGGTACCATATTTTCTGTAATTGCTTCTGAATTTCTTGAGTACATGTAGAAGCCACATTTTATTTTAGAGCACATTACTGCAGCCCAATTCTCTCTCTCTCTCTGTTTCTCTCTCTCTCTCTCTCAAACACAACGTATTTTTACATGTGAAGTATCATGAAATTCCCCAAATTCCAGCTCGAGTCCTCTGGTGCAGTGGGCAATTTCATCTTAGTCAAGGGACTTCATTCAGCCTTCTGTGTCTGATTATGTCCATCTGTGCAAGAGCAGAGTAATATAACTGAACGACTGCATTGTACAGATGATGTATATTACCTGACAGGTTAACTCCTTCATCTCTGCCCTTTTCTGCCTTTTCCAGAAAGTTCTCCAGAATTTGGGCCGTGCAGATTATGATGTCATTCTTCTTGACAATTTCGGGAAAGGATATTTTGAGTTGAGAATCTCCGCTGACCTTCTCCACACGGTACTGGCCTTTCAGGTACTTCCCAAACTCTTTGGTGTAGTGCTGCTCTACCAGGGGTACCTGAGAAGGACAGGACAGTGCTAAACAAACAAACAAACAACCCAACAAAAAGAGACAGTGTGTGTTCATAAACAGTCTGAGGCTAAAAGAAACATAACTAAACAAAAAACAACAATAATATACAGCAATCACAACACATGAAATATATTTTACTAATGTTGTGATGATGTAAATCTTAAAAACCAAGGAGTAGTCATAAATCAGGGGTGGCCAATATTACCCAGAAAGGGTTTGAACAGCTAATGTAAAGGTTATCCCAACAACTTGCATACACACTGGTCCTTTGTGGATAGGTTTACCCACCCCTGTCAAAGAGGAATACTTCTACACGTTGTCTTCCTTGCTTTGGGCGGATGTGTTTTTCCATGAGGAAGATGCACCCAGAAAGGCGACTGACACACACCGATTCCAGCATCACAAAGACCGGTGGGGTTACCTTTTAAGGTAATGGCTCTATATACCTTATTAACCAGGACGACGACCTTCCCTGGTCGCTTCTCCTGCCTGCAGCTCTCCAGATGCTCCTTGGTGATGTAAACGGCGACTCTCGTTTTACCGCTTCCCGTTGGGAGGCATATGATGATGTTCTTCCCCTCCAGGGCCGGGCGGGCGACCTCCTCTTGATAAGGCCGGAGGACTATCCCGGTATCCCTGCCGGCCCCCCTCTCGGCGCAGTCTGCAAGGCGAGCAGGAGGCCGTGCCGTGAGTGGAGTTTCACGCCATGAACTCTGTTTTGATGTTAAAACGACCTCTGCTGTGCGGATTTCAAAGTTACGACGCTCTCGTTTACACCTGCGGGGCACAAAGCCTCAGCCCCACCTGGTGTGTATCGCCCTCCAGGCTAGCTAAACATACTTAAAGTGGGACTTAAATTGACTGAATTTGTGTTACAAGACCATATGAGTAACATTTACTGGTAACAATGTAGTTACAGTTATGTAGGCGTATGATAAAACTATGAAAAACATGACACTGAAAACTTTTCATGAGTGCTAAAGAGAGCTAAGCATACCTGATCAGATGTAATTATTTGTGAGAACACCATACAGAATAAACACATTTTACTGTATATGAGCAGCAAACAACGCACATTAGAGAAGGGAGGCTTTTCAGATAATATTTGTGGGATTTCAAAAGTTAGGTTGTGGTCTAGGGCTACAGTGAGATGGTGTGGAACAACAGTCACACTGCTGAGCAAAAGGGACCACTGTGTTCCTAGTGAGAATGATGACAAGCGAAGAGACCTGAAATGACAAGAGCAGGAAAGCATCTACACACACAGGCACAGACACACGCAGGTTTGTAATTATATCTTTGTGGGGGCTCTCCATTCATTTCTAAGGGGAAAACTCTAATCCCAACATGACGACCTTAACCGCTACCCAGCCCCAATCTTAACCAGAAGTAAGCAAACAAAATAAAAGTCTTTTGGCATTTTTAGTTTTTTGATTGCATTCACAGATTTTTGTGGGGATCCACAATGTCAAAATAAGTTTTTATCACATTGTGGGGGACACTTGGCCCCCACGAAGTAACATAAACATAATCCACACAGACACACACACAGACACACACACACATACACACACACATACACACACACACACTGCTGCCTGCTGTACCAGGTGGAGGTCTTGCGTAAAATGTGTAGTTTCAGTTGGTTAAAATGAACACTTTAGCTTGCTAGCACATAATAAAATTATGTGTGATGGATAAAGAGAGAGTTATTCCTGTCTATTCTGCAACGGCGGGAAGGGGGCCCCTGAGGACGGCCGATTATATATAGTACATTGCAATGAAAAATCTGCTTTATTTGTGTATCCTGTTTTTCACAAAAGTGAAATTAAAGCTCTTGTGTTTATCGAGTGCTCTTTGTTGATATTATTAATTTACATTTCACAATAAAATAAAGGTTATAAATTCCAGAGGAGGGGGATTTGGGGGACCAAATGAAGGTTTTTTTTATGCTGTCCCTGGAATCGCTTCTGACAACAGCGAGTATAGCACAATACTTGAGGACTGGGAGAATATTTTGTAGGGAAAAAAATTAACTTTACAGAGGACAAACGTTACTACTAATTACGGCAATTTCTTGGGTTGTAAACGGGAAAGGGGATTCCTTCTTTTTTATTCTCAGTAAAACCGAAATTAACGAGCAACCAAAATCGGAAATTTGCCGTCAGCTGGGGAGACCATCTGCTGAGCGGTGGAGCCTGATGCTGTGGAGTGAAACTAAAAAGCGGCAAGCAGAACACATCTTAAAAGCTCAACAAATAACAGGCTGCTGTATATTGACATGGCAGTGGCATAACTCTCCCATTTCACTTATACCGGATTTCCTTGGCAAACAGACAGGCAACCGGTTTTATCCAGTGCATCTTACTAAGACTGACGTGACAATGACTGAGCTGTGTTTGCAGTGGCAGAAGCTTATGGGCGTTATTTTAAACACGTTCCGTGTTTTATTGGAGTACCTTGACCTGCAGCCAGGTCATGCTGAAACTACAGCCGCTGCGGAAAACGCAGCGCTCCTGGTGTTCAAATATATTTCACGGATATGCGGTCATCCTTCCTGCACGATGTTTTTCCATGGCTGCTGTGGGGATAAATCTATAAGGCTAAAATTGAGAGAATGATTTTATAAGGTTATAACTAATCAAAACAAGGATTGACT
>JAODLC010000001.1:46528584-46550246 GCA_026781145.1 Hippopotamyrus pictus
GCAATCTGTCAGAGAATAAACTTGGACCTGCAACTTCTCCACGTCTCGGCTGTGAATCTCTGCTTGATCAACGGACCCGGTGGAGACGGCGTACTCCAACACTGCTTAAAGCAGTTCGCATTTTTTCCCCTGTTATCGAAAGCATAGCGTTAAGCCGTAAACATGCGCTTTATACGTTATACGCTATAAAAATTATGCAGATATTTCCTGTCATCACAATTCCAAGCTCCAGGGAAATGTTCAGTTTAAAATGTGCACGTGGCGTACAGTGTAATTATATCAGAAACTAAAAATGTGTTGAATGATAAAATAAAAGCAGTGTCATTTCCATTTACATAAAATATTTTCTTATTCTCAGTGTTTTTTATTGTAATTTTGCAAGAAAGATGTTAGATCTACTAGTGCAAAAATAAAATTAAATTAAATACAGGCCCAAAAAATACACAAACCAACCGATTTCTTCGTTTAAACCACATATGTTTGTGATTTTGAGGACTGGCTCCACTTTTTTTTTTTACCTTCAGAAGACAGATGGAAAATACTGCTGCCTGAGCGCTTTAGGGCAAACCCACAAGGGCTTACCGAGTGTTTCCACTCACTCGTCTCACTCCGTCAACAAAAAGTTCACAGCTGATGACAGAGCTTGGTCATTTCCTATATTCACTCGCTAGACCCAAGAATTATATTTATGATGTTGTTAGCCAGGTTTATTATTTAGCAAACCTGCACCCGTGTTTATATGATTATTTCCGTTTCACACATATACCGAAACACTCTTATATAGTTTCTGTATTATTTTAGAAAATTACAATAAAGCAGTTCCACTGGGGGAAAAAAACTATATACTAATTAAGAACACAATATCCAGACTAGGCATTAATGCGTCATTATTTTCACATAAGCCCTTGCACTGGCTCTATATAATCTCGCTTACATCGTTATCTGCCTACACGTTTTTCTTCGCTTTTCCTCATTCCAGAAGTGCACTTTCCGGTTTATCGACAGACTTCACGCATGACACCGCTTAAGCCAGGGATGAAGGCCCGCGCTCCGCCCATACAAAGTACTGAAAACCGCATGTTAAAATGACATTTGCCTACCTGGTGTTGGCTGATTCGACTCACCCATGGTTAATCCCAACAGAGATGCATTGAGGGACTCACCGCCAGAACTATAAAGGTCCGGCTCTAAAGCAAAATATGTTTCACAATTAACTTACTGCAGGTTATTTCACATATACAACATTACACTTTTGTATACAAGCTTGAACTTGTATATACTGATCGCCGAAATAGATTTCCCACAGTGCCCGAAGCCCAGTCCTAGTTTAGACTTCCAACTTCCGGACTGATTTTAATGTAACAAATGTAAAAAATATTATATATTTACGTAAAAATATAGCAATGTAAGTAAAAATATTACATATTGGCAGAATATTTAACATATTAATCTTTTTAAGCAGTTGTTTGGAATTTCAATGTTTAATTCTTTTAATGTTTACAGAAGATATTCACTATTCACAAACTCTAAGGGGAAATCATTTTCTTCTAATTGTGAAGCAAATGACTCAACAGCACCCCCTTGTGATAGTTTAAAATAGGCCCATTTCAGCTAAATATCACTTTACTTAAACATGATTTACTCGATGGAAATAACTGATTTTAATGGACTGCTGAAATGAAGCCAATTATGAAAATATATGGAGAATTTTCTAAGTAATTCTACCTAACGAGTCAGCAGGATAAGCATCAGTAGATCCATTCAGTGTAGTGTCACAGCTGGAGTTGTCCAAACTTGTGTTTAAACTTTCTTCTCCATTGTCGGTGCAGCTGTCTGATTCTCTTACACTCTGGTCATTATCATTCTTATTTTCCTTAAGGTCTGGCTCATACTTCATCGTCTCAGGTTTGACATTGCCCTCACAAATGGAATCTAGAGGGCCCAAATGAATAAGTGTTCAAGAAGGAATAACCAAAATGGGTAACAAAATGCAGACAAGGCCTTTAATACAATGTAACATTCCAATAGTACTCTTACCTTTGTGATCTTCGGTGGATTCAAGTCCAGTGAGTTCGCAGACCATATCGAAATGCTCTGTTTGTCTTAAAACATCCAAAAATGTAGAAAACCATCCAGGTGGCTTTTGTGCAATTTTTCTGAGAAGTTCTCGGGCTCCTGCTCTGTTCCCGTAGTTTGTACACGCTGCCATAACCTAGAACAATATACAATAGATTGGAATTCGATCATAATGCAAGCTTACTGTTCACTGTTTAAAAGTAAATGGGATACAGTAGGGCTATATCATATTCCATCATGAACTTCAACACTGCTCTTTCCTTACCTTACTCTGCCCCCATCTGGTTAACATTGTGAATTACCTTTAAATATCCAACTATGTTCTACCTTATCATGGGGCCACTGAAACTAAACATGTAAACCACCACCAGAGGCGCCACTAGGCTGGGATATTTTGGGCTAAAACCTCGAATTAATTCAAAAGAGCCTTGAATGATTTCTTTCTTAGCCGGATAATTTATTGGATTTAAGGTACCCCAGTTTAAATGGACTTTATTGTTGTTCATTTACATTTGGCCCAGACTGCCTTAAATCCGGCAGTTAATCCAGCTAAGTGAGAAATCTGGGGGGCTATTCCATGTTATCCTATTTGACAGTTTCCACGTTCGGCTTAAGATATTCAGCTAACTGGGAAATACTGCTTTGTGGAATACCCCTCAGGATTTCTCAGTTAGTTGTATTAACTTAAGCTAGAAGTCATGATTGTCCAATAGAAATGTTCCTTACCCAAACTATTATTGAACAATCATGACTTCTATCTTAAGTTAACCCAGCTAACTGAAAAATCCTGCTTAGTGGAACACACCTCAACTTCATGATACAGCCCCAGTTTGAGAACCAGGGCTAAATCCCAGATGTCTTAAGATCCTAGCAACACCCCTTTAAACCACTGTATGCAATATACATTGACATGTGAAGAGGATTTAATAAGATAATTAAACCAATGTAACTTATTTCTTCGATTTTAGTCAAGAAAAAAGGCTACAAGCAGTCATTTGTCCCATCAGCTGTAACTATCCTTAAACTTTTTTAGATAATTTAATTAGCAGATAGTTTTATTATACCGGTATCTTATGTATTTTGTTTTTAATCTATTCATTTATGTTATGTCTCTCACTTGGAGTAAACTGGCATGATTTTCTAACATATTTTACTTATATTTAGTTGCATTGACATATGTTTATTGTGTATAGCGTTATTTGTATTGCGTGTTTACATCACTGTCAGAGATGAATTTCCATCTGATGTAAATTTGATGGACATTAAAAAAATATTCTATTCTATTTTGCCAAGTTCGACATGTTACTGGGTCAGCAAGGGAGGACCTTTAGCTTCACTTCTGTAACCAATCACAGTCTTCACTGTGACATCCACATTTTTTTTTCTCATTTTCAAACTCAAGGCTTCTAGCCATCCAGTCACCAGGGTGCCATTAACCAGTCAGGTTAACATAAGCCAGAAGTTATGATTGTCCAATAGGAATGCTCCTTATCAAAACTTTAATTGGACAATCATGACTTTTTGCTGAAGTTAACCCAGCTGAGATACCCGCTTCATGGAACATTCTCTCCCCCCCCATTTCTGGCCTGGGGTAGTGTTTGGTTCAGCAGGCTAAGCCTCTGTGCTTGTGATCTGGTTCAAGTCGTATTATTTTTGTTATCACCATCATGAAATAAAGATACCCCCTTATATTACTCCATACAGCCTTTGCAGGTAAGTGTATTTCTAAATTTTGTATCAATGACATACACAATAAAACTGATACATTATATGTGTACCGTGCTAATGCCTTAACAGAAAATGCTGGTTTTAATTAATATGGTGATGTCATACAGTGAAGACTGTTATTGGTTAAAAAAGTGAAACGCAAGTTCTTCCCTTGCTGATCCAGGGACGCGTCAAACTTGTTAAAATCAGAGCGTGCATTTATATATAGCCTACATATATAGGCCTTTACATACATATACATAAACGACAACAGCAACAATAATAAATATCATTTGTAATAATAGTTGCACATGCAAACTCACAACGCAATCACACTGCGTTTTTATATCCTATTGCAAACAATCATAAAAAATACAAGAGGTACTGTTGTTGTTTGTTGATACATCTCATATTCAATTCCTGATATCAGAAATAAACACAACAGCAAAACTAAACTGCTTCATATCGTAACCAGGCACACGGACAAACATTTCAGCCAATGTTGAAATATCAAATAATGCATTTAACTGCTTTAATTTTTATCCACTTACAATTTCCCTGTCATCTTCAGTCAAAATATTTTGTGTAAAACTCATTGTACAGACGTCAGGTGTTTTCATCTGCTGAAGACTAGGAGCGAGGAGATCAATCAGTTTAACGCAGTAATCATTTACGGCCTCCGACGAAGCACTTGGTAGAGTTTCTATCTCCATGTACATGGCAGCATGTTGGCATCCAGCAGCATTGAGTGCGTCAGTAAGTTCCCTGCACCAGCCCGCCGGCCGGGGGCCTCTATAAATCGTATCGATTAAAAGGTCCACTGCTAATTGGTTGCTGTCCTTTTTCGCTTTATTTAAGATTAAATCTTTCTGGTCACGCTCAATGAAAGTCAAATGATCTAAAACAGGTTCGACTTGAATTAGAGACCTAAGTCTATTACGAAAACAGTCATGAATAAGCCAAAGAAATCGTTCATCCGCCGAACTCTCCATTGTCGTGTGTTATTTTCCGCCACAGCGCGTATTACCAATAATGTCTACTCACGGAATTAAATGATCTCTCTACAAACAGGCCTACAATACCATAGGCTGGATAGGTTTCGGTTTTCCTTTCGTTTTCGATCCCTAACCTCACCCAAGTAAGGAAAACGACAAAATTAGCGTGGAGATTCCCTTAAATTCAAGGTAATTAATTTATTTCTTTGTCTGTTTGCTAGTCCTTACGTATAGTTTACGTAAAGTGAAACTATGCTTTTTCAATTTCCCTTTAAGACCCAAGGAAATAGTCTTATTTAAAGCGCAGCACGAAGGTCACATGACAGTATATACATGTAGTCAAGCCAGTGCATTAAAAACATAAAATTATATAGAACTATTCCAAACATAACTATTGTCATATTTATTAAGCAATACTTGTGCAAAATGTGACCTTTAATATACAGACGTATGCGATCCCAAATCCAGTTTAGGCATAAAAACGTGTTTCTATTGGATGAGCCGACAATCAGTCACTGACTTCCGCTTTAAGTGATCACGTACGCGCGCGCTACACACTGGCGCTACACACTGGGTACAAGGAAGTGTAGGAAGTTACATGCTCAGATAGCGTCTGTCTCCATATAGCTACAACTGGAGCATTTGGAAAAAAAGCCTCGTCTTCCATTTGATCCGATCTTCTTTAGCAGCGACAGCCAGAGCTTAAGATGGCATACCCAGGATACGGCGGAGTAAGTGCACTTTCCAGGGGACGCGAGCAGATTTCGAAGTGAAAACAAAAACACCATATAACGTTCTGTAGCTGGGAAATCGGAATTCAGTAACCGGTTTATATTTTGTACTTCCGATTTACTATATTTACATGTAATAACTGCGATCGCCGACTTCTGATGACTGGCAAAATGCTGGATGCAGCTCTTAGATCGAATGCGTGCGCTACGTAAATCAATACGTATTTTACTCTGTCTTTGAGAAAATGTATATTTGCATTAAGCATATTGCGGCTGTACGTGTTACAGGAAGCGTTGCTTCTGTGAATAGAACAGTCCGTGTATGGCATTTGGTGTGCTTTTATGATCTTAAAATCATTCCTTGGGTTATACAGGGTTGTTAACTTACTGTTGGCAATGCTTCCTCTAGGTTATAAAAAATGGAGAGTTACTAATTCAAGCTTCTTTTAAAGATATATTTATGCCTCTGCTGAATATTTTTTTTAGCTACTCGGTAGTTAAGTGACCGGCGTTACTAACGACGTGAATAAAGACACAGAAGTACGCCCTCAGATTTAACTCCACCGCGTATTTCATAAAGGGAAACGTTTTTTATTGTTTCCAATATGATGCAGGTGTATTGCCGATTAAGGATATATATATATACACATGTATATTGTCTGTAAGGAAGCATGTATAATGAAATTTGTAATTTCTTGGTTAATGTTGTGAAATCACTGCAGGCGTGTTCCCTCAACTTGGGACAGTATGAAATAAAACTGTTACTGAGGCCGGGGTCCTTTTACCGAGAAGCTGTTGTAGAACAGGACCTAAGAGTGTGATTAGTTAATGGCCACTTATTTCTCCTGCATCATGTATAATAAATCATGGCTTTGGTTGGAGTTCACACTCGTAACAACATGGCTGCATTTGTTCCTTTTTAGTATGGGGGTCCACCACCAGGTGTCCCAGTCCAAGGGATGTCTATGCCTGGAGGCCCCATGGGAGGCCCTATGGGAAACCCCATGGGGGGGGCGGGTCCTGCTGGATTCCCTGGCTATGGTGCCTATCCTGGAAATTTTGCCCCTCCCCCCGTCAATGACCCAATGTGGAGTTATTTCAGAGCAATAGCGGGGCAGGTGAGTACTTGTCCCACTGTCTTACTGCAATACTGTACAATACTTGTACTGCAATACTGTACTAGTATTGCAACCTGTAATCTGTTGAAGTATCAGTTATTTCTGTGAAATACTGTTTCGTTGTTATAATTCCGATAGCTTCTCTGTACCAAAGGACAGCCGTCTTTAGCAAATGTTGGGCAAAACTGTCTAAAATCAAATGTAGTTTTGTTTTTGAAGGCCTTTTTCTGAGAAGTCGATGAGGCAAACTAGGGTGTGATGTTAAATGAGGTGTATCCGGCTGACGGTTTGGTCTTGGGTGGTTGCTGGGAAGAACCATGAGGAGGATTCCAAGGAGCCTCTACGTTAGCCAGGGAACTAACAGGACACCGCGCTGTCAGGAATTAGAGCAAAGCTTCAAACGTCTTAGTGAATCTAGTGGGTTAACAGAGCCGAGCAGATGTTTGACGTTAATGTTAGGCATGTTTTTTTTTTTTTTTTTTTTTTTTTTTTTTTTTTTTTTTTATAATTAGAAAATTTTTATGTTCTTGCCTTTGGCCTTTTCTTTAAACATTAAGTTACTGAGGTGTTGCGTTACAGGATGGTGAAATTGATTCAGAGGAACTTCAGAGGTGCTTGACACAGACCGGTGTCAGTGGGACTTACACTCGTAAGTTATGCTCCACAAGTAGTGTCTTTGCATGATTAAATATTATCAATGGTTAGGGCTGGGTGGTATATCGAATTTTTACAGTATATCAATATATTTTCATAATGAGATGTAGGATGATACAATACTGTTTGTATTTTTAATGGAGACCAATATTACTCCTTCCTGGTTGTAAATGGCGTGAGAGCTTCAGTCTAAATGTTGCACAGAAACCCAAAAATCACAGATCAAAACATTTAGTTAGCATCTCACAGGGAAGCTGATCTTTGCAGTTAAGCATTCAGTGGTTGTCAGGCTTCTGTGTTTAGAGTCATTTGGGAAATAAGTTTTAGAAAAACCAAATGAAAGTTTATTTAAAAAAAAAAAAAACTTTCACCTTCTGCTTTCAGAGCAATACCATAAACTGAGAAAGTCTGTGGCTGGACATAGTTTGTTTTACAACACTTGCTTGTCGTAGCTGCTTTATTTGACTCACGAGACACAGATGTGGGTATAATTTATTTTTACCTTTTTTTGAGACTTCTGTTTAGAATAAAGAAAATGTCTATGCTGAATAATGCAGTTTTATATTTGCACATGGGGAAGGAAACACTGTTTGCCTTTTGTTTTGGCCACACTGTTTTAATAAGACATGGTTTTGACCTACAACTGAACATTTAGCCCAAGATGTATATCTCAGATATATATCATGTATTGGTATTCTGCCGAAAAATAGAGATGGTTTTTCAGCCATGTCACCCAGCCCTATTAATGGTATTTAATTAATTTGTATGCTTAGATGTTTCATTTTTTTTTTTCCCTTGACCAATAGCATTTAGTTTGGAGACCTGCAGAATCATGATTGCTATGCTGGACGTATCCTTCACAATAGAAGAGTTTTGTTCTTGAGGAACTTGACGTGAACGCTTCCAGAAATGGGTGGGACATAACCTGTGTAATTCTTACTCTCCAGGTACCCTAACCGTGTTACAGTTGCATCTCTAATTTCTTGTGTTACCGATATGCCTTGTTACTCGACGCTTGATTGTTCTGCCCACATAGGTTTTAGCTGCGTACTGCAATTGCAACATGCTAAGTTGAGCAATGCTAAAATTGCCTATTCCTGCTTTCTCTTGCAAAAATGTGGGCCCTGAATGAGGGTTGGCCAACTTGGGAATGATTAATAAAAAATTTGAACAACTTGTGAAGGATTCCTTGTCTGTGGGCGTACTTAACTTGCATCCTCCAGGTGGATATGACTGGGAAGATGGGATTCAATGAGTTTAAAGAGCTCTTCGCAGCTCTTAATGGCTGGAAGCAAAATTTCCTGATGTTCGATCAGGATAGAAGTGGCACCGTGGAACCTCATGAGATGGCTCAGGCCGTCTCCTCCATGGGTAGGTGACGGAAGTGCTGTCCAGCTCATTGTTTATTGGTGCTACCTTTTACACTCCCTGATAACGTGCGATGCTCTCACCTTTGTGGTTACAGGTTACAGGATAAGCCCTAATACGCTGAATGGCATCATTAAGCGCTATAGCAAGGCCGGCAGGATTGCTTTCGACGATTATGTTGCCTGCTGCGTTAAGCTGCGCTCTCTCACAGGTACGGTGCTCTCCTCTCCCATTGGCTAATTGGCTGAGGGCGGGACTGAGTTCTAATACCATCCTTTCAGATGCGTTTAGGAGGAGAGATGCCATGCAGCAGGGTGCTGTGAGCTTCCAGTACGACGATGTAAGTAGCAGAGATCCTGAGTTCCCTTCCATTTTAACAACTTGTTGCAAAATTCATTCCGACTTGCGTAAATGTGCAATTGTCCCCCTCTCCTTTTTGTTGGTTAAAGTTTCTCCAGTGCACAATGACCATCTGAATCACCTGTGGAGGAATTTGTGTGGAAGCAAGAATTGACGAAAGGGCATTTCAGGATATTTTAGCTACTCCTTGGCTACAGAAACAAGAGAGATTTTTTTCCCACATTGCAGATCCAGATTTCAGAATTTTTAAATATTGATGTATTAATAAGCACATTAATTGTAATAAGCGGCTGTGTCACCACGTTGCATTATAATAACCTTGCATTTGAAAGTGTAATCTTAAGTTTAGCTTCACCGTACTAAAATTGGTTAATTGCAACAAAAATGTAATTGAAAGTGTAAATAGCATATTGAACAGTTTGTAGTAACCTTTGGTGATAAATGATGGACACACAGACACCTGTGTGCTAACTTTGAATATTTCTGCCCAAGACCATTTTATCTCCCTTTAATCCCAGATTAGTATCTTCCATTAAGGCAGTGATGATACAATGGGTATTACCTAAAACGGTATGACACTTTTAAAAGAAGAATACTCAAAGAAGATTTTAAAGCCAAAGGTTACTTAATGACTGACCTGCTAGTGTTTCCTGGATGTGATGCCCTGCAAGGTTTGCTGAAATTTTAGTGATGAAATTCCTACGTTCTCTTTAACAAAAGCCAAACGTGTCTTTAGTATCCTGTAACCTGAGTATAAAAATCAGCGTAGGTTTGCTCTACATCCATGGATAGTAGTATGAGATTTGTGTAGGATGTAAGCAGGTAAATGCAAGTGCCAAAGTTAGTCCAGTGGTTGTGTTTACCCAGGAAATATTGTAGGTGCAAAAAAGTACAACACTTGGCTGTGTGCATTTAAAGAAAGTTTTCACGAAAACTGTATGTTTGAATTCTGTGTGTCATGCACGTAAGTCAATTTTTAATGAGTTATGGCCATCATGACATAATACTGTCATGAAATGTGTGTCTTCTGCCAACACAGGCTGCTGTGGCATTTTTGTAGCATAATCAGTTACAGCGCTAAGAAATTTTGCTTCAAAATTTAAGCCATAAATTGACACATTTCATTTTGACGGAAGATTTCCGTGCCCCACACACACACATACATGTTGGAGTAGTTCATATGCATTATAAGGAAATATTTCATCCGTTGCGACGACTGGTGTCTGACATTTGACTGATGTCTCTTAAGCAAAATAGTATTAAGATTAATATTGCCAACAGTGCATTGTTTCATTGAAATTGGACAATTTTTAGAGATTAATATAGGATCTTTTGTCAGATGTGTGCTTTGCTCTGTCCCTGTATGTTTCTTTGATTATACAAAATATTAAAAGTCCTTTGTATTTGCCAAGCTTTTATTGCTTTAATTTGTACAACTTCTATATATCCTAAATCATAAACCAGCTTTATGTACACTATGTATATTAATATTTCTAAGAGGAACATTCATATCTGCCATAAAGCATTTTGCATTGTATAAAATATAGTGGCAAACTTTAAATGCATAAAAATAACAATGAAACAGGAGAATAAGAATTGACATCTTCCCCTCTGGACAATTGTTAAGAGGCATGTAAGAAAGTTACATTGAGGATTTCTTGGCTTTTTAAGTTTTATCAACCATGTATTTGCTCTCAGAAGGCTGTGAAAATAATTTAACGTAGCTTGGTTTTCAGTATAAATAGTACAGGTACCGCATTTTTTTTTTTTGTTTTAATTACTACGCAAGTTAAATTTACAGCTTTTTATATACTGCAACGGAGAAACAAATTCTGACCAAGAAGTAACAAGAAAAAGTATAACGGGGATGTCTAAGCGAGGAGGGGAATTCAATACATTAGACAGTGTTGCTCTTTGTAAAAACAGTTGTAATGAAAAGTGGGGAAAAGCAATCAAAGTCTTACTGTAATACTGGTTTAAACTCATTCTCCATACGGTGCCTTAATTGAATTAGTGTCTATTACCAAATCTGTCTGTCCATTCATCCATCCATCTTCAAGCTCCTTTTCCCGGTTCAGGTCATAAAGGAGTCTGGAGTCTATCCCAGGCTGCTTAAGGCACAAGACAGGGGTACACCCTGGATGTGATACCAGTCCATTGCAGGGAATGCACCCAACATTCACGCAGATTGGGAAATTTAGTGAAGCCGGTACAGGTAACCTCACCTCTAGATGGCTGCAGGAAGCTACGTGTGCAGAGCAGGGCACCATCCAAGCCCCCAACCACTGGAGGCGCGAGGAGAAAGTTACGGAACCACCACGATATCCCTACACATCACTTATCAAGTCCATGTTCCACTTACACATTGGTTACAAAAAAAACCCCATTTCTCATCCCAGTATAATGTACAATATAAATGACTTCCAGTACTGAGACCCAAATGTCCATTATCATCATTATTCACCAGTAAATTTTACTGTAAAGTAAATCAAAACTTTTTCTTGCATTTTTTTGGATTGTCCACTGGTCCGTATGTTTCAGAACACAAGCCCGTTGATAAGAATCAGTGTGATACTGTTAATTTTGGGGGGAAAATTAAATCGTACTAATTATGTTTAAATGACAGCTATTTTCTTGCCTTCGTAAATGTATTGTGCCTGATGATTTTTTTAAAAATTGTTTATGCTTATAAATAACTAAACATTTCACATTAAACCCAGACCCCGACAGCCATTGCAAGTGCTCTATAATGATTTTGTTAATTTTTCTCTATAATATTACTGCTATTGTTGTTGAGGATGGAAGCTTTAATAACGGTTCTTTCAATTATTATTGGATTTTATGCTTATACCAGTTCAGTAATTATGAGTTAATTATGTAACAATAATCCCAAGCTTTGCACCATCCAGTTTGTATATCAAATTAAAAGTGCAGCATTTAAAATGAAACAGAAATCCATATTAAAACTCTGTGCATGTACTCTATCAAAAGGGTAAAAAATATACCCTAAATATTTAACCCTAAATTATCAATTTAGGGTAGGTATGTTGTTTCGATTGTGTAGATAAATATATTAAACTTGATAGGTGGATAAACAATTGAAACAAATGTCTGAGAAAATGGACAGATGGAAAAACACTTAATTTTGAAATATTGATCCAAAATCACATGCTGAAGTTGATATTATTGCTGTTAGATCAGGACACATTATTCGTATGCATTTTCCCCCTTAAAGCAATCCCAAATTTTGTATTTGTGGTGTTTGAAAAGAACGAAGAGTGGCTTATACTTAAACAACTATTGTGTATGTGCATCGTGTAGACTACAGTGTGACTTGGTTATTGAACAATATGCTGAGCCTGTGTATGGATGTATTTTACGCAGAACCTTAAAGCATTTTTAGTGGTATGCTTACATTTTGCCGTCAAATTGAATGAACACACATTCTGATGCTGCAGTTTATAGTTTAACAGGTTCATGCTGTGCATTTAGGTTTGTCTGAGTAAGCGTCATCTAAAAGGAAAATGTTTTTAAACATGCATTTTTTTTTTTTGGGACGAGTACGGTAAGGTGCCTTGTGCTGCTGGCAGTGTACATGATATATAACGAATGTGTTCCCATTGATGACTATTTGTTGAATCAAGTGTCTAGAATTGTATATATGAATGAGGCAGGTAAAGGGGCTACAGTATTCCTTGCATATGACAATACAGTTTCCTTCTAGACCCTGAGTCAAACATCAAAGGATTTTTGTTGCAATGGAGGCATAATGATAATTCTCAGGCCTGCTTCCCGGGAAGACCAGGATCCGACACTGGCCTGTAGAGCCCCACAGTTCCTACGGTGGTGAGCGGTGAGTCAGGCAAGGAAGGGTGTCGCATCGAAAGAGACTGGGATTTGGACTGATGCTGGTTGAGGGAAGGTGGCCGGTTCTGCTGGTTCCTGCCGCTTCCTTCTACGTGCAGCTGCGACAGAGCCGGGAAGCTGTCTCCTGAAGCTCCCTGCATATCGTCCATACCTGATAGAGATTCTTTGGGCTTCTCAATGGATGTCTCCAAGGTGTGGGATTCTAGGCCCTGAAAAACACAAATATAAGCATAGTCTCTGACATGGTCACCACCGTGAACTTTCCAAGGGAACTATTTCCAAGGGTGTAGAAACTGTAGAGGATAGGCAGGTATGTCCCCTGGTGCTCAAAGTGTGGATTTTGTCCCCCCCCACCACACACACACACACACACACACAATGTGTCTGTGTTTTTTTCTGGGCAATTCCTACTTACTAGTTCTAAAAAAAAAATCCAGGTCAGGATTTTCCATCACCCTTAAGAACTCACAGGTCCCACTTTTCAATAATCCAGTAAGACTTTGTCTCAGATGTCTGTTGATTTTAATTTCAAAATTGCAGCAGCGCTGAACAGGGGTGCTGAGTGTACACGAAACATGGAGAAGCACAGAAAGAGGAATCAAGAGTGTAAAAACTGAAACTGAAATGTAAAATACTGCCATGACACGTGTGCACAAGCTGTTAATGAGTGCAGACAATGCAAAGTGGATTTACTGTATGAGCCCAGGTGCCTGGTATTCAGAGTCACTGTGTGATGTCATAGAGCTGGGTGATAGGCCCAAAAAAGAACATCATGTTATTTTTACAGATTTTCACAATATTAATATTTATTAGGATATTCCATCATTCATATATAGAAAAGAGTAAAATATGATAGGTGATTTTGAGTTTTTCCTGATTATAATGACCAAATTGTTTTACTAATGGTTATGAAACACGTAACCGGTATACCACACGTCTGATACAGGTACAGGTCTCGTGTCACCTGCAGAAATTCTCTGATGACTCTGCCATTGTGGCCTGTGTCAGGCATGGACAGGAGGATGAATACAGGAGTGTGGTGGACAGCTTTGTTGAGTGGTGTGAGCTGAACCATTTACAGCTTAACATCACAAAGACAAAGGACCTGGTTGGGGACTTTAGGAGGCAGGCTCCTCCCCCACCCCTGTAACCATCAGAGGGACGGATGTTGAGGTGGTTAAGGAGAACAGCTACCTGGGGGTTCACAGTAAACTGGACTGGTCCAAGAACACCAACACTGTTTACAAGAAAGGGCAGAGCTGGCTTTACTTACTGAGGAGGCTCATGTCTTTCAATGTCTGTAGTAAAATGCTGACTCTGTTCTATCACTCTGTAGTAGAGAGCGTGGTGTTTTTTGCAGCTGTGTGCTGGGGCAGGGCGGTGAAGACAGCTGATGCCAACAGGCTGAACAATCTGATTAAAAAGGCTGGTTCTGTTCTAGGTGTCGGACTGGAGAACCTGGTGGAGGTGTCTGAGAGGAGAATGCTGAAAAAGCTTCTCAGTATCATGGAGAGCCCCTCTCACCCCATGAACGCCCCCATGACGGGTCATCAGAGCACAAACAGCAAAAGACTCATTGCCTGCAAATGCAGAACCGAACACCACAGGAAATCCTTTCTACCTGTGGCAATGAGAGTGTATAACTCTTCCCCTTTCTGTAGGTGATCTTTTTCAGCATTTATGTCATTAGGTTCTCATTCGGATTGTACAATATTACTCATCTGCTTTTTATTTGCTCACCTGTAAGCTATTGAATGTTTGTTTCATCCCCTCATCACAAGCTGCTATCTCATTTTATTCTTGGCACAAACACTAAGTCACTTTTCATATCCACTTGCACTAATTATCTGTTATTTTATTATATCTGTTATAGTTATTTGTTACTTTGTTAGATTTATTTTGTTATTCTGTTTTTGCACTATTACTACTGTTCTTTTTAAGCTCTTTACTGTCTCATCTTTATTCCTCTTGTTGCACTGAGCACATTTAAGACAAAAGAATTTCCCTCGGGATAAAGTTCTCATCTTGTCTTGTCTTATCTTAATTGTGTGATAAATTATACCAACAACATACTCATACCCAGATGGAATTTGCTCCATCTACTGTAGGTATGGAACTAAATCATGGCTTCTGGATGCCAACGGAAACTGAGAACAGAAATAAGGAAGGTGCAGTAGCTTATCTACTTTGACACTTGATGATGAGAAAAAGTAAAACAGAAGCAGTTGGTGTAAAAGGGGGCAGGATTCTGGGAAGTCGGTAAGAGAAGTTGTGAAATTAACTTAAGAAAAGCCAGCGCTGTTTATTCTAATGAGTTACGGTGTTGAAACTGAACCAGACAAATGGACATTTACAAAACCATGTCTCCATACCCATATATTCCAGACACTAATTACAGCTCTTGTGATTATGGCAATAATGAATATTTCTCACAGCCCAGCCCATTGCCGATTCTATCATCTTTGATACTGAATTATTATTATTTACGACAATTGAAAAAGGTTTTAGGCATAAATCATTAAGCTTTAATGGTTAATGCTGTAAAACCACCATTGTCCATCATTCATAAGAGAAAGAAGTGTTACTACGGTATTTGCCTGTTTACGTATTGGGAAAGCGATTCATAGAAGATAGCATTACGTACAAATTAAGACCAGTTTCATTCTGGTGGTAAATTTCAGTGGTGTGACATCTGGGGATATTTTAATTGTAATTGCTAATGTTAGTGTGTAGGTATGTTGTGTTAGTAATCGATAAATTTGACAGCGATGCCCATTCAGTCACTTACTATGTTTATTTGAATGACAGTTGGAAGTGGAATCTTTTCAGCGTGAAAAGTGTTTAATAAATAAATGTTACTTACATATTTGCCAAACAGTTGGTAGCAATTTATGTCAATTCAGTCTTTTAAAATGCGGAGCTCTGCACAAGAGAAGTTTCCTTTGACAGTTTAAAATGCAGAGGATGCAGTACAAAGCGCAGCTTATTAACGCAGGAATCTGCCCAGGCGTTTACATGCGATGCCCCTTACCCACAATGGCATATTCATCGGATACCGCTGTGCTGCTTGCTTTAGGAATCTGCTTAGATTATCGCGGCTCTCATTTAGCTTGACTCTGTAAAGCCATTACTGTCGTTTTTCTATGAATCAGGCCATTTGAGTTGTGACATTAAAGCTTGTTGCGAAAACAAGGAGCCCAACTCTGTAACAAATAATGGTTTTATTTAATCAATTTAATTTCATAGTTGATTTTCAACTTAACAAATCCTGCATTGTGATTGGTTTGGTAATATAGTCACAAAAAGTTATGACGTCTTATTAATTGGATGCTATAAACAATCCATATTGCCGTTGAGAGGAAAGAATGACTTGTACACAACATCCAGCTATAATCCAGGTAGTGCCATGAATCCATCTCATGATCTACAGAACCATGCAGTCCCTGTTCTATTTTTGAAACTTAATGGATGGAATGATGGGATTGTGTTTTCTGGAGAACAGCAGGTCAGTTTTCAAATGGGTCCCTATAATGGACATTGTATTAATATGTTTCCATTCCTGTCTTCCACAACCATTTGTCCAATGCAGGGTGATGAGCAGTCTTTCTGCCGGGCCCATAATATGAGGGAAAGTGCACCCTGGGCAGAATGCTATCCTACCATAGTCTGCACACTTTCTTGAATTTTCAGCATAGACACACAATATTTTGATCCAGCTGTTAGAGAGAGGAGATTGATAGCGTTGAAGACAAATGTGTCAGTACATTGGATCAAGCCGACACATGGATCCATTATTTACTCAGTTTTCTGCGTGATCTGAGGATCCTGATGACCTCTTGCCTTGAGGCCGGATAACCCTGAGCGGAAAGGAAAGCAGAATTAGCTTATGTCTTGTCTTGATCATGATTTTCCCATGAATATAGCATATTAAAATGGTGGCAGATGGAAGACATATAATCACGAGGAAGACCAAAGGAAGACAACGGAAAAATCAAAGGAAAGCAGGGATCACCTGCCAGGGGTGGCAATGTGGAATGTGAGTGTAACAGCACTGACTACATAGCTCACAGACAGCTTAGTGGTCAGGAACCATAGCAACATGGAATGTGAGTGTAACAGCACTGACTACATAGCTCACAGACAGCTTAGTGGTCAGGAACCATAGCAACGTGGAATGTGAGTGTAACAGCACTGACTACATAGCTCACAGACAGCTTAGTGGTCAGGAACCATAGCAACGTGGAATGTGAGTGTAACAGCACTGACTGCATAGCTCACGGACAGCTTAGTGGTCAGGAACCATAGCAACGTGGAATGTGAGTGTAACAGCACTGACTGCAAAGCTCACGGACAGCTTAGTGGTCAGAAACCATAGACTGACCTGCGCCTTTAACTGTAGGAGGCGCTGCAGAGCTAGGTATCTCCTCTAGGACATCCTGATTTTGCCAAGTTCGATGTGACCCTGGGTCAACAAGGGAGGCGTTTGAGTTTAACTTCTTTAACCAATCACAGTCTTTATTGTATGACATCATCACACTGGTCCTTTTTTTCCCTCATTTTCAAACTCAAGACTTCTACCCATTGAGCTGCGGGTGTTGTGTGGCTCAGGGGGGTTAAGCCTCTATGTCTGTGATCAGCGGGTTACTGGTTCAGCATTGTTGTTGTTATTATTATTATTATTATTATTATTATTATGAAATAAAGACACACCCATACATTGCTCTGCACAACTTTTGCAGGTAAACATTTTCCTATTTTTTCTGTCTATGGCATGTCCGTTAAGAAAAAGCATACAGAATAAAATTGGTACCTCGCTGCTTCACAGAAAATGCTGGTTTTAATTAATGTGATGATGTCATAAAATGAAGACTGTGATTTGTTAAAGAGCTGAAACACAAACCCCTCCCTTGCTGACCCAGGGACTTGTCGAACTCGGTAAAATCAGGACATACCTTTTCCCTGGGCGTAAATGTAGCTTGTTCCAACGCCAGAATCAAGCTTAGTTCACTCCGTATGCCAGTATGTTCTTAATATTTGGTACAAGATAAGCAGCATTTTGTGAATGAGGTCATCAGGCTGTGAAGGAAGTAAATCCCGAAGAAACAGGGGTGCGGGTCTGTTTTAAAGGTGAGAAGCTGGGCTGGAAATTAAGCTCATCTAGTGCCTGAGGGAACTTGTTTAGATGAAGGACAAGTACAAAAAACTGAAGAGTAGCCCACTGGCTAGTAATAAAAAGTGTTGGAATGTCATTTTTCACTGAACTAGTCCAGTTGTCTAGTAGCAAAAATTCTTAAGTTTAATGGCACCTAAGCAAAGAACTTATGTAAAGTGATTGTTAATTATTTGCTGCAGGATTCCAAGCCAGTTCAGCGAATTTATTTTATGGATATGTCAAGGGCTGGATTATTACCATCAACTGCACTGGAGATGTTTGCTAACTTAGCCATAGAGAGTATACTTCATATTTTATTTGCCTGTTATACAAATGAGAGGAGATACCTCTCATTTTGTGAGAATTTACATATGTGTAAACATGCAAAGCCTCAGTATTCTCTGCAGGGCGCTCAGTAGCAGCAAGCGTGATAGCTAGCTTAGGAAGCCTGGTTCTTTGAAAAAGGCATTGTTATTTGTTTTCCCAAGTCGGTGATCTTCTCTGATGATCTTTTTTTTTTTTTTACACACATCACAAGTAAAAATCAACAAAAATAATGCCGGACAAAGAAAAACATAACGAGGTATCCAAAAAGGTAAAACAAGTTTAGAAACTTACTTTTGCTGGGTCATTCAGTGGAAATCCAGAATGTTCTTGTTTTTGATGCTGCTGGTTGAAGTTTTGCTAAGTCCTGTTGATAAGTATCCAGTCTAAGTTCGCTTGTAGGCAAAATATGCCGGTCAAAATGTAATATTTTGCCAAAAGAAAAAAAATCAAGAACTTGAATGAAAAACAGGAGCGTTCATGTTGAAAATTTGGAAATGGAGTCCAGTGGGAAAAAAAAAAAATCTCTTGTGTAGGATTAAAGCCTTTCCTACAGCTGGTACCCCTCCTTCCCACCCTGAAGAACAATGGGTGTGGACATGCGGTAGAATCTGGTCTGTTATGGGGGCCACAGTCTGCTCTCGGCTGTCCCAAGAAGCGTTTAAAGGCTACGCATTGCTTTATATACGCTACATACAAACATTGTGTCTCCTGAGATACTTCAGAGCTAAAACAAAACAGCACTATGTGCCATTGTGTCTCTATGCCTTTCACTGCACTGTTATTGTCCCATCCGTGATAGTGAATGTCGGGAGGGGGGTCTCCCTGCTTGCCCAGCAGCGGCCCTGCACGGCTTGTGTAGAGACCCCATACCTCTCCCGCGGGAGGGTCCTGATCACAGCCGGCCTGTTTTCTGGGTCCCTGGGGAATCCTGTGGCACCCAATCAAATCCGTTCTGCAGGTGTTTCCTCGGACACCCGGCTGAGCAGGACCTGCAGGTGCTCATTCTTTGTTTTATATGGGCCCCGTGGCCCTTTCCGGGTTTTGGGTGCCATCTACCCTCGGCCTGTGTGGCACTGCTTTGATAGAGGTGGGACAAAATTTCAAAGGAGTCTCCCATAAGGGGTGGCTGTCAGGTTCCGGGACATTGCAGGTAAATGTCACGGTCATCAAATTTGCAATCATGCACAAGGATGCACCACAAATGGGTTTCCCTTTTGTTACATATTGGGTCCCTGAACATGAACGGATTGCAAAGCTTATTTACGGGATGTAAGCCATAATAGAGGGTTGTATTATGGCTAACAGTGTAAGTCAGCAGTGTAAGACCGATGTTCTTTTTTTAATCAAAACCCTATAGTGAAAAAGGATTTAACCAGTATTTAACAGAGGTGGAAATTTCAGGTCCAGAAAGTACAAATCCACACCGTGATTTAGTTTCAACCAACCAGTTGAGCATAAAGAGTCACAGTCACAGAGTACTCAGCTGGTTGGTTAAAACAAAATCCTGGTTTGGATTTGTACTTTCTGGACCTGAAATTTTCATGTCTGGTATTTAATAGTCTATGTCGGTGCATGGTTGGCATTTGCCCAATCCTTGTGTTGGCCAAGCTTGTGACTGGATGGGCCTGACCCTATCCTGGTCTCTCCATGGACCTGGGACTGTAGGAAAAGCTACGAGATGAAAACCCAAAATGTGCCCCTTTCCAGGATATTAACAGAAATCTATTGTAACATAAATTTTATGAAAAATATTTTATGCTCTCAACGGGCTAAGCCTGTGTGCCCGTGATCGGAAGGTCGCCAGTTCAAACCCGCCGTCGGCACGCCTGTGGGCCCCTGAGCGAGGCCCTTAACCCCCAGCTCCCTGGGTGCCGCAGCAGGTGGCTGCCCTTTACTGCCAAGCTCGCTCTCACCTATGGAGATAATCTCCCCATAGGGATCAATAAAGTATAATCAAAAATTTAAATATGTGTATACTGAGGAGTTACTGCCACGGTTGTTATTAGTTAGGAAATGGACATTCATGTCTAGGACATTAACCTGTTTATAAAATTACACTTTTAACTGCCGTCATTTTAAAAGTTTTGTTTTAAACCATCTTTTTAGACTTGGACACTAAATGAGGTCATGTGGTTCCTTTGCGATTGTTACAGGTCTGTAAAGAGTAAGATGCAAGACATACATGGGGAGTTAAATAAAATGCCTGATACTAGGCTCGGGTGGGGCAATCAATCCAGTGCTTTGCAGCCACATTGTACAGTTTTTACAGATTTCTTGTTCAGACTGTCTTGCATCCACAAACTCATAGAACTGCCATAGAAATTATAAGAATTATTTTAAACATTTCTGGGCTGCTACAAATTATGGGGTGGATGGATTTAGAGTAATGTTGAGTAGATCTGGTACCTGCGAGGGGGCGAGGCAGCTGCTGTGGTCAGGCCGGCTGGCTGTGACAGGTGTGACCCTGATGGCAGGTCTTTGCTGCTCCACCCCGGCTGTCAGAGTACTGTAGTCAGGGGGTCCCACGGCGGACTGCCTCTGCAGGAGCTCCAGGATGGCCTGAATGTCCGACGTCATCTGGGACTCCAGCCTGCCATGCCACATGTGTGTTCACGGATCAGTGCCGCGTGCCTCGACTGAGGTGTCTTAGGACAATTTTATGGCAGTTCTCTTTTGCGGGGAAGTACAAGAAGCTCAAGCTTTTTATGGGACCTTGGATGAAGTTGTTTGAGGGCAAAGAAATCGATGAGTTACAATTCGTGGATCTCAGAGACACCACATTGCATATTGTTTACATCCATAACCAGCCTAAATATTAAGGACAAAACATAGAATGCAAATAACTCAGTGACCCATCATTATTTGTTCAATAAAAAGTAAGGAGTTATTTTCACACTGCCGCTCAATTCAAGCTGTTCCCTACCTTGGGTCAATATCACAAAAAAACACAAGGGGGAGCCAGTGCTCTAAAAAATTTCCCAGGCTTCTCCTTCCATTGAAGATGCCCTGTTCTGTGATTCTGTTTTTTTTTGGCAGATTCACTTACAACAATGCTGATTTAAAAAGTGTATTTTATTGTAACCCTAAGTTATATATACATACAAGCAAATCCATCCACCTATCAATGCCCTGGATGGTACACTAGTCCGTCTCCAAACGGACTCACAGAAACAGGCACTAAATGTACACCAATCAGCCATTGCATTAAAAACCACCTGCCTAATACTGTGTAGGTCTCCCTCGTGCAGCCAAACCAGCTCTGACACACCGAGGCGTGGAATGGACTCCACAAGACCTCTGAAGGTGT
>JAODLC010000001.1:46557822-46572114 GCA_026781145.1 Hippopotamyrus pictus
ATATTAAGTAAATAAAAAAGATACAAATAAAAAATAAACAAAAAGTATTAGTGGTATGCGGTTGTTAGCGGTGTGGTCTGGGCTGTCAGGTTCTCCAGTGATTTATTATTTAAACAGATCCATGCCTATCTTTCACACTATTTACTTCAGAGAAAGGAAGTGATGAATAAAGGATGAGTAACGGCCTTTGCTAAACCTTCACAGACAACTCTTTGCCTGAGGATGAGGCGGCATTCAGCCGTGCCACAGATCTCTCGTTTGAAGAAGGCCCTATGAGGGCCCTTTCACTGATACCAGGTCAGGGGATCGTTTAAAGAAGGCCGTATGAGGGCCCTTTCACTGATACCAGGTCAGGGGAAATGTCAAGTCCCAAGTGGCGATCTCCATCTGAATAGTGCCGGCGGATGGCTACTGCAGCTGCAGGTGTCCCCCACAAAGTGTCCCCCCTCCCCTACAAGTGACACATAGGACCCAAAAAAGAGCACGAGCCCCAGTGTGAAAGCAGCCACACGAAATGCACCAGGGCTTCAAGCGTGATTCCTTCATGGGGAATAGACTAGTGCTACGTGGTTAAAGGCCCGTTACACTTTTTATGTTAAAATAAGACAACAATGGGAGAGGAGAAGAAGATGGATGGATGGATGGAAGGATGGATGGATGGATGGATGTATAACTTAATCCCCAGAGGGAAATTCGGGCTTTTGCACCCTGCCACCTTACATGTGTGAGGATAATTTCGATTCACCTACCTTCCAGCTGTGCATCCAGTACAGGTCTGCAGAATTAGGATATTATGTTTATGTTAATAATAAAAGCGATAAATTTACTGATAATTTGAATGTTCCATCCATCTTCCGATTGCTTAGCCAGTACAGGTCTGGAGGGAACATTTTGAATAATTACGTATATTTCCTATAGCTAATGCTACGATACGCACACATTTCCATTCGTCAGACCTCCAGGGTTTGGTGATTCCCATCCCTGGCAATGTGTCTGTACAGTTTGCGTGTTCTATGTGAAACAAGAGGAACTGATTGTTTTGGTGTTCACATGTCCTCTCTTAGTTCAATTCAAATTAATAATAATAATAATAATAATAATAATAATAATAATAATAATCATCATCATCATCATCATCATCATCATCATAATAATAACAATAATTCACAACAGAGATGTTCTAGGTGCTTGACAAGTTTCCTCAGAAGTGACCTGTACAGCCGCTAAAGCCACAGCAGAGACTTGGGTGTGACCCGGATCCACAAGAGCAGAGTTCTGACAGATGGGGGAGGAGACACAGATGTTTTGGTAGGGAGGCGGGGAGGGGGGTCAAGGGACAATGATGCTTTATTTGCCAATATATGCAAATATTTGAAAAAAGTATGAGTACAGGTACATTGGAATGCTTTGTGGCATATGCCCTCCTTTGGGACATACAAGTGTAAATAGCCTAATACCAACCCTAAGCCTAACCCTCCTTTGATACATACACGTGTAAATAGCCCAATTCCAACCCTAAGCCTAACCCACCTTTGAGACATACACGTGTAAATAGCCCAATTCCAACCCTAAGCCTAACCCTCCTTTGAGGCGTACAAGTGTAAATAGCCTAATACCAACCCTAAGCCTAACCCTCCTTTGAGACATAAAAGTGTAAATAGCCTAATACCAACCCTAAGCCTAACCCTCCTTTGATACATACACGTGTAAATAGCCCAATTCCAACCCTAAGCCTAACCCACCTTTGAGACATACACGTGTAAATAGCCCAATTCCAGCCCTAAGCCTAACCCTCCTTTGAGACATACACGTGTAAATAATCCAATTACCACCCTAAGCCTAACCTTAGAGCTAACTTTAATAGCCCCTCTACTCATCTGGAATCATTCACTAAGGATATATAATTAAGGTTTGGTTCTGTGGTGCAGTGAGACCCGTAGGGATGATCTGGATTCTGGGGGATGATGATATGGCCCTTGGTCAGACAGCAAGCGCCAAGACCATGGGGAGTTTCTCATGAACATTTTAATCAAAATGGCTTTTTTTAACCACAGACATGTTATTCAAAATGCAGTCGAGACAGTCCATCCATTTATCTTCTGTATGCTCTTGTCCTATTCAGGGTCATGTGAGTTCTGAGCCTGCAAACACAAGGCAGGGCAACCCAGGATAGGGCACCAACCCATCACGTGCCATGCACACCTGCAATGACATTGGTAATGCAAATTAACGTCTGCACATTTTTGGACCAGAATACCCAGCAGAAACCCTATGATGACATGAGGAGAACATGCAAACTCCACAGCCTTGGTGCCATAGTGGAGACTCGAATCCTGGTCACAGAGGTATTCGTGCTAACCACTGCTCCACCACACCACACCCTGGACTTCTTCATAATCGAACAGACACAGATGTATGTTCACCCAGACACGTTTGCCCGAATGCAGGCAGGTTCCCTTCTGAGAGCCAAAAGGCTAATTTGCACGTTTGCCTTAATCACCACCCTTACGTATCCCAAGGGTGCCGACAAAATCCCCGTCCTGCTCTCCAGTCCCTGATTCCCATTAATCCCACGAAGAATAAGTTTCTTGCCAGAGATTTTAAAAAAGCAGCGCCATAATTTATGATTGACTTCATGAATCGAATCAGATTAATTACCTCGTATTACCAGTATTCCGGGTGAGCCATTATTTGCCATCTGGACCGCTGGCTGGCTTGCTCTTATTTTGTGACGGATGGGCCTTTTAGACAAGGCTTAGCCTGTTTCACCTCCTACGATGCTCAATGGTAGGGAAACTATCCCCTAATTAAATATGGGGGGCGTGGTCACTGACACTGGCAAGGACACCATGGGGGCCGGGGGCTGCACAGCATCATTTGTCACGAAGGGCTGACAGCCATGCAAAAATTACTCTTGACTCAGCAATCCTTCCTTCCCTATTTCTCTTTTTATCAGCTTATTTATTCATTCATCTTCTAATCAATCATCCAGTACAGGCTCATGGGTTTGTTTGTTTATCCATCTATCAATCCATCCATCCATCCATCCGTCCATCCATCCTTCCATCCATACATATAAATTCAATGCCATGCCAATATGCAGCATAGTTTCTCACAGTATTTTCTTTAAACCCCTCCCCCCCAAAAAAAAAATTACCTTCAGATTGCCAGTTTTGCTCTGCTCCAGTAAAATATCTGCCTGTTTAAATGGTACCTAAAAATAAATCTAAAAAATCTAAATGCAGGATGGAGGTAAGAAGCGCTTATATCATATCCCCCCACCCCCTACCGCAGAGCCAGTACCCAAGCATCTGGGAGACTGTGCAGAACTCAGGGATTATTATGATACGTGAGCAGTCACATGACTGTTATGACCTTATTTGGCACCTGATTTCAGGGAATTGGGCTGCTTCTACATATTAATGTGTGAACTGAGTTGACACGCTGTCGAAGAAATAATGGAACTGATTTTAGTTTGCGGATAAAGAATGTTATACTCAGAGCTAGTAATTTAACAGCATAAAGCAAGTGGGAAACATCATTCTTAAAAATACATAAAATATTAGTGTTGATTGATGTTTTAGTAAAAAGCATGAGACCTACTTTTCCAGCATTTTTCTATTGTCTTGGTGCCCAGACATTTGTCTCGAAATTTCATCCCTCCCTGCCACTTTTCCTAAACCTGGTTCCACTCCTGCCCCCAAATTAAGCCCCAATTCCTTCCTCCTGTGTGCGCTGTCCCACCTAGAGCGAGTCTTATGTCTGGAATACACCAAGCCAATTTTCGGCTTTCAGACGCTGCTGGTGAGAGTCGGCGACTGCCTGTCACGCCCGTGAGTGCGGCACGGCTAGTCTCTGCTTGGCGCTGTTTTAGACGATTGATCATGTTGAATCGGCATCCAAGCTAGCTGGTGAATCTGAGCTCTCTGATTGGGCTATATGTCAACCATCAGCCCTAGTCATGCTGGCGCGTTCCAGCACAAATTTTGAAAATTGATGGGAACAGTCGGCAGTCAAACATTTGTGAGTTTTGGTCAGTTTTTGCTGTCAGCTTGTTGGATTCCAGGCTTTACACGTCCTCCTCTGGCTACACCTGTACCTGTACTTGGAAGCATGAACAATATTACAGGTTTTCACTCTTCCTCTCCCCCTAAATCCACAGACATCTCTGCACATTTGAGCTACTACCTACAAGCCAAACCAGTGCTAATCTACACCAAGAATGAATTATAATTCCCACTTTAATAATAACCCTGGCTCCAACCCATGAAAATGCTATTGAAGGTGCTTTGGCGAGTTTCGCTATGTGAAGATGGATCCACACTTACACAATGGAAACAAAGCAGCCACCTACACAGAACTTTCCAGGCCTTAACTGGTGGCATCTCAGTAAAGTTACACTTTCTAGTAAGATTAATGAGAAGAAAACAAGTCATAATTTATCTATAAAACAATGTACTATTATAATATAATATAATAATCTATATAATCATCTAAATCAAATGGCTGAAGTCAAACGCTTTTTTCCAATGCAACATATAGGTGAGTCAAACAGCACATTGCAAACATACATGCGAAGGAGTCATCTAGGCATGAGATTCCAATGAAGGTCAGTTTGACTGAGGTTCCATTGAATTCCAAGGTACAAGTGTAAGCAATACTGGAGCAGAAGTTACACAATAACTTCTAACAATGCAGGAACTTAATAAAATTATTCAATGTCCAGAAGTGCAACTAAAGAACCCAAGCGGACCTAAAGCAGCGACACCCACTTGGTATCAGGCCAGCATGGAGGATGGAGAACGATCCTCACCCAGTATCGCAACGACAATGTCGTCCTTCAGGATTTCGATGGAGCCACGGGACATGAAGTAGAGCGCAGTGAGGACGTCACCGCTGTGGACCAGTGTGTCCCCAGGGGGGGAGTGGGTGGTCTTAAACTTCATGGCCAGGGCCCGAAGGCAGCCCTTGGTGGCCCCCCGGAAGGCTTTGCAGTTCTCTAGCAGGTTCTGGTGGAGGTGGAGGCAGATGTCTGCCTGGAGGCATTCTGGGAAACCTTTTAGGACCTGAGCAGAAAACACAGTTGCGCTGTAGCTACAGTGAGACACATGTTCTTGTTGTATGGCAGAGTTTCCCAACCTGGTCCTCAGGGACCCCCAGACGATCCATGTATTTGCTCCCTCCCCTAGCTGGAAGGGAGCAAAAATGTGGACTGTCTCATAGGGAAATGGGAGGGAGCAAAAATGTGGACTGTCTAATAGGGAACTGGGAGGGAGCAAAAATGTGGACTGTCTCATAGGAAAATGGGAGGGAGCAAAAATGTGGACTGTCTCATAGGGAAGTGGGAGGGAGCAAAAATGTGGACTGTCTCATAGGGAAATGGGAGGGAGCAAAAATGTGGACTATCTCATAGGGAACTGGGAGGGAGCAAAAATGTGGACTGTCTCATAGGGAACTGGGAGGGAGCAAAAATGTGGACTATCTGGGGGTCCCCAAGGACCGGGTTGGGAAATACTTGTAGGGGACACTACCTGTCACATACTGTGCCAAAAGAATGGCTAAATTTCATGCGGCCATAATAATGGATTGGCATTTTCAGAATGTACTTCGGAGGAAGTCCCCTCCATTCTCGGACTACTTTTAGTTCTAAGAACCTACAGTAAATTCAGATTTTATCAATCATCAATAAGGTAAATTTCTATTTACACTTGCGGAAGCTGCAACTGTTTTATGTTTTCTTTCAGCTGATCAATTAACAAAATTCCTGACTTTGAAAACAATACCCTGAATATGCTAATATCAGATTTCCATAGCCTAGTTTCAGTTATGCTTCAGTGAAATACTAAATGGTAGCTTTTCTCATGAGGTCAGATTTTGCAAGGCTGAGATCTTGGGGTGTCCCTCTGCTACAGCCAACAAGTATATTGAGATGTTCCCCACAATGCTGCATGATTTGTTGTAATACTCTGATATCTTTGATAGCTTCAGTAACACTGTAACAAGTAAAACTCAGTAACACATTTAACGATTCAATAGGAACAAATGATTTGTTGCTGCATGTTTTGTGTAACTGATAAATAACAGCAGCTTGCTTTTATCATTTTGAGATTAAAAAACATTTTCCAGAAGTTAATGTCAACTAATAAAATGCAAGACTACTTCCTTATACAAGACTCCTTACTATACATCCCTACTTACAATATCAGTGCAGAGTACCCTTGTTAGAAATGAGGTTTTTCTATGGCTTCGAGCAAGTGTACTTTTGATTGGTACAGCACTGTATATGAAAATTTATATTTTATATTAAAGTATATTAATAGCTACCTTCGGGAAAATGTTATATTAATACACAAATCATTGGGGTAAATGATTGGAATTTTAAAGTACAAGAATAACACCCATATCCCCCATTTACTCTGAATAAACTTAGGCAGGGCTTGCATGCATGACACACAGCAGATGTGCTAAAAATTACAGATGATAGGGTTTCAGTCTCAGAATTTGCAGAAATAACCAAGCTTTCTAGTGAAACAAGATGCATTAGTCTTGTAATTCAAACCCACAAGTATGGATGCAAATAACCTGCTGAGCATGAAAATGGGACTTGCTCTTTGGAGATGGGCACTGAGACATTTTAAAAGGAAAGGTCTGCTTTTGGTGAGTTCAGACGCCTCTTAGATGCATGCCGAATTAAGACGAGGGCTACTGAATTCAGGCAGATTTGTTTGGTCTCTGATGCAGTAGCAAAGCACAGTTCGCCTGCAAGGTTGGCCTTGTGCAACCAGCCAGCTTGTGACATATGCAGATGGCTCTCAGCTCAGAGCAGTTCCCTAATTAGAAGGCACATGCATGCCTTTGAAAGTTCAGTATTCACACATTGGGAGGAAAAAGAAAACTATGATGATTAGGAGCACAACTGGCACGTGGCCCAGGCAAACCTGGCATTTGCTGGGGGCGCTAGACCCCGGGAGCAAATTTTCTTTTCACTGGGTGGTTTGGGAAAATGCATTTATATTCATGATAGAATCTACCTGATTGGCCGGGGAATGTGCTCTCGTCGACATGTGCTACCTGTTTTGTCAAGGTGGGTCTGGAAATTAAGCTAATTCATATTCATGAGAGAAGTTACCTGATTGGCCAATGAGCTCTGTCTAAGGCATTCACTGGCCAATCAGATAGTGCTTCTCATATGAATATTAATGAGTCTCCCTGAACCACCCTTTAAAGCAAAAATTGTGATAATTTTGCACAGTCACCTTATGCCGCCATCTTGGTGCATTGTTAGTCATGATAATGGAATACTGTGACCGCATGAATGCAAACAAGTCAAATACAGCTTTATTGTCACACCAATCATATTCAGTACATTGCATACTGTGATGCAAAATAACATTTTATAAAAGCAAAATAAATAAAACAAAATAAAACTATATATAGAGAAAACGGATATTATTGGATGCGACCCATACACATTGAAAGCAAAATATTCGTGAGCCGTGCGCTGTCCGCTGTGAAGATAGCGTTAATTATCTGCTGGTTTTTCAGATGTTGTGAGTAACCCTGAAGCAAATGAAAGCAACTAAGTTTTGAGGATTGATTTATTTCTGGCAATAACTGCAGAAGAAAAGTGTGGACAGAAAATATCAATGTATTCACATGTAAGTACAAGTATAAATCTCATACTTCATATATTATTATTTATTGCCATCTTATTTTTGTCATAAAGTTCTGCAATTACATTGCTCTATGCAGTAATGTTAACATTACGGTGTTGTGCCATTTCCATTGTTATTACAACAGTTCTGGTATGATTATACATAAGGTGTTTTAAAGGTAAATTGCTGATCAATTCATTTTACCCTGGATGTGGGACTTTCATTTAGCTGAAGGGACTGTGAACTGATTCTTTTTGTGTTCCTCTCTTGATGCGTATGATGCTGTCATACTCTTCACACTGCGGTGTCCCAATTTTAAAGTTATCATTACGATTTACAAAGTGATCTCCAGAAACTCTGACGCTGTTAAGGTTTTTCTCATTGAGATCTGCGTTTACGATGTTGTGTAACCATCACTGGCACCACTCACTAGATAAATCTTAATCTCTCCTCTCTGGATCGCTTTTTAAAATGATTTGTGTACAATTTTGGGAATCCTAAAGGATCCGTTACCTTTGTCGAGAGCACTGTTGTTGTTGCAGCCGACACAACTGGCTATGACAAACTCAGCAAAACGGCACAGATCGTACACCAGAGTTCCCCAGGTCTGGCCCTGGAGATCTCCCTGCTGAAACACACCTATTTAACCTGGCAATTAGCTGGTGGCTGAATAAGGCGTGTTTGAGCAGAGGAATCTGCAAACTGTGTTGCAGACTGGCCCTCCGGGACCAGAACTGGGGAACCCTGCTGTACACACAAGCTGCGTCCCAATTCAGAGGCTGCATCCTTTGAAGAACACGGTCAGTGTAGCTTTTGTAGGCTGCCCCCTTCTAAAAATCCACGCAGTGAATGCTGGGATAGGGTTAGCCGCAAAGGAACCATCAGGTGGAAAAGAAGGACGCATTTCTAGGCCGCATTGTTGCGCTGCTGTGTTGCTTTCGGCCTTCGAATGCAGCCTATGAAGGCTGCAGCCTAAGAAATGGGACTCAGCCGCAGATTATCGCGCATCAGACCGGAAACTATGCACCAAGATGGCGGATGATGGCCTTTGCATAGTGTGGGGTGCTACAGTGTGATGTCACCTGCAACCCTCTGTTTCTTGATTGGGAGGGGATGGCACTTGTTAGTTTTTGCCTGGGGCACTTGATTGGCATGTGCCAGCCCTTATTAGGAGATGCTAAGTTGAACTGTATTCCAGGATTAGTACATTTCTGGAAAAACAAACAAGCACTCCATAGACAAACATTGTCATATACAAAACCCTGCTCTCCTGTATATGCTGATGAAAGTAATCTACTGAAGATTATCTCTGCCATATATTCCGATATGAAAAAAGCTGAAGGCTGAACAGGCAACTGCTCTTGTCTGCTATGACATGCTTGGCCGGCGAGATGTTTTATAAACAATTAGGAGGGATGCTTGGATCGTCAAAAATAGAGGTGATTTCTTATTCGATTTCTAAAAATGGCAATCAGTTTCATTCTCACATAAATACCTCCTGCTCTTACCCGAATGGTGAAGTCATTCCGTTCAAAATGAAGCAAACAGGAAAAAGACAGGTTTGTTATAAGAACAGTGAATTTAAGCATATGGAAATCAGCCTGGGAAATAGATGGTGTTGACATTTTTAGGCGAGAAAATGAAGAACTCGCTATGTTGTGGTATTCGGGGAAGTAGCTGTGAATATTAAATTCTCAGAGAGGAGTGAGGGGGAAAAAGAAAATTCCAGGCTCAGTTAAGATCCACCGGGCTCTCGATTGCGGAGAGGAGAGTGGATAATCAGGCGGCCGTGGAGGAGGGCGGCGCGTACCATGTTCATGTCGATGCCGTTGGTGTAGGTCCAGGCGTGCTGAAAGTACTCCTCCAGTCGCTGGCGTAGGGGGTTGGGGATCTGGTGGAAACGGATGAACTCTCGAACCCGCAGCATCTGCGTGTGGTAGCGCGCCGTGCCCGAGTACAGCCGCTGGATGATGGCCGACACGTTGCCGAAGATGCTGGCGTACATGAGGGCTGAAGTGAAACAGGACAGGGTGGGCGTGGGGGGCAGGGGCATGGAGGGTTTCAGGTGCGTCAACCATCCCCGTGACAGGAATGACTTTTGAGGTAGATTGCCGCCTGCTGTGGCTGACTGCAATCAAGGTGATTAGCGCTGCCTATAATTAACAGGTGTGTGAATCTGGCGCCGGCTTGAAGTGAAGGTTTACATTTAGGACAGCAGGGGGCGACGCAGTAGCTGCGCAATTCAACACGCCACCAAAATGTTGCAGGTTCTCCATCAAAATTATTGCCCTGAAGTACTAAGTTGATATTAGTTAAGTGCTGGAGACACTTGTAATAATTAAATTCAGCTATTAGCTGGGTAGCCTTTGATCTCCAGAGTTTGGTTGAGCCTTGTGTGTATGGAGCCTGTGTTTTGTTTTTTAATTTGGCAGATACTTTTATGCAGTGCTTAACATGCAAATCAGAAGGTGCCGGAATACGAAGATGTGGACACAGGTCCTGGAATATGTACAAAATACGGTGCTGATGCCATGTATTTTTAAGAATAAATCTAAACTAATAAAGAACTAAAATTGCCTGAAAATTGGTTTGTAAATACATATTAATTATCATTGTTTTCTATGTTATTGTCTTTTTAACTGGAGAGCTGCCATATCAGTGCAAATAGGTTCCGGAAGGCAGACGGTCAAAAACAGAGAGGTCCCGGAAGGCATTCTGGCACAAATTAAGAACTTTGCTTTTATCCAAAGTTATGTACATTTGCAAAAGCAGGGTCAGGCAATCCCTGGACCAATTGGGGGTTAAGGGCCTTGCTCAGACGCCCAACAGCAAAATTACTCTGCTGACCATGGGACTGAAACCCATGACCTTCCGATCATGGGTACAGTATGCAAACCCAGAGCCGCACACCGTCCTGTTTGTCTCAAAAATGCCCTTAGTTTGTGCGCCGGTGAGTGTCTGTCAGCATGTAGCCTATAATGGACTGGCAGCCCATCCAGGATATCCTCTGCCTTGAGCCCTTATTTCCTAAGACTCACTGCCACCCTGTATTTGACGGCAGGTGGGTGGATGGACGTTTCATAGCCGATTTACAATCTGCACCAAGCGTAAAATGAGACCACACGATGGCAAGAGTAAAAGAAGAACATTGTGAGACACTCATTCTTTTTTTTTCATATCCAAAGGAGGGAAAAGTGCCTGCAAACCAGACTCACAGCCAATCAGCATGACGCATATGGAGAAGATCTTCTCCGAGTTGGTGTTGGGCGAGACGTTGCCGAAGCCCACGCTGGTCAGGCTGCTGAAGGTGAAGTAGAGCGCCGTCACGTACTTGTCCTTGATGGAGGGCCCGGAGTTGGGGTCGCTGTAGTTGTAGTTCTTCCCGATGGACACGCCCAGGTTGTCCAGCCAGCCGATGTTGTGCTCCAGGTACGGCTTCTCCACGTTGCCGATGGCGTACCAGATGCAGGCCAGCCAGTGGGCGATGAGGGCGAAGATGCACATCAGCAGCATCAGCACGGCGGCGCCGTACTCCGAGTAGCGGTCAAGCTTCCGGGCCACGCGGACCAACCGCAGCAGACGAGCCGTCTTCAGCAGCCCAATCAAAGTGGTCGTCTGGAAACAAAGGGGTAGGTGACTTAGGGACCAATGAGGTTTTAGTAAACCTGCAATTTTAACATATTGTAGCCAATGGCAGAAAGGCACCTAAAAATGATCCTCTGCATATCTAATGGGTGTCACCGGGGACCACACAGAAAAGAGGCAAACGTACAAAGCTTTTAAAAATATAACAAAAGGAAATATAATCCCTGCAAAAGAGATTCGGACGTAATATTCTCAGAAAGATTATCTTACACAAAAAAATCCTGCACTTTTATTGCCCCAAAACAATCAACCTTTGAGTGAAACCCAAAGAGCTAAAACTGTTTTCCCTGCTGTAATAAATGTGGAGTTTTCCCTCGAGACGCCGAAGCTCCCGTTATGTCAGCAGGACTGTTGCGGGTGGCCGGCATGATAACGACAAGAACTTTCCGGTAGTATATAAAGAAACTGCTGCTGAATAACTACTCCAAACTAAATACTGTGCAGTGATTACCACCATTCAGAGACCATTCCTTTCAGACAGGCGAAAAAGCCTCAGGAACGTGCAGATAAAAATCTATATAAAATTCTATCTATAAAATGTAATAAAATGATGTCATAATAGAGGAGAAGGGTGGCTTAGTGTAGTGCCATTTTCTCCCACCCCCTAGCACCAGGGGTTCAAATCACATCCCCACTATGCATGTGTGTCATCTATGTGTCGAATGGGTCTCTCTGCCCAGTGTGGCCTCTCTGGTTACAATGCATGTGTAGTAACATAAAATCAGACCAGCTGCAAGTATTTGCCCAGGCTTTCTTTGTACATACAGCAGATACCTCATTATGTCGGCTATAAATAACTCCTCGCATATACAGGAAATGATACTGATGGAAGCAGCATCTTGCATCGAATGATGAACATTGGAGGTATTTAAACAGTTTCCATAGTTCTCGCAGTACAGCAGTGTCATACAGTACGGTTGGAAAACGCTGACACCCATAGCTTGTCGACATGCTCCAGATACCTACTATTATATGAGGTCTGACGGTCTTACCCTGTTTTACACTGTACAGGGCACATTATGACCCATAAGCAGGGATTGACATAACTGGTACGCAAGTACCCATTCACCTTTAAAAACGATACGTTCGACAATCGATTGTTTGTAAAAGCGCAAATGCGTACTTATTTTATGTGCATTTGCACTGTTATGACAAGAAAATACCGTGCATTTTAACCTGCATACCGGAAATGAAGTAGAGTTAGCATATAAAGATTAAAATGCATTATATTTTGTTTGTCATATCATCGCAAATGCACATTAGGTAAGTACGCATTTACACTATTACCACAATCGATTGTCGCACGTATTGCTTTTAAAGGTGAATTCGTACTTGCATACTAGTTATGTCCATCCCTGCCCATACGTCTCACATCATTAAGCCTGATTAGGTATACAATCAGCATATAGTGTAAAATTTGACTTTGGGTTATCCACAGAGGATATATATTGCGTATCTTATCCTATAGCCCTGGTAATATTGGCACGAGGCTTACACAGCTCCCATATGGTAAAATACAGTTCCCTTCTGTTTTCTGAGACCCCAGCTGTGCCCTGATAAATGTAAATGTGAATTAATTACCCTGGCTGCTGGAGATGAATACATGCTATTTTCTCAGAATGGTTCGATCAATAAAATGAACAGATAATCATCGCCAATTAATTATTAACAGTGGAGGGAAATAGCCTTTCTGAAAATCAATGGTTATGCCAGGCCTAGCATGTTATATTACCTACAGCAAGCGCATAAATGACCATAGATCTTGGGAAATGCTCTATTTGTTTATGAATAAGAAACGTCAGGATGTAGTGAACAAATTAAATATGTCGTTGGCTCACATGTCTGCAGTTTGGGGTTCGAACTCCAGCTGTTCTCTTTGGACGTATGGAGTTTGCTTGTATCTCCATGTCATGTTTGTTTCCTATTTGTATCTGCAGGGTTCCTCTCCTGCAGTCAGGCTAATTGGCACATCCAGATTTCCCATAGCAGGAAAGTAGGAGTGGCTGATTCTGTATTACGGTGTCTCAAAGATTATGAATAAAATATGGGCACTCTTTCAATCTCCCACATCTCAAGCGATGCTAATATCGTCATCACAGCTACTCTTCACTGGGTGAGAAGAGTTTGTCTGTATGACATACAGGCAGATCAGGGCCCCTTGGCTGCCCCCAAAGTCCAAATTAGCTTTGTGAGAAATGAGGGTTTAGAAAGCACGGAGTGCAGGATTAGCACACCCTCCCCGTCGCTGCCCCATTCAGACCAGTGGCAAGTGGGTTGAACCAGTGGGCAGCTGAGAGCACAGAATACACCCCATCCACCGCGGCTTTTGACGTCTCATCTGTCCCGTCGCTGCTCCAAGGCAGCAGTTGTCTTCTCCCTAATAAACTGGTTACTGATTTTAAAGTTCACACATGGTCAGCAGTGAAGAGAGTTTTTTTTAAATCTAAAATATTTAAGTGGAACATTAAGAATAAAATCCATGCACAAGCTGTACGGATGCTATTCATTCGGCGTAACAGCCCGGGTCTATTAAACCCATCAACAAGAATTGGACTTAATTACTAATAAAAAATGTGACAACTAGGAACTTTCATATACACAGCTGCAAATCAGACTAATTAATTCTTATATCATGCAAATGTGTGATTTTAAGTGGTGTTTGAATTTTATTTGAATAATTCTCACCCTTTATTATGATACAACAAATCTAGTACTTTTTTTGTTTTCATAAAATGATTCAAATTTTGGTTAGATAACAGATTATAAAGAACAAGTGTGTCTGATACAATATTTAATGGACACTGATAAGAGGTGATGGATGGTTGGATGGAATACTTAAAGAGGATTTTTTTTTTTTTTTACATGCAGCAAAACCTTTTTCACCTTTTTTATTCCCCCTGAAGTCCATAGTTCTCTTGTTCATGATGCAAGGGCTTAGTCCACAGTTAAGGCAACACTTAGGCATAAATTACAGGGGGGGGGGGGGGGGGGG
>JAODLC010000001.1:46572163-46615562 GCA_026781145.1 Hippopotamyrus pictus
CCCCACCCCCCCCCCCCCCCCCCGTGTTCAAACCAAAGTTACGCCCTTAAGGCGACATGACATTTTAGCCACAGTTCATGAAAAACCTGTCAGTGTCACCAGCGTCGATCCCCGCGGTCTTATTGCTGCTTTGCAGGCATCAGATGTAAGCTGTGCAAACATGGTCACAGCAGACTGTATCTCATTTAAAAAGCGGGTCATTCAGAGACTGTGATTGGGTGATTGAGCTACAAAGGAACGGTGAGAAAACTCCTCCTGAAGAATGCTAATCAAACAAATAAAAAAACTCCACAATAAGAAAAGGAAATTAACTGATTTATAACCCTGGCTGCTCGGGGGTTTGGCTTTGCAGAAAGTAATTGAGAAATTACAAGATAACCGAACCACCCCAAAGACAAAGTAAACTGAAGCAGCCATTTATGCCCCAGTGTCACTTGTCCAATATAGTGTCGCGTTGGGCCTGGAGCCTATCGCAGGAAGAAAGACAGGGTAGCTCCCTGGGCAGGGTGCCAATCCATCGCCGGGGAACACATACAATGGGATTTAACACTTTAGAAATGTCAGGCTGCCAAACTGCATGTCACTGGGCTGTGGGAGGACACCCACACAAACACAAGGAGGATATGTAAACAGAGCCAGGGATGTGATTGGATCCAGTACCACTGGAGGTCACAGTGCTACATACTGAGCCACCCTGAAAGAACAGTGTTTCCTAATCCGGTCCTTGAAGAACTACAGACAGTCTGTAGTAGACAGCTTTCTCCCAGCTCCTGGTAGGGAGCAAAAATGTGCACTGTCTGGCAAGGAGCTCGGAGGGAGCAAAAACGTGGACCGCCTGTGCTTCCCCGAGTACTGGATTGGGAAACACTGCATTAGAGAAAAACACTTTGGTGTCAGCTTACTTCATCAGACCCAGATCCGAATATGAGCAAGTCGAAGGGGATGGCAGCAACCATGTCGATCAGGAACCAGCCCTTGAAGTAGTGGATGGCGATCTTTCCCGAGTGGCTCACCACCTCATCGTTGAGGTTGACGTAGGTGGTACGGAAGTTGATCAGGATATCTATGATGAACATGATGTCCACTATGAGGTCCACCAGGTTCAGCGGGTTGCAGGAGTAGCCACACTCGCGCCGCTTCTGCTCCTCCTGGTCATTGAGGAGGAAGGCAGCGGAGTAGGGAGTGAAGATGGCCGTGTAGATGACCAGCAGGAGGATGAGCCAATCCCACACGGCCTTGAAGGGGCTGTAGTGGAGTATGGTCAACCTCTCGATACGTGACGTCTGTAATTTATACTCAGGCAGCACGTCTGCACCCAGTGACAGTACCTAAAATGACAGAAAGGGTACTTTTAAGCATGTGTTCTGGGGTGTAAATAACAAATTACTAATACTCTCCGTACTGAAACCGTGTGTCTTTTTTTTAATACAGAATTTGTACTTTCTTACGCAGTTTAAGTTCTTTTCTCAGGAGTACATATGAAGTGATCTGACAGCACGTTTACTCTTTATTTATTTAAGTGTGTCCAGTGTCTGCTACTTTCCCAATGTAACCGGTTTCCTAATTTAATTTTTATAGGTTCATGTTGTGCCGTATTTACAACAACTTATCTTGCCAATGTCAAAATGTTTGTTTGAAAGCTTCAAATCACCTAGTAGAGCAACTATTACACTTCTTATATCCAGTGTTTAGTATTGTATCCTTTGGTAAGGTGTCATACTGTAGAATTTTAAAAATAATGTCCTCCGAATGTTGCATTTCTCCCATTAAGACCCATTGAAAAACACTGTATGACATGCCATATTCACAGCAATTTATCTGGGCAAAATCAAAACATCTGTTTGTCGGATACTGGGTACTTCAGTCTCCCCCCCCCCCCCCCCCCCGCACACAGTCCAAAAATATGCTAAGGTATATTAGAGTTACCAAACTGGCCATAGTTCAGTGTTCCTTGTGATGGGTCGGCACTAGGGCTGCCGCAATTAGTATGCATAGTCGATGACATCGATGCTCAAAATACGTCAACATCAATATTTTAAATCGACACATTTTTATTATTATTTTAATGAGAACCATTATGATTTTTAAAACCCTTCATTATAACTAATGTTTTCCATGAATATCACTACGTAATTATGGGAGTAGTTCAAATTATCACAAAACAAAAAGGCGGTTTTACACTGCAGACTTCGGTGGCATTAGCATACTACAGAAGCACTAGCGCTATGCACAAGGGCCTGACGAGAAAACCACAGGCACTGTTCTGAACCACCAGAATAGGCAAAAAAAAAAAAGTCTTTTGTCCTTGTAGCTGCTAAATACACTCATTATTAAAGCCATAAAGTTGGCAAGTACCATAGAATCTCCACTGAATAAGTGTTTGAGAAAACTTTTTTCGGCTTATATTAAGTGAATTGATGGTACCAGTGTGTGTTTGTGTGCATCAGGCTTCTTAGGACCAGTGTTATTATCGTAAACTAAAACTGAAATGAAAACGCACACTCAACAAAAGATGATGATCCATGAACCGAAATAAAAATGAAAACTTTATTTACAAAACGAAACATGCCGGACTTCATCGGCAAAAGCAGCACCAACCCACCAACATCTTGCCTTGTCCATCCACAATATCTCCTTTTGAAAGATGTTGTGCTTGCTGAGCTGTCTCTTTCTTGACTTATCTCTTCCATGATTCACTAAAACAGCCGCATATGGCCTGTTCCGCTTATCGAATTTAATAAACATAAGGATAGGCTGAATTGTTAGGCATGCTACTAATTTGTGTACTGAATTGTGGGCAAAAATTATGTACGTATAGTGTCAGTAAGCCAGCACCCATTATGTAATTCCCTGCAATAACATACAGTTTATTGTTGTCAAAATACAATTAACTTAAAATAACCGGTCTCGTTTTCTGGAGGAAAATGAATCATTTCGATTAATCGACCAATCGATAACATTGTCAATAGATTAATCCATAGAAAGTTAATGGAAGCCCTAGTTGGCACCTCATTGTGGGTTATTCCATGGCTTGTGACCATAGCTATTAAGTAAGTGTAATAGTCATTGTATCAGATGATATTAAGCTTTTGAACAGATGTTTTTATTTTTCCGAGATAAATTGCTGTGAATATGTCATGTCATACGTTGTTTTTCAATGGGTCTTAATGGGAAAAGAATGCCAATTTCCGATGGCATTACATTTAAAATACGTAAAATACCTTCAGTCTCTGGATATCGCAAATGTAATACTTGATGCATCGGATGGCATTAAACTTTCGGAAGATGTTTTGACATTGGCGAGATAAATTGCTTTGAGTATGTCAGAACATGCATTGTGTATGCATACGGTGGAACGGATTTTGTGAATAAAAAAACTGCCAAATAAGAAACCAACTTCAGTCTTGTGCTACGGACGTTATACACTAAGTAAAGCTCCCGGTCAATGATACCAACACTTACCTAGATAACACATGTAATTTTATTTGCAGTCAAATTTTAGCCAACTTGGATAGCTAGCTTGGTAATTTATCGTAGGCCTACCACTGTTATTACTATTATTGCTGTAACCGTGCTTCTTTGTGTGAAATACCTACTACGTTAACTTATGACACCGCAGTAAAATGATAGCTTAATAAAATCTCTCCCAGTTTCATCGACACCCCAGAGGATTCAAAATTAATGTACTGTAGACAAAAGCGAAGGGAGACACCCTAGATGGGATGCACTGCAGATTTTATATACCATAGTGCTAACACATTTACATGGCTATGGGGTAATAATCCTGGACACCTTATTGACTGACTTATGATGTTTAATATTGTTATCTGGGTAAAAACATTTTTATGCTTTATGCTTTTTAGAAGATGGTGATTCTCATGCGGTTATTTTGCTGTAGTGATTAAGTTAAACAGCGTATATAGCTGCTCACCCGTTGGGGTCTCCCGCATGTGAACAGAACTTGTTGCATCTGCCCGGTGGCACTTACGGGCAGGGTACTTCCGAAGACAAACTCCCCCTGAGGGCACAATATTACTGGTGGAATCAAAGTGAAGGATGGAAAAACTGTAAAATTAACCATCTGGCATAGTGCCAAGCCTTCCATGTTGCAACGATTCATTATTCACTGGCTAATGATTTGTGGGCAAATTAATAGAAGCAGCTGAAGAGGAAAGTTCTTCATTGTGACATTGTACCTGCATCTTCGTGCTTAACTTATGATTATGCATAAGACAACATTACTCTAGCTTAATAACCTAAATATCAAATATTGAAAATATTCATGCGATACACCATATGTCTTGACTGCCTTCCGTAACTATAGCGGATTAAACTATGTGCATTTTGTTGCGCATGCATGCATCAGTGTGCAGTGGTGCTTTTTTATAGTCCGGAGTCCTGGGGGGGATTTCGCCTGTCATTATTTGACTGATGATAATCCCCTCTTATAGGACAACCAGGCGGTCACAGCAGGAGGTGATGAGGAGGTGGATGGATGTCAGTAGCAGCTAGAATGGGATGTGTGACGTGTGCGTTATTTGGGGCCGTGGATTTGGGACAGCTTTCAAGGAGCATGCTTTTGCAGCACTGCTGGGAATGGCAGATTTCTGTTGTCGTCTACTGATGCATATTGTCTTGGGGACAGCTGTATCCTGAAGCAAAAGAACACTAAAATAAAATACATACTTGCATACTTTAATATACCCATAGTAATGTGATTTGAGTGGCTTGAGGGATCATTAATAGTAATGAGAGACGGATCGATTGATCGGCTGTCAGTCGGCGTCGGCTGAAAACATCTTCTGCATGGCAGGATTTTGAAATATCTGATGTTTGCAAAACCAGAGCGCCTCGTGTACCAGTGTAACTAGAGCAAAACAACTTGATACAACTGACTTGATAAGGCACTTCTAGAGCAAATCACGTAAAGGAGTTCTGTGAATATGGGAAGCTAATGGAGTTAGCGAAGACGGAAAAAACAAATCCAATGACCAGGCAATATGTAGTGCAGGGGATACTTGAGCGATGCCAGAGGTACAGCAGCAACAGAGGAAATGCAGCCAACATAATGGAATTCATTGCTATAGATAATCAGCTGTTTTCTGTTGTTGAAGACACTGGATTCTGCTGTTTGGTGTCACACATAGAGCCAAATTATATTATTCCCAGTTGGAAATACTTTTTGATTATAAATGGCTTGTTTAAAGGGGCCCAATTATCCTCCTTTTCACTGTTCGTAATTTTATTTTTAGGGTTTAATTGAATAGATTTACATGCTTCAACGTTCCAAAAGCACAAAATTTTTCTAATATTGTACATCTCTATCCACTCTGTCTATAACTGCCTGAAACACTGTTAGGGCTTTAAGCCCCACCCCCAATGAGCTCCGTTTGCTCTGATTGGTCAGCTTTCCCGATTGGTCAGCTTGCCCTACATGTTCCGCCCCTGTCTTGTAGTCTGCAGACAGATCCTTGCAGGTAGATGGCCAATAAGGATTGTTTTATGAGGTGACCTCATCATGTCATGGAAGTAAGGGCCGGAATTCCCACGAGGTGTTTCAGGCATATTAGAGAAGAGTGGTTTCTGCGGTGAGAGCTACTCGCTATCAGCTTCAGAAATGTTGATCCGTCCACCTCTAATAGTAACCAAACAGACTGGTCATTTTCTGGAGGCACTTCAGAATTGTGATCATTAGGACGATAGGTGGCGTGCTGGTTAAATATCTGTGTATAACTGTTTTGAGTGCAAACCTTTAAGGAATTCAATATCTCGATAATTGCATCATTCCAGGAAGTAAATAATACCCATTTGCATGTAAGCATAGTCCAGGAGAGGTTACATATTTAAATCATTTCTCTCCCCATCACAGCACCTTGAAGAGGGCAAAATTTAGCAACTCTGTGTCATTAAGGCGCGTATTGTCTTCAGGTTAGATCGCTTGTCTGCTTTCAGTGTGCTTTTTTCTGGACGTGTTAGTTTACAGTTAAAATTATCCCAGGTTTTCTGGAGTCCCACACCGGTGGTATTTGCCCGGATTTAATGAGCTCTGCAAACGGGCTGTGAAAAGAAGCCCTTTAGCTTATAAATAGCACACTGAACACTGACGGCTCCATGTATTGCTGCGCACAGAGGAATACAATAATTTCCTCTGACTTGGCAGTTAGTCGACCGTGCATGCTTGATGTCCGGTGGAAGTTACTCGGAAGTCTGATACAAAGAATGGATAAAAGTATAAAATTGAAGAAGGATTATCGACTATTGTGATACAATCCTTGTGCCCTGTACAAAGACTGATAATATCAGAAGGATTAGACACAGAGATGGATAATATATCTGTTTAAGTATGGGAGGGGCATTCACTGTGACGTAACCATCAACGCATCAAATGAATAAATGGTGACTACTACACTAGGCAACCCTAAAAGCAGGTGGATGGCTTGATGTCTCTAAACTACCCCTTGCATGTGTATGCGCACAGACCAGGGCTTTCTGGAATAGGTTCCAGGCTCACCACAACCTTGTACTGGATTGGCAGTTGTGGAAGACTGATGTCTTAATGGATCGATTGTCAAAACTTTATTACAATTTCATGCATTGATGGAGAGCTTGCGAATGACTTTTCCACATGGATGAATAATGAATGTATGGTAAAGCTTTTTTTTTAAAAAAAAAAAAAAAAAAAAAAACAGCATCAAATTACTTAAAAAAAAAACACACCTCATTATGATCAACATTCAAAACTGTAAAAATGAAGGAGGACATCTGTTTTATTTTAGCTGGACGGAAATGAGATTAGTATTCATAAATTTACTCAAGAAGCAGTAAATAAATTCAATTTTTAACCATAGCTCTGAAATGGTAACATCTGAACACTGCTTTTACTCCAGAGGAAATCAAATATATTTTTACTTAGGACTTTTTAGAATTTAATGGAAGCCCTAATGTGCTCATTTATTAAAATAATGTTTTTGTTGTTCACCTGGGAATTAAATGGGGAATTTAAAAGCAGAGTTTATAGCTCTAGTTTAAACTACATTTAAGGAGAAAGGTTAAACATATTTTCAATTGATTTCCTATCCTGAAATAAATATGACTGCAAGTTTAAAAATCATAAACGGGGGGCATCTGCGGGGTGATTTGTGTGACTTTATCAGTGGAGTGAATTTTTTTCCAGCCGAACCACATCACAACAAACAAATGATGATGACTGTGATCCACAGGCAATCCGCCAACGACAAGTCGTCGACCCATCCTACCTGTGTAACTTTCTCTGTAACATTGTGCGTTCGGTCCTTGACCTTTGGTGCAATTATGGTCTTCTCCGACGTCGGAGGGGAAGCCACCTTCTTCTCGCTGTTTGCTTCGGAGAAGTTGAGCGTAATAAGTGGGATTTTGTTGATGGTGCTGTACTTATTGAGGTTGGAATCTGAAGTAGAGCCTAATAGGCTTGATTTTATATGGTTGAATGGACCTAGACATGTAAAACAGACAGATATGCAATGGAGCAAATTATTCAGTGCTACCAAATATGATCATACATTTTTTTTTTTCTTTTGAACGGCTAAACACTGAAAGTGATGTCGGTCTCCGTTTGCATGTATGATTTCTAACTCATTTACATTCATCATCTGAGAAGATTCATTGCTAAAAAGGTCCTAATATGTCAGAATCAATGTCTGTATGATAAATTATTCATATTTTGGATGATTTGAGTTGTTCTTTCTTAGTCTGAAGTTCATCTATTTGGTTCCAGCAGGAAACAAACAACCTGTAGATACCATAATACACCTCTTTCTCACTGCTAGAATCCAGACATCATTTGCACAGCAGCACTGAGAGATCTGCGGCTGTTGTGAAGCGCGTGTGCATTTTCTATGAAGAAAAAAAAATGCCACGGCACAATGTAAATCACTTTTACAGAGTATCACCACACACTGTGACCTTAAGTATAAGTGAAGGTGAGGTTTTGACAGCAGCTGACTGGCAGATAATCTCTACTGTAATACATCTTAATGGATAAGCTAGTCTAGATGGTAAATGGGAGGAAGATCTATGTAATTCCCCTCGCTGAGTCACAATGACTTCAGCAGCTTTGGTAGATGGTAAGGCGAGTTTGCATGGTAGAGCGTCTCAGTACATGAAACAAAGAAGAGATTTTTTTTTATGCTCATGCCTTTATGCTGGGTGACAGAGCCACAAAACTCACACTCATTCATCTCCAGTACCGCCGACAAAAAAAAACTCAAACTTTCACAAATCTAGAAATAAACACAGCGAGCCTTTAATGGGTGCCTTCCTCATCTGGTTGACACTGAAGGTGGACTGCCACATGCGGGGAGCTATCTCCCAGGGCTATCACCCAGGGCTATCTCCCAGGGCTATCTCCCAGGCATGCACGCATGACTCGCTGTTACCTTTGAGATTCTGACCGTCGTCTGACGAGCAGCCTTGTAATCGTGAAAGGAGCAAAGGGTGGAGAAGAATTGAATTTCCAACAAGAGCAATGAAAGATTACTTTATGCCATGTAAATGTACAACACTATGATCCCACTGGACAGCAGATATAACAGTGCAATGCATTATGGGTGGTAATTACTCTCTGCAATCTACAGATTAATTACATCAACTGGGCTGTGCTACTGACTATTAAGGCTTTATACTATATTAAGATTTTAAGTCACATAGGCTTATAAAATGTACTTATTTGGAAAGTGTTAAAAATGGGTACCTTCACTTGGATGACGGTCCCTGAATGCACTCCTGGTGCTGGACCCGAAGCCCTCGATGTCCTGGACAGAGGACGCCCGTCTCATGCTATAGAGACTATCCCTCAGTGTGCCCTGGGTTAGGAAGGTGATGGCCTGGGGAGGGTCAGGGTATAATCGGTCCCACTGCCACTTTGGGGAGGAGTGATCAAGGGGTCCTGAGACATTGACGGGCGTCAGGCAGCGGCTAGAGCCGATGAGGGCCCTGGTGTCGTCCACTTCTGAGGGGCTGCAGCTCTCTTTGGTGGGAGACTTCAAATCCCTCATTGTGATGGATTCGTCGCTCCGTTTGGGGAGATCTATCATCACAGCATCCGGATCCTCCTGAGGGAGCGACTGCTTGCTGCTGCCCAGTAGGTTCAAGGCTGGTAGTCGTAACCGGAAAAATCTTCCCTTTTCTATGGAGAAGAGGAGGAAGATTTTACCCCCCCCCCCCCGAATTCCTCATTATGCGGATGTCATGAAAGTAAAACGATCAGTTGATCACTTGTCACCTTGATAGCACCATTGACAAAATTTGAAAACCACCAAAATGGAAACAGCTGAATTTGTTGTGCACCATATGAAAAATGCTGAACCTTGGAATGCTTGGAAGGACTACCAGAAGGAGACTATCACTCTCCAAATACATTCCCATCCCATAAATGATTTGGAAAGCTACTGGATGTATTTGAGACAAAAGTAGAATTTCATGTGATAAGAAATATGTAAAATAAATAAATAAATAAATGCAGGTCCATAAGAACATCATGCAGTCTATTATATTGTTTTGCTAATTTGCAATACTAGTACCTCTTAATCATTGAAAGAACAATAAACTGACTTCTGGATTATACCAGAAAAATGATCAAGTGTATAGTAGCTTGTGAGCTGAAGTTAAACTGGGATCGAGTTACACAATATGGCAATCCTAAACATACAAGTAAATCTACAAAAGAGTTTCTGAGACAGAAGAAATGTAATGCTTTGGACTGGCCAAGACAAAGTGCCAAGCTCAGCCAGTCTAAGGTGTTGTGGAATGAGCCGAAGAAAGGAAATCTCAGTTAGTTAGAGCAGTTCTCCAAGGAAGAAAGAGCCAAAATACCTACAAATCAATGAGCACTATTGATTAACAGGAAGAGGATATTTGTTTGAGGTCATTACTGCTAAAGGCACTGCTGTCAGCAGCTCAGTGTAAAGGTGCATGCACGTTTGCTTACCAATGCTATGAGGTGAGATCCGTGTTTTCAATAGCGACCATGTGATCAGATCATGTTCAGGTTAAATAATGCAGGCATACAAATTATTCGGAAGGGTTGACAAAATTTCTCTTACTACTCTCCACTTATATTTTAAAATAGGATAGCTTTTTATTATTTGCATTTGTATTATTTAAATGGACAAAGTCAGTTATTCTCCCTGCTTGCACAAATAGCTTACATGATACAATCTATCATTTAAAACTCTTTTTAGTTGCTTCACTGTCTTATTTTCAGTTTTTCTGCTTCTCTCAATACTGTGTTTGTCTGCTGAACTTAATTTGAGGCTTCACAGTGTTATTTTTAAGTATGACTTGATCAAACAAATCTGACGTACGCCCAGTATTTTTCCCCCTCTTTGAAGTCTGTTGAATAATTTATTTAGATGACATTTGCTAAAAGTTTATTGACTGAATGTTACGTGAACGCTTGTCCACCTTGGACAAATATTATAGGGCAAAGCAATTTGTGCTATAAAATAATAGTCATAAGACCCCCTGAGTGTCTGGTGTATGGAAAAACATTAATTTTTTTGTGTGTACAAAGGTATAAAAAGGACTATGAGCTAATCACCCTCTGGGCATAGTAATGTCTATTCAGACCATCATGAATGCAATTTTGCTATATTTATACTAGGCCTTTGCAGCTAAGATGGAAAAATAATTATTCAATTTCAGATCAATTACTTCTTAATATGGTAGAACTGTATCCTCTCTCTTGGACTGCGCATTTCTATCCTGCTGTAGACGTGGGTGCTTGCAGCTTCTGTGTTGAATCGTTGTGTAGGTTCAGATGAAATGGTATCCCCAAACTACCGTTACTGTGTGCGTCTGTTCTCTGTGCTATATTGTGTTCCTGTTTGGAGGGTTCCCTCTACCGTTACTGTGTGCGTCTGTTCTCTGTGCTATATTGTGATCCTGTTTGGAGGGTTCCCTGCCTCATGCCCTACGCTACCTGGGATCGGCTCCAGGATCACTGCAGACTCGCACTGGAAGAGCAATGCGGAGGGATAAATGTTTCTTTATATTAGTGTTGCAACAACTGATAAAAATAAAAAATAGCTGACAACGAATTTTGTCATTGGTTGCATTTTTACAGGTTGCTGCGTAAATTGGGTATGGTGACGCCAACACCCAGCAACGCTGAAGTTAAGGCTAGTTCATACTTCATTTTTCCGCGTGCTATTACTATTGTGTACGTACTTCATTCGTCTGTGGATACAGACTGTCGCGCACATTTCTACAGCAAGGGCAGATGCATTGCACCGAACATGTACAAGTACTGTAGTGAAATGGGTAAACTTTTTGAATAGTTTTAAAGTTGAGCTCTCCACGGTATTTTGAAATCTTGCCAACAAAATAAGCTGTCCCCCCTCCCTGTTTTGGCCAATTTTATTGCCAAGATTTCAAAATAGCACAGTAGTGCTGCTTTTGAAACTGCTGTACACCGCTGTATGAAGTATAATTGTTGGCAAGCTTAATACGGAGGGGACAGTTGGTCTTTGTTTATATGCCACTTTGTCATGCTAAACAGAGATTCTGTACACCATGTAAAGGTTATATTACAGCTGTGACTTAATATCTTTTTTTTTTTTTTTTTTAAAGCATTTGCACTTTTGTTTAAACTGTGTTTTGGCCCAACTAATTGACATTAAAAACAAGCCTTATCTGTTTTGTTTGGTTACTTGTCCCTTGTTTGCTCAGTTTTCCTTTAACTTTTAGTGTTTGTTAATTTTCCCTTAGTCTCCATGCAGTGCTGTTTAGCTGTAATATGCCACACTTGTTCCTTGTTTGCCCTGAATCCTTGTGAGCAGTTATCTGGTTATGATTCTCACCTGTCCTGTATTGTTTTGTTAGCTGTATATTTAAGTACCTCTTCTTGTTCTGTTCTTTGAGAGTTCATTGTAGTTGAATGTCATTGATGCTACTTCCTGTCTGGTTGTCGCGCTGTTCTGGTGCTCAGTCCTGCTTCCTATGTTACTCAGTTCCTCAGTGTATTTGCTTTATGATTTCTTTCTTACATTCTTATTTCTCCCATTTTGCTTTGAACCACTGCAGACCTTTTATATTGAGCCTTCCCTCTCGTGTTCAGTTTTGCCTAATAAACCCCTTCCGTCTCAGACCTGCAAGTAGATCGTCACCCTTATTTCTGCCTGCATCAATACTCCACTGTGACATTCTGTATATATACTATATGGACACTATATGGAAAGTACTGGGACACACTTCTTAATCATTGAATTTAGGTGTTTCTTTCAGACCCATTGCCAAAGGTTTATAAAATCAAACACCTAGACATGCAGTCAGGTTTGCAAACATTTTTGAAAGAATGAATCATTCTGAAGGACTCAGTGCATTGAAGCGTGGTGCTGTCATAGGATGCCACCTCTGCGATAAGTCAGTTTGTGAAATTTCTTCCTTGCTAGATATTCCACAGTCAACTATAAGTGATATAATTGCAAATTGGAAGCCTTTAGGAACAACAGAAACTCAGCCATGAAGTGGCAGACCATGTAAAGTAAGAGACCAGGGTCCCCGAGTGCTGAGGCACACCGTGCGTTAAAGTCACTAACGCTCTGTTGACTTGATAACTACAGAGTTCCAACCTTCCTCTGGCATTAATCCCAACACACAAACTGTGCGGGGAGCTTCATGGAATGGGCTTCCATAGCCGAGCAGCTGCATAGAAGCCTCACATCACCGAGCGCAATGCCAAACGTCAGATGCAGTGGTGTAAAGCACGCTGCCACTGAACCCTGGAGCAGTGGAAATGTGGTTTGTGTAGTAACAAATCACGCTTCTCTGTCTGACAGTCTGATGGACGAGTCTGGGTTTGGCAGATGCCAGGAGAACTTTACCTGCCTGACTGCATTGTGCCAACTGTAAAGTTTGTTAGAGGAGGGATAATGGTATAGGGTTGTTTTTCAGAGGGTGGGCCAGGCCCCATAGTTCCAACGAAGAGAACTCTTAATGCATCAACATACCAAGACATTTTGGATAATTCTATCCTTCCATCTTCATGGGAACAGTCTGGGGGAGGCCCTTTTCTGTTCCTGCATGGCTGTGCCCCAGTGTACAAAGCAAGGTCCATAAAGACATGATTGGGTGAGTTTGGTGTGGAAGAACTTGACTGGCTTGCACAGAGCCCTGACCTCAACCCCACTGAACACCTTTGGAATGAACTGGAACAGAGATTGCCAGCCAGTTCTTCACATCCAACATCAGTGCCTGACCTCACAAATGCTCTTCTGGATGTCAACTCCATATTGATGCCTATGGATTTAGAATGGGACGTCATTAAAATGCCCGCAAGTGTAATGGCCAGGGGTCCCCATACTTTTGTCCATATAGCACAGTTTACCGTAAAAGATAGATAAAATAATCACATCCTATCCTTAGTTCACATCTGTCTACTAGTTATGAATAATGTGCCTCACTTTGGACAATAGAATGAGCTTAAAAAATGAATGCAAGTTTAAATCGATGATGCAAAGGTTTTGTCATGCTTTGGGGCTGCCTTGCAGCCTGGATGGGTGGAAATCATTGAAGGATTCAGGAACAATTACTGTGTGTTGTGACACATCACTCCCATAACCATCATTAAAATTATTTGCAATTTGTGCCACAGCAGGACTTCTGTTGGCTTGTGCCAGATGAGCCAGCATTAGTTTACATCTTGCATCGACAAGCCATGGACACCCAAAACCCTGTCATCGGATGGTGGTTTTTCCCTTCTTGGACCACAGTCGGTAGGTAGTCGCCACTGCTGACCATGTGCACCCCTCGAGCCTTACCGATTCTCAGGTGCTCTGGCCTAATTGTCTGGCTATAACGATTTGGCTCTTATCAAAGTTACTCAGATCTTTAAACCTGCCCTTTTCTGTATTAGACAGGTGAAATACGGGTAGCAAATGTTAGTGTACATTAGGGTTGTAAAGGGGCGGAAAGTTTCCGGGAAGTTTCCGGAAACTTTCCATCCCCATGGGAAGTTTAACTGGGGAATTTTGGAAATATTCCAAGTTGGAAACTTTGCATGGGAATTAGTGGGAATATATGGGAATTAACTGGAAAATTCCCAAAATTTTGCATCCCTAGTGTACATTTAATAAATGTCTTGTCATGTGTTGCTTTTATGAGATAATTGATTTTTATTTCAGGTGGGGGTGACAATGTTTTCATTCTTCAGTGTATATATAGAAATCTTACATATCGGTGTATATCCTGTTGTCATGATTGTTTATCATTTATCGTTGTTGGTTTTTTATATCAGGCTGCAGAGGAAACCTATGTATAAACTAGTTGAAATATAAACGATTGTAGGTGACGTCACGTTGGACTATCGAAACTATCTAAGCATTCTCATGCTCTTGTCTCTTTAATTCATACGGGCAACAAAAACAGAGCGGTCTGCCAGGATGAGAACGGCGCATTCATTACTGGCGACAAAAAAAAAAAAAAAAAAACGCACAGCTCTCGCAGCTGTCAGGCGAAAACTTGAAACCCCGTGATACAGGAATGACATCTGTTGTGAAACACAGTATCACTCTGTAAGCGTGAATAACCAACAGGCTATACATTTCAAGTGGAAAGTCTTTCGTTTTCACCCGTGGTGCTCCCAACACGATGGCTGTAAAATAAAGTTAGTGAGCAAACGAGTCTGGCAGCCGGACGGCAGTCACTAATCTGCTATCCAGTCCCTATTTCAGCTCCTGCTAACAGGAGCCAACCAGAAAGCCTGATTAGTGACAGTTATTCCCGCAAACCCCAACCTAACAGCATGACCCACTGTGTTTCCAAAATGACGGTTTGGTTTTTTTTTTCCTCCCCGTACAGGATGTGCGGCTACTCAGCGGCTGCTAATTGTGTTACATTTGCAAAATAGACAGCAAGTCATTTGGCCAATTTGGTCTTTGCCGCCATTTTTCCATCTGCCTTTCTGTTATTTATTGTTTGGAGTTTTCATTTGTCGGTGCTGCAAGTCCTGCAGCCGTCATTGGCTGATGCTATTATTGCTTGCTAATGTCACCGTACGCTGACAGTCTGCTACATATGACAATTTCGGATTTGAGGCGCTTACCACGCCACTCCACCACCTGTAGCGGGTCAAGGGACCATCTCTGCACATGCACGTTTGCGCAACACCAGTCACGTGAGGGTAGATTGATTTAATTTGCGTAGCTTTTCCGCTGTTTGTGCAACTTCATCTGGAATACAAGTGCAGAAATTTCCTTTCATACTTGCATGTGCATTCGTAGCACCACCATCGCACCCATGAAGTGTTTAATTTTTATACCCAAAAACAAAAAAATAAATCAGCAATCATTTCCTGCAGACGCATTAATTTTTCATTTCCATACAGCAGCTATCAATCCCTCTGCTGTAAATCAGTAAGAAATCAGCATGAAGACAGCTATATAAATAACCCATTTTAATTAAACACATTAAATAAAGGCACTAAATGTACCAGTGTGAATGAAGCACGGTGAAACCCAGAGCTTTTCTTAGCCACACTGGTGTATATAAATTAAATAAATGAGCTTCCTTATCTTGTTATATAAAGTGTGCCCAGTGATGAGGCTTCCTAAGCATATAGCATTACTCTCTCTCAGCCCTTTTGTATGCTGGTATCTCCAGGCACAATGAAATGAGATTTTTTTTTTTAATTGGACGACAGTTTCTGCAGGAAACAGTAAGCCATATGCGTTAAATGTATGCAAAATATGGATGCAATTGCTAATTAATTCATATACATCACAATAAAATGAGTTTGGCTTTTGAATGGTATGTGTGGCAAACTCAATCTATGTAGTTACAACCATTTTTGCTTGTTGGTGTAGGGCAGAATATATATTTTCCCATGCATTGACTAGGGGGGGCGTGTGGCTCAGTGGATTAAGCATCTGTGCCCGTGATTGGAAAGTCGTTGGTTCAAGCCCCACCCCCAACCCCCAGCTCCCCCCCTCCCAATGCTACAGAGGTACACACCATATTCACCTTCTATATTAATGGCACCCAGTCCCCATGTATCACCTACTAGGTTTTCTTTGGTATAGAACAGGGGAGAAATTACTGATCACTTGTTTGTTGTATTGCCACTGTGGTTAAGCTTCTTTTTTTTTTTAAATTTGTGCATTAGTGGTTGGTTTATGAATCATGGCAATTACTGCTTCTGTGGCTGTGGATTTACCATGTGCGTTTGTTGGCAGACAGACAGGAGTCCAAGTAGACTTGTGTAGATTTGGGCTGGGTTAATGAACCACAGCTAGAATCACCTAAATTGGATGTTACTGCTTGAACCAGTTGCGGCCGCAATATGCCAGCGTATAAAGATTATAGGATGTGGGAGAAGAGCAGAGCGTACCTGGGGGGAATTTTTTTTTATTGCTGCTGCTGATCTCAAGAGACTTGGCAGTTTTAGGCGTTTTGGTGCCAATGTGCTGAAAACTCCCGTGGAGGGACGAATGACAAACCATAGGAGGGCCTAAGGGGAGCTGAAGCAGCATTTCAGAGACTCTGCCTACGACCTGCTTTTCTGGTTACTCAGGTCACCTGGACGGATGCCGCGTCACGGGTGGCCGACTGCGCTTGCTAAGTATAGAGTTGTCTGAAAAGTTATGCTGGGATCTAGAAGTTTCCTTTTATTTGCACACTGGGACCATGTGGACGGACCAACCGACACCCAATGGAACAGCAGATCCAGTCCCCGCTGCAGATGGAGCTGGTTGAACCCTGATATTTTGACATCACCCTGGATGATATTTATTTTCCTGTTGCTGCTGGTTTTGTGTTGTGTTGACCTGATGTTTGTTTGGAACCTCAGACCGCAGTAGAGCCAGGTTTCTGTTGGGACATCAAATAGTATTATTTGGGGCTTCCTGAATTTGTTTTTATGATCTTTTAGGTCTGGGTTCCTGGTCTAGGTCTGGTCCCGGTCACCTACTATCTGGTAGGCTTTGTATCCTTCCTGGCTTCTGATGAACCACACCTGTTCTCGGGTAAATACCAGGAACAGTGCAGCTCATCAGAAGCCAACTAAGATAGAAAACCTGCTGGATAGTAGCTCTCCAAGACCGGAGTTAGAGACCTGTGTTAAGTTTGGTATTAATTGTGTTATTGTTTTAAAGTTCTTATTACTTATTTAATATTTAAACTTCTAATTACACTGTGCGGCAACTTTGCTTTCAAAATACAGTATCTCTGTCCTGGCTCAAAAGTTTGTGGGAATAGACATCTTCTATACATCCGAGGCATAGGAAATTAAAAAATAACACTTACTGCCCAGGAACAACAAGAAGAAAAATTGGTACATGGCGTTATACTGTATAACAAAGAGAGTTTTTATGTTGGTGGGTCTTCTGGTTGTTCTGTGGGATCTGTACTTATTAGGCTGGGGGTTGGACACACATACCAAACTGTGTAGTTTGAACTATGGTCAAATACTCGGTGCTAATAACTGAACTGCTGCTGGAGCAAAACAGGCACTAGAGCTCGAGTGGGTAAACGTGACTTGATGTGGATGGGAACTTTCTGCATTTTTTCCAGGGGTCGCTGGTTATGCCAAACCATGTGCGAAGGTGCATAGTGTTTGAGCGCCAAATCCAAGCATGTTTGGAGACCAGATAGTGCTTGTGATTATGTTCTGGGTGTGTGTTTTTCCATAGTAAGATGAAACCGGGTATTTGATGGAACATTCCATAAGGTGGATAATAGTGAAGCCATTACTTTGAAATTTATATCTAGGAACATACCAAAGGTTTATTATTTTAATCATTGGTGACAATGAGATCAGGGCTCTTACAAAAAAGAGTTGAGTATAATAAAGACAACATATGACTTAAAGTTAAAATTGCTTGAAGCAATTGCATTTTCATTATCCATTATAATCTCACATGAATTATTTAAATTGATAAATAATTCCCAGCATAATTATATTTTGAGTAATAGCAGCATGTGTCAAATCATAGAGAAGTATAGTACAAAAGAATGTAAAGATAATCATAAATAATTTCCTTGCATATATGTGTTTAATAATGTCAAGATGTAACCTGATAAGTCTTGAATTACCCACATCCTGTCAGACAAGTTTTCAGACATATTCAGGTCACTGTTCATAGTTTGCAGGTGATAAAAGTTTCCAATATTTTTTTTCCCCCACTCATGCTATTAGAAAACTATTTTTGCCCTAATATTTATATGTATCAGGCTTTATGATTGAGGACCCCAGACTTGTCTGGATGTGCCAAGTGAGGGTCTGTACTTCTCAAATGCTGTCCTTTCCGAGCGATTTAGTCCCTTTATAACAGGGAACACTCACCCTGGCTGGATGAGTCAAGTATGATGCACTCTGGACAATCTGCACACCCCTGATATCAACTTCCACTGTCTGCTGTAGATCTATTTACTGTTACAGTGACATTCTAGTCATCCGCTCTTCTGGCTTTAAGGAACACATGAAAAAAAGATTCAATATGGAAGAAAAGAGAAGAGTTCTGGGCTGGCTACTCACTGTGGTCAGATTTGGGTGGAGTTGTTTGGCCTAGCTTCTCCAGAGAGCCGCTGCTTCCCTCGTCCAGCATGTAATCAAAATTTAGGATGAGCATCATCACCACACCTTCCTCGTTCTTCACCGGGATTATGTGAGTGTTGCACAGGAAGTCGGATCCTGCAAGAAGATACGTGGCTTTGTCATTTCCTGTGCGCTTGTTACAGGAAATACCCTCAAGCAGCTTAATTAGTCTTACTGGAGAGCTGTGAACCTCATGAAAAGCTGTTTGTGATGCAGCGATTGAATTCAGGGCACCGGAAACATCTGGTTGTTTGTGTAGCACATTGTTAAGTGATGTTCAGGTAAGAATGGATGTTCACAGAGTGCCCTAGTACCCCCAATACCCATAAACACTGACAGCTATTAGGAAGAGTAAAACACTTACAATTTAACTATTTAAAGGTTATCCTTTACTGCTTACTCTTGCTTGTCCTTAATTACTGTTTCCATTTGTTGAAAATGTTCAGTGTGGCGAAGTATTCGTATGTAATATACTGTAGCTACGCTTAAATGCAGTATAGCTGTAATAATTTTGTATTGCAGGTCTTTCTGAGTGAGTGTGTGTATGTGTTGCACCTGGATTTACTTCAACCACAGCTGCACCTATCCAGTTAAATACATCGCTGTAAAACTCAACGTGCAATAACGCTTTGTGGCGAATTAAAACCAGAACGTTCAGCACTTGAGAGTACTGTACTGCTCACAAATTGTTATATCCAAATGCCGCTCAGTGTCATGTTAAAAACAACTCAAACAAGAACAAATCATTTAGCCTCAGGCATGCCTGGAAGCTGAGTGTTCTTGCTGTTCAAAATGCCAAAAATATATACCAGGTTCCCCTAAAAACATTCCGTGTTTCTCAGTCAAGACATCGACATTAAGCCCAGCCAGCAATCATCTTGATTTGAAAACTGATATGAGAGTTCAACTCTTACTGGTGTTTTATTAATGATCGCACGCCACGCATAACTATGCATCTGACCCATAAAGGAGGAAAAACATCTATATTAAGCATTTCATCTTAAGATTTGACTGATCTTTAGATGAATGCTTAGATGCTTGCTGTCAAAACTACTTCTAGCTTAATAGCCAGACCAAAGCAGCAGAGGGCAACCAGCCAGAATGTTTTAGAGAAAGTGAGTGGTATGAGTTTAGTATCTATCAAGAACAATAACAACAATGCTACTAGGAAACAAAATGCATTTCTCTATAACAGACAATCAATTTTTCTGCTACATGAATAACTACAGCTGCCTATGTAATACATTGGAAGCAGTAAAACAGTGCTTTAGTTTTTATTAGGCTTAGCTAAGATAAGTACTATTTTTATAATTATATTATTGTTATTGTTGTTTATTATTAGATATAGTCTAGTCATTGTGGACTCCTGCTTGACCATATGAGGGCATTTCTCCAAAATATCCTGTCTTCCATCTGGCTCTTCTGGCTTCCCAATGGCACTACTTATATGACATGGAAATTAGTGTAGTAATTTGTTTGTGATACTATAATTAAAAAGAGAATATTCATAACTTTTTCTAGTTTTTTTCGTAACTTCATGTGCAGGGAGCTGATTATAGCAACGTGAAATACTGCTTGCTTGTTCATTAGGCTGCTCTTGTGCAGAGACAGCAGAAGGAGAAGTGATTGGAAGGAGAAAATAATCACACAGGTCTGTCCATCAGTCATCTGGATTGCAGTGTTATGTGTCCTGTCCTACATGTGAGAAGAACTGCCGTAGTGTGACGTAGATGATTGTTCAGGACTGTATCACGTCCTACTGCATTAGCGCTGCCGTCTGATGGAAGGAGGGCTCTCAGACCAGAGCTGGAAAACACGGCCTGCACCATTATGGAACCAAAGCACCCTCTTACAGTTAAGGCCAGGTACTTAGAGGGGAGAAATATACCTCAGAGGTTCGTATCTTTCTGAAAATAACTATTACTTAGAAGTCTTAGAAGTTTCTTGCATCAAAAGATCCACGGATAGGCCTCTTCGGGTATGATGAACTGTCCTTGCTCGGTGGTGTCGCTGTAGGTTTCGGGCACCGACCTTTCCGTGACGCAATATGGTCACAACATAAAGATGCCCATGCATTTAGTCCTACAACAAGTATAGCTTAGCTGTCACACCTGACAGGCGGATTTAAAGCAGGTGTATGGGGGAGAATTCTCCTCCATAATCTATTGTTATTCCTCAGGGCGATACTGCCTTCAAGACAAAGTTCTAGTGATGTCAGTGAGTCCACCGCACTAAAGATAAGATGGGTATTATCCAGCCATGAAATATACAGTACATATTTCTGGGTAGAGAAGGAGAATAAATAAAGTCAGGATATCCATCTTCCGTGATTTATCCAGTCCAGGGTTGTGGTGAGCCTCAGGCTCGTCCCAAGAAGCAAGTCAGGGGACACCCTGGACAGGATGCCATTATTATGAAACCAAAGTGTGCAATCTGCATTCATAACACATTCTCTTCAGAATGTACTCAGAATCTCAGGAGTGCTTCCTTATTTATTTTTCTCGGTTTTCCATAAAAAAATGGTATGACCCCTTTGTTCCCCTTCAGGGAGAACATTTATGCGTAAGAAGAGAATGGAATAAAAGTCTCCCAGCACCTCACATGCAAATTTCCCCTTTCCCCCACCAAGGACACATATTAACAGTGCTTATAAGTGTCTTCTCACATCCAGACTGGCAGCTGCATTAATTAGCAGAATGCTTCCCATTGGACTATATATAACAAGCAAGTGGCAGGCTTTGTGTGGAAAAACTACTGTAACTCTGGGGGTGTCCTTTAATTTCTGGAATGTTCTGCAATTAGCCAACATGACCCTGTCCCCAAAAGACGTCCGGTCGTCTTTGCCCTGTGAGCTGTGTGTATATGCGCGCGTGTCTGTTTACTAGTCCGCACTATTTTCACGTTCATTCCAATGACTCGACGTTTTCCAGATGTGAGCCTGCCCTCACCCAGCATGCAGCGTTGCGGCGAAACCGCCGCAGGTGACCATGCAGGGCTGCCGTGTTTTTAAAGCCCCCCCCCGCTGGCCGTACGGCTGGGCGAGCAGCGTGGTGTCAGATAAGCTGTTTGGCTCCAAATTCTGGATTTCAAGCGCTATGCTGCTTATCTTCATTGGTGGAGATAAAAATATATATATTTTAAATTAACTTAAAGTGCACTAGGAATTTCAGTGTGTTCCATTAAGAGAAACATTTATTTAAATGAACTGTAACATTTATAAGTGAAGTATTTGGTTATTATATAACAGTTAAAATTATATCGAGTTTTGGTCAGAACTGGCTTTAAATTACTTCACACCCTGCCACCCTGTTCTGGGTAAGTGGCTGGAAAAGGAATAGATGAATTCTTAGCTGATTTCCCAATTTCCTGCCCATGTAGGAAACTATTGATGATCAGATTAGTAAACCAAAACGGACCTCCTGATGCAGGTTACAGGGCAGGTTCTCAGTACAGAGAGAAAAGAAGGTCACTGTATAATTAAGGCCTGACTGGATTTGGCTATTTAATCGAACCCAGCATTTTCTTTCAAGGTTTTGGAAACGGAGATACAAGTAATACAGAATTATGCTATTACTTATATATTAATTAATAACAAACATCTTAGTTACATACTAATCTCATGTTAATTCATCATTAATGAATCTTGCCATTTATCTCAAGCACTGTTTACCTATTAATTCTGTAAACCTGTGTGAACTAATGCAGGACCTACTAAGGAACTACTCAAGGAACTAGTCATGTATAACACAAGTGAAATACTGATCTGTTCATCATTAATGAATCATGACACATCTACTATCAAGTAGCGACCGCATCTATTCATGATTTGTACTTTGTAGTCCATTTTAGCACCATAGTTGAATGCAGGAGTGAAATTTCAAAACACCTTTAGGGAAACTTGTAGAGAAAGAGCAGTATTTTCCACAGATGCTTTATAACATTCTACAGTTTCTCTTAACCTGCAATGCAAAACAGCTAATTTCATATACAGTAGCCTTAAATATGGTTTGTATCATATAAGATTCATGTAACTTATATAACTAATATTTATAAAGCACAAATACAAGACCGTGCTGAAAAGAACCCATAAAAGAGAGGAAATGAAAGATTCTTTGCAGACTGTTGCAATTGTGCAGTGTATTCCTTGGGGATGCCCTTCATTGTGCTAGAATAAAGTGTACAATTAAAAGTTACTCAAAATCTAGTTATCTGTGTGTTTCAGCAAATATGAGCATCAGATTTTCTGAGCCTTTCTGCTTCTATGAATTGCACCAAATTCATGAATCAAAGCAGGTGCACTGTATACTTGGATTAAGGTTTTGCAAACACTGGTGTAGAGAATTACTTCTCCAACACGCTGACCAGCAAAGGGGCTGTCAGTGATCCGTGATCCTCAAAAAGCACCAGCGCAGTCCTGTCAATTTCCAACTGGATCCCAGAGAGCTGGATGTTGTACAACTGGGATGTTCCCTTCACTGGCCTCCATCACGGTAGCTGTGCACATCGATTGACTGGCGATTGAGGCATTTAGATGCCTGTTTCCAGCTAGAATGTGACCACCGGTCAATACGTCCATTCTGAGGCTCAAAGTAAGCCAGTCACTCAGAGTGCTTATTGCTGCATTAGATCGTTTAACATAAATAAATAAAGACAATCCTCTTCAATAGAGAATGAATTAAGAAGCACGAAGAGTGAACTTGAAATGAAGCAAAACTGAAGTGGTCTCTGAATTGCTCATAGTTTATGATTGTGTGTGAGTGTGTGCCCTGTAATGGACTAACATCTCATCCACCCTCAATGCCTGTACACCACACCACAGCTCTGTAACGGATAGGGGGATAAGGAAGATGCTGATGAAACAAAACTATTTATATATATATGAATAGATATACATAGTGTATGCCCCTCTTTCCAAATGTAATTGATTAGGTTGATCCCAGTGCGGCTCTAAACTGTTGATCTTCCTGAAATCGAAACGGCCAACAAGTTGCAGAGTTGAGACTGTAGACGTTAAATGTCAGTCGGGTGATCCGGAGCACTGTGACATTACCGTCATGTGCCACGGTGCAGTACCTCCAGTGAAAAGGCTTGCAGAGGGAAAATCTAATTAGTCTGAAAATGAATTTGGTCTTGCCGTCAGAGGATAGCCTTTGCAAATGTCGCTCGCAAAGCGATTTCCGTTTTATCCTGCCGAAGCCGCACGTGACGACGGTGCGGGTGTCAGGCGATGAGGGACGGCTGTTATTTGAGGACAAACCGGTCTGATCTACTGACCCACCTTCGACGCGTCAGAATCAGAACAGCATCTATGGGCATCGGACTAGAAACAGTCTAAAACCATCCATCAATCCACCCATTGTCCATACACCTGTTCGTCCATCCATCAATCATTCGATTTATCCAACGCACGGTCACGGCGAGGCTATTCCAGGAAGCACAGAGCAGAAGGGCCTCGACACAATGGAAACGCATCACAGGCTACACACTGATTCACCTAACCGCTCGGGAGGAAGCGCACGGCACATGGGGAGGACATGCAAACTCCACAGGCACAGAGTCAGGGGAGCGATTGGAACCTCCAGCCCTGAAGATATGAGATGACAGTGTTGACAGAGCCCAGTCCAGAAATCCACAGCAATACATTTCTCAAAGGCAGTTTCTGTAGTGGTGTTTTCTATGCAAATATTTTTTATGACGTTAGTTTTCTCTCCTTGCAATTTGTTTTTTGTGCAGATGACTACAAATTGTGTTGCAGTATTGGCACAAGTGTCCTCTCTCTCTCTCTCTCTCTCTCTCTCTCGCTCTCTCTCTCTGACATCTAGGGAGGAACCACAACAGAGAGAATCTTGCTGTAATCTATTCTATATTTGTCCTTAGTGTGACTGGAAATATACAGCAGTGTTACTTAACCCAGTCCTCGGGAACCCCCAGATGGTCCACATTTTTGCTCCCTGACAAACAGTCCATGTTTTTGCTCCTTACCAGCTCCAGGTAAACGTGGACTGTTGGACGTCAATCAGATTGAGAGTCACTGATATACTGTACAGAGCTGATGCTGGTCCGCAGTTTATATGGGCTGTTTTCTTCGTGTCACAACAAAAAGATGTTTGAATAATAAACGCTGGTGTGAGACTATGATATGTCTATGAAAGTGTGACAGCAATTTCAAAACCTCTCCTAAAATGACCATAATATTTGCAGCAACCATCCAATACCACCATGCATTTTTTGACTTGACCACTACCCCACCTTGATTGGCTAAATAATACCCCATTGAATTATTTAACAAATCAAGATAATTGATTATTTCATCTGGTGGAGAAAATGAACAAATACATGAAATGGCTGAGGCGGCGGTACACTCAAGTCGTGGCCCTAGAAACATCAAGAAATAGTTTTAAGTAAAGTGTAACTAAAATATCTGAAATCAAAAGTGTATTAATGGAAAGCACATACACATAAGGTGAATTTAGTTAACCCTTCCTAAATCTAAATAAACCAGGTAAACTATATTTGACTAGATCGCGTGTATTACACTCCAGCACAGTAGGGGGCGATAATGCAGCAATTTTGCAGTAAAATAATTATTATTGTCACGCCTCCACGAGCGTCAGACATGATTTTGGCTGAAGCAGACGGGTGTCAAGGAGTTTGATTCTGTGAGTTTTTTTATTGTCTATAGTTCTTGTCGTTTTTTGTGTTAACAATACGTCTGTCATTTATGATGTAGCTTACATATTACTAAAAACACTTTAGCACATGTCTTCTCTGCAACTTTGCAGATTAACGTTACACTTTTAAGTTATTAAGCAAAATAAAACCTTTTTCTAGGGACCACTGATTTAAGCATAATGTATTTTGTCAGCAATCTGTATTGTCATTTCTTTTGTTTTAGTCCAGACTTAAACTTGAGCTATAGGGTTAACTGTCAAAACGTAATAAATGGTGTGAGAATAATTATTATGGACAGTGTGCTGGAAAATACTAATTTGTCATTTTGTATGCCATCTTTTGCAGAATGAGAGCATTGAACTCAGGAGGTACTGTGTCATTAGAGGTCTATGTGTTTACCTCAATGAAGACAGCAACACTCTCATCACGGATTACTTGGTCAGTAGCACCATTTTATTTGAGATTTTAAGATTTAACTTGTTATATATTTATTTTGTGTGTTGTGTTTGTTTGTTTTCTCCATGCCCTTGTTTGTTTTTTTCCACTATTTGGAGGTCAATGGTGCGGAAGCGAAGGGGGAGGTCTCTCAGACCACCATGGGGATCTCCGTGATTCGCAGTGAAGAGGATGTTGGAGTGGCGATTGAGGGTGTGGAGCTGCTTAGCAAACTGAGCAGTGTCTCCTCTGGGTGTGTCGTGCCTTTTGGAATCATTTACACACTCGACCGGAGCTATGCCCAGGAACTTAAATACACATTTCAGTTCTTCCAGAAAGTGCTGATGAACTTGGATGGCAACAAACTGTCCCCAAAGGTTCAGACACTTAAAATCGAGATGCTTCAGTCAGTGCTCACAGGGAATGCACTGAACAGTTGGGCTGTTAGGATCTGTTCCATCCTATCTGTCTATGTTTATTGTATTTGCCAAAAATGTCAGTGTTTTGTTTTCCAGATGTATAATATTTCATATAAGTTTATTTGAATACTTGTTTTACCTAAATATGCTGGGGGAACTTTGTGCTGTTACATTTGTACTGTTTGTACTGGGTTTACTGTACTTGGAATAATGTGTTTTTAATTGTTTTTGAAAATGTCAGTGTTTTTGTTTTCCATAAGATATAATAGAAGTTTATTTTTTGATTACCTGTTTTACTAAAAATGGTGAAATATTATTGTGCTGTTATATTAGTACAGTGGGATTTGCTGTATTTGGAAAAATGCGTTTTTTACTGTTTTTGATAAATGTGGCGATAAAGGTGCAGAACTGTGAATGTCTTTTTGTGATTTATTACAGGAGATGTGAAATCAAGGTTCATGAAAACATACATTAACTTTACTCAATAACTACATATAAACACTGAAGTTTTATGTAAATGTTCTTAACTCAGTTACGTGTAAACACATAAGGCTAATGTAAAACTTCACATTAACTCTAATTCATCATTAACTCATAATGATCAAGTAATGTTAAGGTGAAGTTTTATATAACCCTTATGTGTCTAATTATTAGAGAAAGTTTACATAGGAATTTAAATTAAGTTTAATTTACTTAAGTAGACTCCGCATGATAGAAACAAGACCCTTTACATTAAACTTATATAATAAAATTACATGGAAAATTGTCATGTAAATAAAATACATAAAGTCTAAGTTTTTCACCTAATTTTTTTTTTGAGTGTAGACGAGTTTATGAACCAAAGCGCACTTTACTCAGCTTTCCAACAGGATATCAGTAATTTTCTGGAAAAATTCTTGTTTATTTTTATTGTTACTGTTAATATGCATATCTTATAATGTTAAATTGTGTTTTTTTCTGAGCAAACATGCAATTACTACCAAGAAACATAGCCTTAAACGTTTTCATTCACTGCCTAAGACTTCTGCACAGTGCTGTACACACACTTGGCATACCGGCAAATCTGCTTCTTGCTTCTCTGTGAATGTCACATCTCCCAAGCCCGGAGATGCAGGCGTTATTGATTTTACATTTTTTCCGCCTGACTCTGTAGCCTAATAGACGGGCTGGTGCTATCGGGAGACCTCAATCCCTGGCTGCTAGCAGGCGGCGGAGCTTCATGGAAACACGATACCCCGATTGCCGTTTCCATTGAAAAGTATCGCTCTTTTGGACAATTTTCGGGCAATTGCCTCACTATTCCTTCAATCTCTGTAGTGCCGAGGTTCTCGTAAGTACCATCAGCTGGCGACAGTTGTGTATCGATCAACATTGTAAAAGCTTTATACATATAGTTTTTAGCTTCAGATTTAAGAAGTGGATCACACTCAAGTACTAATGGACTGTGTCATAACTTACAGTGAAAACAGCATTTTTTACACACCACATATTCTGGCAGGCCAACTGTGGTCATGCTTTAGTTATTTAATTAAAAGTCTATCAGTTTAAATATCAGCTAAGTTCCATTTGATTTCGTCTTATTGCTAACATGATTTCATCGGGTGTCTGATGGTGCAGTGAATTTAATTACCATAGATTGGAAGTGTTTGGTCTGTCAACTTCATGTGAAAAAGTTACACATCTCCGCAGTCTATCAACTGTGTTACATACCTACATTCTCTGTCACTTACACGCCTTTGTTTGATTTGCACAAAAATGCTGATGAATTCCTGTGATTAATGGGGAACAATTTAAGTTCTGAGTTAAATGAGAAAGTTTGGAAATGGGGGAGGAAGCAGCTTATGTCGTTATTAAACATAAAATGTGCAACCAAAACTATCCCAGGACAGCAGTGGAAATGAAAATTAAAACACAACTATTTACAGATCACTCCAGAAATAACTCTTCAATCTTTTTAATATGTGCAAAATCCACACAGCTTGGGGGAGAAAAAAAAATAATTAAAAATATATAACAAATCCACCCCGTGTTAGAAAAAAAAAAATCTGATGGCAGCCCATAATCCATAGCAATAAAACTGGAACATGCAAGATGCCTTTCCCAGTTAGTAAATCTCAGGTCCTAATGGTATATGGATATTTATGGACTCAGAGTACTATCGCCAACATCCCTTATTAATAGTTAAAAATTTAAAGGATATCTGATACAATGTATCTCATAAAGCTGCTCATGTAATACAGTTGTCTTGCATAGTCATTCTCAGAGGAAGCCTTGTAACTGTTTTTTTTATTTTTTTATTTTTAATGAATACCTGAATTTATGTTAGAATATACAAAATTATTCCCGTAGTCTGCTATAGGGTTGCTTGGCATGGTGGCTAGCAGTGTTGCCTCACATATCTGAGTTTGCAGGGTCAAATCTTGCCCGGGGCTTTGTTTGTGTAGGAAGTTCCGACGTTCTGTGGGTTCCCTTCTGCAGACCAAAATCACGTGATTCGGTGAGCTGGTAATGCCAAGTTGCTCGTAGTATGTGTGTCCTACGTTATGCTGACATCAATCCGGCCTGTTTTCAGTGACTTCCTGTAGTTGAGCCCAGGTTCCCCACAGCTGTGATAGGATATTGGATGAATGATGCTCCAGGATGGGCTTTAAATAGCGCCAGTGATGATAACCTACATGCTCCATTGCTGTTTTATCTATATAAATTTAGAATATGACTCTAGAACACTCTATTAGTCTATTATACGTCAGGGGTTGAAATAAGTTTTCTATGTGAACGGATACTCATATTTACCTATTTCAGGAGTCCTCATTTTTATTAAACGAAACAGATTTTTCTTTTCGTTTCAAGATTATGGGCAAACGTGAAAGTTTATCCGTATATATTTACATGTATTTATTTAGTAGATGGTTTAGTCAAAATTATATATAAGTGAGGAAGGTTTGGAGTCAGAGCGCAGGGTCCATCAGCGTCCAGCCCCCTGGAGCAGGCAGGGTTAAGGACCTTGCTCAAGGGCGATATAATCACTCTGCTGGCCACGGGATGCAAGCCCATGACCTTCTGGACAGAGGAACAAACTTATAACCATCTAAGCTACTACCCACATACATACGCCAGTCAAAGTTCACCTGCCAGTAGATTCCAGAGCATGTCAATAACTCTACAGGTCAGGTTTTTGTTCAAGAGTAAAAACTGGCAGTGAGGCTTCCAAACAGTGAGACTTCCTAACAGTGAGGCTTCCTAACTCATAGTACGTGGAATCATCCCGTGCTATTAGTTACCACATATTTTAACCTGATCCAGCTAAAGAACCAACCGCAAGGGGGTTAACCTGCTGACTTAGGGAAATCCCATTCATCCATTTTCCATATGCATTCATTCAATTATTCATTCATTCCATTGCTTATCCACAATAGGGTTGCACTGAACATCTTTTCCAGGAAACACGATGGACATGATCTAAGGGAAACTTTAACGGGAAGTCAGTGCATGTAAGACTCTGTCTGGTGACCAAAGTGGACAATGTGAATGACGTTTACGGCTGGAATTCTGCCTTAAAAACGCAAGGCAAGATCTTAAATCGAAATTTGTTAGATAGCAGGGGGTGGAGGGTTACAAAGAGTGGAGATCTTCAAAGATTTTTGATCCATTTGAAGCAGCTTAACATAACCTCTTCTTGTTTTTGTCAGAACGATTGAATATGTAGAATGAGGGGCATATTAAATGGTTTGGCTGTGTGTGTGGTGAGTCCTGCAGGTGTTTAATTGAGTACAGATGGTTGGCATTGTCTCCGAATTGGCGCGTGCTTCAGCAGATGAACTGTAGCATGTTCACATACCATCATGGTGTGAATTTCATGTTGAAGGACTGGTTTTTTTTTGCATTATATTGCCTTGGGGTGGAGGGGGAGCTGCTTACTTCCCGTTATATATTGCAAATTGTTTCTTTCTTCATCCGTAGAGGAAAAAATAACTTTAAATACTCTCCGATTTGTGATAGGAACTGCCGAAACAAAAAAAAAATACTGCACACTTATGGTATCCTCAACCTTGAGGTAAAGACTTAATGTCATTGCGGTACAGAGAGAGACTCCTGCTGTTTTGTCTTCAGGCTGTATGAGCAGCTCAGTGAAGTTTTTAGTTTCCTTCAGTGTGACTGTTGATATTACCGAGCAGTAAATCTACAGAAAGGTCGTAAATTAAGGTCTTATTAATGGCAGTGAGAAAAAAAAAACATCTATATCATGGGTTTATTAGAAGATCACATTTTTATAGGACATTTTGTTGATCATCACTGACTTGGAGGCTCGATTTAGGGATCGTAAAGAAAAACAATAAATATGTTGATTTATAGGTATATAAATGGATATGGAGTTTGCATTCCCCTTCACTAGGATTATGAGTTCATGAAGCAAGGCCAATGTGCGACTTCTCTGGCTGCGGCAGATGAACACATGAGAGGATTTCAGCCTGGTGCCTGGTGTGTGGGGCGACTGAAAACACACCAAGATGAGTAGTATAAATAAAAGCAGGTCAGGTGACCGTCGTCAGCGAGCTAAAATAAGAACGTTCGCTGCGAAATGGTGGGGTATTTCTGAGGGAGCACTTTCATATATTCTAAAAATATCCCCCCCAGCTACTGACTTCCTGAGGCAGCCGGACATCTCAGCACTGCCAATCAGGGGGAGACTGCACAGCTGGACCAGGGACCGGGGGCACCAGAGCAGGGGGTAGTTGTCTTGGGGGGGCCCTTCTGGCTGGATGTCTCCAGGCTGCACAGACTCATTAAAGCAGCTGAGACTGACACTGCGTCTTCCATCAATTTTTAATTGGAGAATTATTAAATCTGACTATTGGCTGGCATTCAGTGGAGGCTTCCTTTCACTGTGATATCGCAAATTGTTTCTTTTACTAAATGTGTTGCAATATTCAGGGTTATACAATAGGGCTGTGATAGGGTCAGACCTACATACTGCATTGCAGAACGTTTCATCTACTGCTTCTATATTGCATGAGCAATCGATCGATCAAACCCTGCCCTTTGAGGGAGCCATTCTGCTGCTGAGAAGCTACCATTAACCAGAACAGACTATGATTCTTCCTACTTATATAGCCACAACCAGGGCAATTCAAGTAAATAGCCTGTATGAGAGTACAAAATGATGACCCAATCTGGGTCTCGAACCAGCAGCACGCTGTTCATACCCCTAACCCACTACTACAGCTGCTGGCATTGTTCACTGACCTACTCTACCACCACACCTGGGAATGTGTAGATGTTTGCTCCCAACTGAAACTTGTTCAAATGTGATCAGATCGCCAGCATAAACGAAGCAAAGTCAAACAAACAAGCAAACAAACAAACAAGCAAACAAAGCACAAGCAAGAAGATCAAACAGACCTCTCCCTTAGGTCCTACACGGTAAATACTCAATCAAACTGAAGCGATACCAGGTGAGCAGTGGTGCTGAGTAGGACAGCGTGAAGTCGTGGCTGGCTGTGTAATGCTAAGGCAATTTGCAGTTTGGCACTATAATATTTTAATCAAGATGCTTCAACTCTATCTCCTATCCAGTTATATATAATTATGATCGTAGACCTAATGACATCCGATGGCCAACTAACCAATGCAGTTCATTTATAAGAAGGACAGTAATAATGTCCGAGAGGCATTTCCTCTCTGGCTGAACCTGAAAAAGCAGTTATGTAGGATTAATAAAGTCATTTTACTGTTTTTTTTTCTTTGGTGATATATTCTAATGGCATTCAGGAGTTACAATGCTAAGAACATTCACCACTGAGTCATTAAGAGAGCATCCAGGAGCCATTAAAGGAGCTTTTACTCATACTGCGGCATTAACATTGTTAGAGGTAAACCATAATCATAACATTACCGTCATTTTCCAAGTAGGCTGAAGCTAAAACAATAAATGAATGAATATAACAAAGCATTTTAGTATGCAAATGACAGGGTTGTATGGCACAAAAATTTCTGTGAAACGGTAAATGACTCGGTCTTGTAACACGATGTACAATGGTATCGTACTATGGAACCCATATGGAATTTCCCATTTTCAAGATTAATCTCTCATACATGGTGCCTTTGGGTTAGCTTTGTCAGATAAAACTCAAAAAACGGCTTTAGGTGCGACTAGCCTGTGAATAGCCTTCGGAATGATCCGATTTGGACACTGTAAGCAATCTCGTAATTATGGATCTGTACTATAGCAACTACCAGAAGAGCTTTGTTGGTGGTGTCACCTTTTGTGGTGGGGGGGGGTGTTGAACTTCCATGATTGACCAAACTCCTGATAATTGCGCAGTGCATCTTTCCATTGTAAGGAAACACCTCGGAGGGGGGTAGCCAAATGATAATTGACATGTGGCCACAGATTATGTGCAAAAACGCTATTTGTATTTGTTTCCCTCACACACACGATTTGGAAATTAACATTTGTTTAGAAATCAGAAACACTGTTCTTGTACCGGCTTACATTATTCTGTTAAATTTTAAAGTCAGACCCTGTGACCTGAATGCATCCATAAATGGCCAATGCAGAGTTTATAAGATCCCCTTTCAGATGAATAAACAGACTCCTGGATATACCACAGGGACAAAAAAAAACTAATCTAATTTTGCAGGTCTTTCTGTTGCATGACCTTTCCAACTCCATGCAACTACTTGGAGTCCTTTGCAGTTGGCTGAGTTAAAACTGCAGTTGATTTCCTGAAAGAAATATTAAAGTGGCACTTGTTTATGTTAGGAAGGAATAGGATCGAGATGTTTAAATTAAGGCAAAGTAACACCTCATTATAAAGCGTGTGAGTCAGATGGTACTGTGTTAACATTGTAACCCCTCAATCTGCAAAAAAAAAAAAAAAAACAGCCTAAAATAGATCAAAGATTTTATTGTCCGCTCAGTATGTCAATAACCATCATGGCAAGATCTGTTCTGAATTATAACCCAATATCTATGCAGTTACATCTATCCACAGCAGCTTATCTAGTACATGAGCAAGCACAAGGAGAACAAGCAGATTCCATATACAGAGGGAGTGATTTGGGGAATTGGAAGCCCCCTATTTTTGGTGATGTGGAGCAGTAGTTCCACATACTGAAAAATAGCTACACATATTTGTCTTAAAGCACCAAAAGTTTATGTTTCCTACGAACACTTTTTCACAGCTTTGGGAATGATGTCTGATGTAACCCTATTGGTGGTCCTCGGCTATTCTTTTGCATCATCTGAAAATAGAAGGTTTTTACACTGAAATTTTCAGAAGACTTGCTAACTTGAAAGAACATAGTTAATATTTCAGACAGGTCATCCCTGTTTCAGAAAGATGGATCAATCAGAAAGAAATATCTAGTTGAGGTTAAGTAAAATATGAATGTTCAGAGAAAGAATATGCCCTTGGTGAGTTTTTTATTTTTGTTACCTCAGGGTAGTTCTTCATAAAGACAGAGACTGCCGAACTGAGGTCTATGAAGGAAAGCTGCATTTAAAAACTTGCCTCTATGAAAGAAAACATATCTCTTTATTTTGGTATAGATTTGCAGAATGCCTTTCACAAATACTTCCCTTATGATTTCTATAATGCTAGATGTAATGGAACACTAATCATTTATACAGAAATATATATACATATTGACACACACGAACGTGCACACACACACACACACACACACACACACACACATTGAATAGTCCAAACTGAGGAAGACATGGAGTATAGTAACCAAAGAAGTATAATGATACAAGTTGTCTTTGTGCAACCTGCCATCCGGGACACACATGATACACCGACACCTCGCACGTGCCGTCGTGCCCTAATCCTAGCTGTCAACACGACAGTGGCTTCACACAATAGAGAAGATCCTCTTTCAGATTCTACACACTAATACCATATGGCTCCTCTTTTATCAAGATTTACCAGCAGCTTCAGTCAGGCTCACAGTGTAAACTCCATGCATAGGCTGAAAGGGCTGCATGTTTTCAGCTGAATTTAGCTCCTAAAAAGTTACCCCTAACCCCCTAAGTCTTACACTCATTACCAATAGACAGTTGGCAAATTACCTTATGTATAATTATGATTTCTTTTGAAGGATTATTATTTTTTTTTTTTTATATATTCCCTCCTCCACCCCCCCTCTGCGGAGGACTACTTTATTTGTATTTATTTATTTTCATTTATTTATGTATATTTGTATTTATTTTTATTTGCTTCGTCAAGAGAAGGAGAGGGCGAGAGAGAGGGGGGAAACAAAGAGGAAGGGAGAAAGAGAGAGAGGGAGAAGAGAAAGAGAGAGAGGGAGAGAAAGAGAGAGAGGGAGAAGAAAGAGAGAGAGGGAGAAGAAAGAGAGAGAGGGAGGATTATTAAATGAAGACAAAAACCTTAATTTACCTTAATTTTCCTAAAAGATGTGCATCTTAATAATGCTGACTCATGCCATCAAAAATTCTAGGATCTAATACGACGTCTCCCACTGTAATTCTTGAAGATCCAGTCAAAAAAGCAAAAAGTACTGGATACGTTGGTACACCATGTCAGCAAAAGGGGGTAGTATTTCAGTGATGGGCCAACTTACGATGGTGCCGTGACGCAAAGGTGGAAATCCCAAGAAACTCCTGTGCACCTGACACTGCTGTGCCCACATCGCTCATTTAATATTAATCGAGTGACCTCAACCATGGCACAGCCCCTCCAGGGGTAACCCTATTGCCTCATGACTCGGGTTGGGGGTTGAAATCCTGCCACCACTCTGTATATGGAATTTGCCTGTTCTGTCGATGTCTTTAAATTTCCTGTGGTGTCTATATATGTCCTGTGATGGACTGACATCCTGTCCAGGGTGTACGCTGTAGTGTGTGGGGTGCCGAAATATTGTTTTTATGTTTTGGTATTATATTATCGTACTATATCACTAGATAATCATAATTAAGCCAGTGGGGATATCTTACAGGGTATATCTTATCTGTATGGTCTGTACCGCTGTCAGCCTCACTCGTGTATTAATGGGTCCAAGCTGAGGATGTTTGTTATATTCTCAAATCGCAAAGTGACATTTCCTCTAATCTTCCAACTTCCCTCAGTGGAACTTTCCCATCTCCAGTAACCCACAGCACATGCAGCCTGTTGTAAAAAAAAAAAAAACCATTAAGATTAATAAGATTCCTGTTGCTTGTGACTTTACAGTGAGGGAGCAGTGCACTGATACTGTGGCACGGGAAAATGGCTGAGTCAGCTACACCATAAAATGGGCTGGAGAGCCATATTCTAGGAATAACTACCTCCATGTCCTTCCTGTGGCCAGATTTTCCCGACTGGCAGTCAAAACATAACAGCACAAGAAACCCTCAGCATGAGAAATCCAGACTCTCTTACATCGAATCTCCTGATTGGAACCCCTAACAAAATTATAAGTCAGCAAGAGAGCTCATTTTTCCCTAAAACAAAATTACTGACATTGAAATAGAGCACACCAACCACTCAAAGAAGTGTTTTTTTCCCATGTTTTCCAACCATATGGGAGAAACCTTAAATGCAGCCATCAGTTTCTGGATACCTGCGATATCGATGTGGTATCGATGTCGGAGAGGCAGACACTGATGAATTGATGCACGTGGAAGAGATGCTTATTTTTAGATACTGCCTGTTCACCTTGTGTCTACCTTCCTCCTGAATGTAACTCTCCAGGATAGATTCAGTGAACTCCACCTGCCCTATGAATTAGAGTCACCTCTGAAAGTATATGAGATGAATAGCGGAGAGTAGCTCAGACAGAGTGACTTGAATTTGCTGAACTCCCCTTCCTGCCTCGGAATGCTGTGTAATTTTTAGATCAGTTACTGGTGGATATGATGTCACAACAGTCAAAACCAGCATGCAAGATGTTTAAAATTAAACCTCATAATCCACAATCCAGAAAAAAATTACTTGTCTCAATCAGATTTGCCGAATTCATCCATCCATTATCCAGTATAGGGTCGCAGTGAGCCTGGAGCCTGTCCCAGGGATTGTAGGGCATGAAACAGGGGACACCCTGAATGGGATGCCAATCCAACACAGGGCTCAGTCTCTCTCTCTCTCTCTCTCTCTCTCCCTCTCTCTCTCACACACATACATACACATAGTTACTCACTACAAAGCTGCTACTGTACCTAAAATACTCAGAGGACTTGCCTAATTCAAATTTTCACATCTATGTCAATAAATATACTATGCTAAATCTGATTCCTGCCTCAGAATTTTACTGTGGAATTCCTAACAGATTTACAGGGGATTAGAAGAAGGGTCATCTGACTGTCTTTTAACTTGAGGAATATCAATCCCGGTGCCAGTCCTGAAGCTGCGCTAAGGTGGGTTTGTCCTGCATGATGCAGGGGGGATGCCACAGGCCTGCGTGTGGACCGCTTCCATTACAGGTTCTGGGATCGCATTGAAATTACACCAAAGATCCTGGATCTCACAGGGAAAAAAAAGATGGATCTGACCATTTTCACAAACTTCCCGGATTCAGAGAAATGCAACTCACTGCAGAGGTGAGACGTCTGTGCACTTAATCTGCTCAATCATAAAACAGTGGTCCTGCTATAGTGTAGTTTAACACATCATTAGGAATAATGCCGCCCCCCCACCCCGGCCCAATTCAGCAAGGTACACAATGGACTCCCCCAGAGGGTCAAAGCTTTAATGTTCTAACCTGCTACACTCCATTGACAAATCTGGTCTTTCAGACCGACTTCATGCTATGCAAGACTTGTATGCATCTGGATCATCAATAGACAATAGACGTAGACAATATTACTATATAATCAAGTGAAATCCTGCACGAACAAAAGGAAAAACTTAGAAATTCAACACATGCATAGAGCAGGGGATTCAAGCCTACAACACTGCAAGGTAAAAGGCAACTGTGCTAACAAACGACCAACTATCATGTAGCGGTTTTGGTTTGTAACTATATTGTAGTAAATTAGGTGTGACAGAGACACCCCTAGTAGAGTGCCTGAGATGAGGGAGGATCTTCTCCATGCCAAGGCGCTCCAGCCCTCCTTCCCCTGACCCCATACGGCCCCCCGTCCTCGTCCCAGGCGATTTGTTTCGGGAGTCGCGTTTATAATGTTACGCCTGAGCTACCAGGCTGGTGGGTTTGACATTCAGCTAGCGGCCACGTGTCGTGTGTCCAACCTTGAACCCAGCAATCATCCACTTCCATCTTTTAAGCTCATTTTTCAGTATTAGATACGTTTGATTACAGTCAAACGATGCTTTAGTGAGGTACCCTGCTTTACTTGCTGCCCAAATTGCATGAAAGCAAAGCAAGACATTTCCTTTCTCTCCTGATTTGCATTAAAAACGAAAAATAAACTGTGGCCCAAGTCACCAAACCCCCCCCCCCCCCGAAAAAAAACAAAAATTTGAATTTCAGCTGTTGTTTAGAGGGATATAAATTACTGTAATATACTGTGTAATGATCTCCTTTGAACTCGGTGATGCTATACTTTTGCAGATTCCACTGATGATGCCCCCAATGTCCTGTAATGATTGCCGCCTCTTCTAGGCAGAGAGATCAAAGTGAGAGGTCCCTGCTGTATGACACCATTGATTAAATCTACACTGCTGAATCCCCCTAAACAATGAAAACACCATAGATGTTTCATCCTGTATATGTCTAATAGATAATGTCTCCATTATCCTCAGTCACTGACAAGTTGGACGTGCTGCAGTCAAACCCAGGTGCAGCAGGACGAGGCGAAGCATTTGAGCTGTAGCTGAAAAGTGACATTTCACAGCCTTTTATGTCATAACTGACATTGACTTTTATGTCATAACTGACATTGACTTTTATGTCATAAGTGACATTGACTTTTATGTCATAAATTTTGTCGTTCTTTACATTTTCTGATTAAATGTTTCCTTTCCATAGTTTACAGTTTGCCCCACAAAGAGTTTGATGATGCATTTGATAAACATGGTAAAACACCAGTGCTGATTATGATGGTTCTATCCACCCATCCTCAAAGTGCTTATCGTGCTCAGACTCGGGGATATTGTCAAAAACCTTATGGTAGAATCCTAGGGTACACCCAGGATGGGCTGCCAGTCCATCATAGAGAGCATACTCACATGCACACACAATCATACATTATGGGCAATTCTTTGGGATCTCTAAGACCCCTAGCCGCATGCCAGAGGCGGAATTCAAACCACCCAGCCTTTAAGTCCGTAAGACAACAACACTTCCTCCTGAGTCACTTCGCCAGTCTAGGTCATTAGCTGTTGAGTAATTACCAAAGCTCTATTTTTACTGATGCCAGGTACCGTCTACGTTCCCAAAAGCAAGTCCAAGTTGCAGCCAGGTCTGACATTGGTTCAGTGCTCCATAGTGTACCTCTTCTAAATTTACAGGCTCTCCAAAGTGACCCACACGTTTTTTTTTCCCTCATTTGCTTGGAGTAATTGAGGTTAAGTAGCTCACTCAAGGATACAACGGCCAGGCTTCTCCTGAGACTTGAGCCAGCAAAGTTTAGGTAACGAATCCTCACCCAAAACCACTTCTCTACTTCCATCCCCTCAGAACGGTGCGGTGTTCTAGATGCTGCAACAGAGTTCTTTCAGACTAAGGAAAAACATCTCACCCCCCTGTGGGTGCCTGCACCATAAACTGTCATCTGAGGGATGCTTCACAGAAACGAAATCTCTTACTGGCTTGGATTTGTAGAAACACAACTGAAGCAAAAGTCGATATGCTTTTATTTGTCGCCTTATCAGATTACTGTTATCCTAAACATCACCGCATTGGTTTGCTTGTAGTTATCGCTGTAGTTAGTTATTTTGGATTACCCCAGAGGCCACGAACTCCTCCCTCCGTGACCCAGAATAACCCCAGGCTTACCGTCCTTGCGATGGTATGTGATTTGTACTTTCCTCTCCTCAGAGCCCATCAGGGCCTGAGCCACCTGGGCGATGGCGTGCCTCTTGGTCAGCTCGCCGTGGAGGAAGTCACAGGTGCACGGCTTCTGTATGACGTCCGACCTGGAGAAGCCCGTCATCTCACAGAAGCCATCGTTACAGTAGATGATGGCACAGTTCTCCACTTTGGCGTTGGCTATGACGAACCTCTTGTCTAAAATAAAGCGATATGTGTTTTGTTAAGGTTTCCCCTCCATTTTTAACCGACAGATTCCCTGAGGTCATTCCCGCCAGGTTTTGTATTGCCTTATATGTATTCACACCTACAATGTGTGTGTTTATCTTTCACATAGGCCTACCAATAAAATGCAAAACCACAGACGGACTAATCATATAAATCAATTATAATTTTCTTTTTAAAAATATGTTAACTTTTGTGTATGTAAAAAAAATGAGAAGCGACTAAAATTAAGATTTTACATCTCAATATGTTATCCATAATGACGAAAATGCATAACGTGTGAAAAATTAAATCTCCGCCTTATTATTTTTCTAAATAACTGAATATGTAGCGTAAATAAGCAAATATGTATTCACGTTGGTTTTTGAATGCAGTGCTCAATTAGTATGTAATTGATACTCTGATAAATAAGAGCGGTGGATTTGTCAATGACTGCAGTCAGCGATGTTATTTCTCGCAGTTAATACTTATTCACGAACTGCCTTTTCTCGGACGTTCTTACGAATTCGTCGATCTGTATCTCTAGATATATAGTTAGATCATAATGTTAGTCAGAAAACATATGTTGAAGTTCAAGTTAAATATCGTTTCTGTTCTCTTAATGAGCATATCACTTAAAATATAAGTTGCCTCGACACTCTAACGTTGCCATTAATTTCCATATTTACTTTTTAAAGGCAGAAACACAATGTAAAGCCTTTTTAAAACATGCATCGTATCGTGCTGTGTACTTTGTAGCTTAAGTGTGCCATAAAGGGGTATGAACGCACAGTACTTACTTTGTCCCTCGAATTTCCTTATAATAATGCCCAGAAACGTGTTCTGAGGCGCGACATGACCTCTCCGAACAGGCATGATTAAAAAATATCTTCAGCCGCTTGAGTGTAAACCCGTTTTAACTGTGATCTCTTAAGTTACAGCCGATGTAGCTTGACGAGCTCCCGGTTGTCACAAATCATCCTCGGCGCACGCAAATCTCCCACTTCGTGTGACCTTTCTCTTTTTATTTAGCTGCGCTCCCGAAAGTGAGCGCAGATCAGCCGCTGCAAAGCCCAAGGCGACGCCGGAATAAGGAATCGGGGGAGAGAAGGTGTAGTAAGACTTCGCTTGACGAACATCTCAGATCGCTCTGAAAAGAGGGATGCGATCCTGCCTCTCGCAGTTACGAGTGTGATCGCAGGCTACGGAAGACTGATGCTGATCTGTCGTGGGGAGTGACGTTACCCCTCGGGGTTTAGTGCGCGGCAGTCAGCTGTGGCACTTTAGCCGAGGTTAAGCAGTTCAGAAAGGAACATGTGTATGATGTTTTCAAAATATGTATGCAGGATTTATTGCAGGTAACTGCTGCAAGGGAAACAGCACGTGGAATTACTTCCCGATCATGAAACGATTTCAATAATAATAATAATAATAATAATAATTATTATTATTATTATTATTATACCGGATTAGTGTGAAGCCGTTATGTGTATCATATTATGAAAACGGATATCAACAGTCTCTTTTGGAGCCCTCGGTTCCCGCGTTTTATTTGTTACTTGTCCATGGTTCTGAAGTTTTCTGTTTGTAGTAAAGGCTCATACAAATAACTTCATCCCTGCTCCAACGTGTCTTACTCTTTTCATTTGCAAATACAAGCAAATCAGGGGACTGTCGTTTTAAATCTGGATGAACCTTTTCTTCCCAGTCGGCAGGCAAATTTACAGTACAGGCTTGGCAGTCAAATGAGATTCGGAGCGCCTTGTATACAACTCGCCTAGAGCCGAGTCTGGCAGCAGACAGACTGTAAAAATGCAAATGCATGTCCAACGACAAAATCCCTGGTCTGTTTGGAAACATCCGTGTTATTATTTCTTTTAGAGAGTAATTTTGCACCACGGAATATCTGCATCTTTTACATTCGTTGCAGTGGCTACTGTGTTAAATATAGTTTTATGTTTTTCCCACAATCATACAAATGACTCCGCCAGTTTGTATTTATAATGTGCTGTGACGCAAACCGGCAGCTTCACAGAACAGTGGCAAAATATTGCAGTCGACGTGATGCGGAAAAACAGACCTTTCTACTAATGATGACGATTATGAATAGAGCGCAGATATGCCACGTGACACATTGTCTTACTGCACAGCTCCAAACTGGAGGTGCTACACTGTTGCAGAGTTTGTAATTGATATTGCAATTTGACTAATGAGTGTCATACCAAATGCTTTGTGTAAAAATGCACATAGGCACAAAGTCAATGCCATGCACTATAACAATATTTCCATCACATTAGGTTCACAATGGTATACACTACACACACACACAAAAAAAGTTTTGCTAAAATTATTTATATAAACTCATCTCTTTATACTGTAATACCCCCCTCCCCCATCAGTCATCAGCTCTCTTCTGGAAATTCAATGTCATCTTTTTTCCTTTCTTTTATAAAGGGCACCCTGAAAGAATAAATATGTCCTTGAGTATGAATTTGATTATACTTCACTATGACACTACTACTAAAGATGGGATTCTGCTTGGAAGTTACTTGAATATGAAAAATATTTTCTATGAATGCCATGTCTATAAGAATCTATGAACACATTGATAACACATTATAGTGCATTCATAAAGCATTATTAACACGACTATTAAGATTTATTAAAAACAACTATTACCCAATGTGGTAACACTTTACTTAAAGTCTGTATGCGTAACGCATTATAGATACCTTCATAATGCATTATAATGCATTCATAAANNNTTATGAATGCATTATAATGCATTATGAAGGTATCTATAATGCGTTACACATACAGACTTTAAGTAAAGTGTTACCAAGAACTTCATTGGAGCTTATGAATCAAAATTATAATATTTTTGACTCAATAGAAGATGCTATAATGCTTTATTAATTCTTATACCAACCATTATAATGCATTATGAACATATCTATAATGCATTATAGATCACAGCTTCAAGTAAAGTGTTGCCATATTTTTTTTAAAGAACATTGTGTTGCAGAATTGAACTCAATGATAAAAAAAAAATTGACAAACAGCTAGTGGAAAACATTTAAGAAAATGTCAATGTTAAGTGAATGGACAATGTGTGTGTGTGTGTGTGTGGACAATGCATGAGGTGGCACAGACATTACTGACCTGCCATGGATAGGGGAACAGTACGTAAACAAGAGAGAAGGACAGCGCTGCCCTGCTGTTTACTGGCATGCAGGATTCACCCCAGCCTTATTCTCTGTGATCTCTGGGAATCAGCTCCAGCACAGCAAACCTGACCAGGATAAGTGGTTAGGAGATGGATGGAGGCATAGAATCCCACAGCTGGGTAGAAATCCACAGGGTTGTGCAGAAGCATTCCAACTAAAGTAGCTTCTTCTGTTGCCTGTATACACGCATCATATATGAATTTTTTTGATGGATATTTCCAGAAACGGCAGCTGACGACATTGCTAGATCAGATCGCCTAAGGGGAGAGTCGTTGACCTCTGAATGAGGTTCTTGACCTAAATTGTTCCAATGAATTGCCTTGTAAAGTGACAGAGTGAAAAGCAGTAATCTGTGCAAGTTAAACGGCATGAGAGGCTGATGTTTAAAGGCCGGAGCTGATTGCAGAGAAGGCAACAATGAATCAACAATCACACTTTGTGAGACTCTGATCGCATATGTTTCCAGGGATCCCACACGAAAGGCTGCATCTATTTTTACATTTTCATTTTCAGGCAGCTTCTGGCATTTTGTGCGGAACATCCTGCCCAATTAGGAAATGCACGAAAATGTTGGGCTGCTTTAAAAAAAGAAACCTGCAGATTCACCTAAAGACGCGAGTGCTTCTGTCAGAACTGCAGCGTTTGATTCAGTGGAAAGTTGGTGTCTTGCCTGTTAGCGCTGAACAAACACTGAGCATTTGTGAATGGGCCCAATTATATCTATTCATGAATATATATGGTCCACTTTTGGCTTATGTATAATGAACATATTTCTCAATCGATAAGACAACAGCTAAAGCCAATGTACACACGTGTTTTTTTTCCAGTCTGTTAGTGTGTTTAGTTTTTTAGTATTTATTATATTATATTACAGTTTTTCTCCATTGGTTTGGCTCATTTCTTGAAACAGAAATGACATTCTCAAAATAACATGGACAAAT
>JAODLC010000001.1:46615662-46635263 GCA_026781145.1 Hippopotamyrus pictus
ACTGACTCTTTATATGGAAAGGAATCTAGTTTTGAAGCATGTGTGAACAGTTTTGGGAGAGATATGAACTTTTGCTACTGAGCTATAATGTTGCGCAGAACTGTAAGACTGTTTGTCCAAATGATCTTATAGTTTTAAGAATGTAATTTCTGTTTCAAGAAATGAGCCAAACCAATGGAGAAAAACTGTATTATATAGTATATGTATTTATTATATTTCTGTATAAAACTTGGGGTATTCTCTAGTGTCCCATCTTAGATATATGCTTGTTAACTGTGGATTACAGGGATTCCATTCTATTGGCCATGACAAGATCTTTTTGGTGATCAGGATAAGGCAGTATTTTCTAATCTGGTCCTCAGGGATCCACAGCCAGTCCACGTTTTTGCTCCCTCTCAGCTCCCTGCCAGACAGTCCACATCTTTGCTCCCCACCAGAAGCTGAGCGGGAGCGAAAACGTGGACTGTCTTTGGGTCCCTGAGGACTGGATTGGGAAACACTGATGAAGACCCATTCAACCTCGATGCTCAGTCCTGTAAGGTTACTAGACGGGAGCACAGATGAGCATTACCTTTGGTCCAGACTTTGTGGTTAAACCAAGAACCCAAGATGTGAATGATTCTTTTTGGTATCTCATTAATATAACCCATTTTCTCAATAATTTTAATTAACACACTAATAAGTGCTTCTTTAGGGAGCTGGGAGGGAGTAAAAACATGGACCATCTGTGGGTCCTCGAGAATCAGGTCGGGAAACAGCAGGATAAGTTGTTTTAGCTGAAGAAGACTAACTTTTTCAGGGAAACAAGGCAAATACATACCAACAAATATATACACATACATATAGTGTTTGGTATATATATATATATATATATATATATATATATATATATACACATACATATAGGGTATACGCACGCTTGTATATTTTGATTTTTAAAAATCATGTTATATCTGGAGTGGGTATAATTCGGGCAGTATGGTAGACGAGTCGTTGGCACTTGTAGCCTGACATCTCTGGTGCTGCTGGAGTTTGGTTTTGTCAGTGTCTTAAAACTCCCTACACTGTTCTTTGTGACAGCCAGACATCACTCCAAAAAGCGTCCTGGGTTCGGTGCCCCCCAGGATAGGTTTCAGGCTCACGGAAGAGGGACGTTGTATAATTTCTATAATTTCTGTTCCTGAAAAGCTGTTTGGAAAAAAACATAAAATTGGGTGCCATTTCCCAAGCTGTGCTGGTGTGTGGAGAGAACGGAAACAAGAGACGCTGAGTTTTGTATGAGTGTTATCTGGAGCTCAATCCTGGATTAAGCAACCGTGCAACGTGAATAAAAATGGCTCTTTTTAATAAGCTGAGTATCCATGACAAGATTAATTAAATAGATAAGGTCTTTTAGTGGCGCGTGCGAAAATGAAATCCGTGAGCGTATGCCTTCAGATAATACACTGTGTGATTAATTTACTAAAACTGTACACGTGTGGTTTTTTTATACACTGACACTCCAAAAAGCATTAAATAAACATGCCGTCGTCGGCTGCAAACGTGTGTCAGACTGAAACTGACCCATAATCCAAGATGTATTTGCGTGGAGGAATTTTTGACGTGCATGCATGATTATGGGATGGCAGGGAAAAAAACAACCCCACAACCAGGGGTTCATCAGCTGTGCTATTCTGATGTGAGTCGGAGCATCTTCCAGGAATCCCGGGGCCCAAGGCCAGAGAGCTCTGTACACGCAAATCAACATATGTACACACACACACACACTACAGGAAATTTAGAGACACCAGTTCAACTGCCTACATGTTTTTGGACCGTGGCAGGAAGCCGCAGGACCTAGAGGAAGCCCACGCAGCACGTGGAGAACATGTGACCTCCACACACACGGCAGGGGTTAGACACCCCCCTGGAGCTGTCAGGCCACAGAACTACCTCTGGTTTTGTTTTCAGTCATTATTGTCAGATACCTATTAAATACATTTGAAATGAAAATGTAATATAGGAATAGACAAAACGTGTATGTGTTTGTGTAAATGTATGTTGTGGTTTTTCCAAGACCAACAAGTAAACTTTGTAAGCCAGAAATTCGCTTAATCTTCCTTGCCTCCAGTCACCTGCTTCTGTCTCATTTGTGTCACTGACTTCGTTGACTCGTCTTATGTCTAAATCCTCTCTATGCATTTTTACTAGTCAGAAAAGTATGTTTCCCAAGCTGCAATATTGGCCATATACAATCAAAAGTTTAGACACATCTACTCATATAAAGGTTTATTTGTACTATTTTAAACATTTTAGAATAATTATAAAGACAAATTATAAAATAACATATATGGAATTATGCGCTGACTGAAAATGTTGGGAGGGCTGTAAGCTGGGACTTACAATTCCTCCAGGGACTGGCTGACTCTACTGTCTCCTCTAAGTCAGCTTCATGAGGTGACCTCCTGGGATGCTTTTGCAGCTGTCCTGAAGGAGGTCCCACATACTTTGAGCTCTTAATGGCCATTTTTGTCTCATTATCTGCTCAAACTTCTCCCAAACCTTCTGTACCGGTTTTAGGTCAGGACGCCAGATCATGTGCGGCTTGATGTGTCCGAACTTTTGACTGGTGCTGTATATACATTTGTTTACTTTCTCCAACTGCCATGCTCTGGTCAGCAATTGTCCAGGCCCTCGTGATCCCAATCACTCCCCTCACAGATAACGCAAAGACCTCTGTGTCACATGACAAGCATGATATTTTGGACACTGCTGGCCCCTGGAGGATGGGCTGCGGTTCCTCGCAAGGCTTCTTCCTTCTGTGGAGATTTACCTTGCCACTGTCGCTGGCTGGCTTACTGGGGGGATTGGGCAGGGACCATGTAAAGCACTTTGAGACCATGTAATGTTGTGAAAATGCATTATATAAATAAATTGAATTGAACTGAACTGAATTGAATTGAACTGAATAAAAAAATACAGGAGGACTGTCTACCTTTGCCATCAGGTGATTTGTTTTGCGTCACTTCATGTATCTGCATGGCAGGGGGGAGCAGCCAGCCTTTCTGGGAAGTGGAAATTACCAGAAAGTCATTCCTGCATTTAAAAGCCTGTCGTTTCTCCTCAGAGAGGCTCTGTCTGGGAGCCACAGTAAGAGTAAACTAGGCTGGAAGAGGCTCGCAGCTGAAAGTCAGCCGAGTTAATCTGAAGTTTGAGAGACGCCTCTTTCAGGCCTGTTACTTTGCCACCCTGTATTCATTTGACGTTTTTCATCACAGAGGAACCTTGATAAGGACTTATTTATTTATTTCCCCCTTCATGCATTAAATCGTGCTCCGCACCGGCCATGAAAAGGCCGGCCTCATGGTGGCGCCGATCCCCACCCCGTCCCAAGCAGTCTTACCTCGCCGAGGCAGAAGCAGTGAATTCGGAGACATACACATTCCACTGACAGCTCCTAAAATACAATCAGCGTTTTCCATGTCAGCTTCTGGCACATAATTAGCCCTTAATGCTCTCCACCTGCTCCATCTGGGAGTTAATGTTTAAGATGTATTTTTTTTTTGACAACTGCTCCTCCTGTGAGACATCCCTGAGGATCAGGCTCACAAAAGGGCAACGTTAAAAGCTTCATCGATACATCATCTTCATTTGGCCCTTTCAGTCTGGTAGCCAAGGCTTACTCCCTGCATAATCGGCATCCCGATTTGGATGCCCTCCCCAGGTGAAACGTCCTGTCATCGTATTTTGCAGTGCGGCTCCCGCTGATCAGGTGCGCCCAGCATGATGTCACCCCCCCCCCATAGTCAAGGAGGTGAGGAGTTTTTAGCTATGCTAGCTAGTCATATCTATTTCGGGAAGCTTGTGTAGGCGGCTATACATATAACTGTGGCTATTTTCACTGTTGAGCCAATAAATGTAAACGAAAATAACACGAACGATAACGAGAATAATTACGGTAAACTTTGTGATCATATGTTAATACTAAAATAACATCAAATATCAGAAACATCAGAAATTATATCCTAAATAGGATAAGATGATACCTAAGAGAAAGAGGGCTGGACTGATGTTACATTTATTGATTGGCGTTAACTGGAAAATTCTACTGCACTGTTCTCGACCAGCATGCTTAGCTGAGACCCTGCAACAGACTGACATCCCATCCAGGGTGTCCCCTGTATGCGCGCTCTGCTTCCTGGGATAGGCTCCAGGCTCGCTGTGAAGCCCCTGTGGTGCTCTGGACCAGCTTCAGGAGGTCTGCAGAAGCATTTTGTGAATGACAAAATTTCAGTATAATCATCCATCTTACGTAATCTCCCTCTCGCAGGAGCTCCTGTTGGAGCTGGAGCTTGTTGGGGACCTTTGTTTAAGAAAAGCTGAACCACTGCTGTACTGGACAAGCAGCCTAGGTGGGTGGCTGGGAGAATAGATGGATGCTAAAAGTGAGGAATAGCGTAAGACAGAAATTGACTTAAATTTTACACCACAACAACACACGTTGTTTGAACCTGGTAGAGTTTTAAGTTTTATTATCACATGTTTTGAGGTACACAGTAAAATTCTTACGCTGCTATTGTAGGGGAGGGGACAAGAGGAACAACCACAGCACAAAAAAAGGGACAAAACATTAGGGATGATTTTTTAAAGAGTTTCATGGCTTGTGTTTCAACCTCAAGCCACTCTCTCACTGTACAAAATGTATTTACAAAATTCCTCACACTCCTGATTTCAATAAATTTCCCTGTCATCTCAGTACCATAAGTTCAGCAACTGATGTTGTTTTGCGTGGAACTAAAGCTGTGTACTGTCGTTCTGCGTTTAGGAGACTCGTATTGTAGGTTTTACGTTTTGCTGCTAATGTATTCTATTGTCAGCACTGATTGACTGCTGCACATCCCGTTAAACATCTTTATGTCAGTCCACTGGTTGGGAAACAGCTAGAGTGTGACATTGAATCCTGACGTTTGAGAGGACTGTGTCACCTTATTCTCAGCTGTGGACACCACCCTCTGCAATTAGCACGTGACGATGCAGGGAGACGACCCCTTCCCATGTGCATTGGCAGCTTTGGCCTCTTCAATAACCAAGCGGTATGGGGGGGGGGAGGTCACACTAAAGAATAAGGTGACAGCTCCCAACTCTGAGCTTTGAACACGAAGCACGGCTTGTTCAGAAGGCCGATCCCTGATTCTGCAGAGCCCCCTGAACCTGGCTAAGACCCAGCTGGACCACATCAATTAGTCAGCATTATAGAGCTCTCTGCCATTGCTAATGACTTATTATTTGGGCGACGAGTTCCTAAGACTGATTAGGGCTCATTGTGATTAAAGACAATAGAGAACGTCCTAATAGTCCTGGCACTGATGTACACTTGGTCTGTAACAAAACTGATAGCAAAACAATAGCAGCAAATGAAGACAGGCTCCTAATTTGTCAAAGGGTTACAGATATCCAGGCTTTCCTGCTCACGTTTTCCCATTTGTTTTAAGGGTGATAAGCTTGTCACCTTCCCATCTCTGGTGTCTTTAGGGATGGTTGGCTGGGGAGTGCGGGGGGGGGGGGATGTGTCACATTGGGCCACGGATTGCGAGAACGTGATGCGGACATGAGAAAGGCCGGATAGGCTTACACCGTCTCCATTAAGCACTGCCGTCGTCTTCTGTCACTGTCAGCGCTCAGCTTAACAAGCTGGGAGCGCGTGGTTGGGGAGGGGAGGTCGCCTGCCCGTCGGTCGGCCGAGATCCGTCCCCCGGTTCGCCGCGCTGAGCAAGCGGAAAGAATGAGTTGGCATCTCAGGCTGAGAATGAGAAGCCCAGCATAGTAGAGCACGCTGGTAAATGTGAAGACAGAGGACAGTGTGAGAAAATGCAGGGCACACCCAATGCCGTATCCACACTCCATTCTGCATCATAACTTAGCAACCTTTCACACTTCAACCTATAAAATACAGTCAGTCAAAAATCATAGGATATGACCAAACACTATCCAACTTCCCAGAATTCTCTCTATACCATCACTTCTCATTTAGTGACCGAGTTCCATTCCAACGACCAGATCATTAAGCGAAAGGGTTACTAAGTGAAAATCAGGGTAGCCAAGTCATGAGCGTGACTTTTCTTCAGCCTTCCATACTCAATTTTTTTATCCTTCATAAAGTCATAAAGTGATAATACATGGGTGAAATCCTTGGGTCACAGTGCTGACTCGCACTTCCGAGGATGTGGGTGTTGAATCCGGTCTCCTGTGCGTGTAGGGTTTGCGTGTTCGCTGCTTGTCACGCAATTCCCCCCCCTCCCCCCCAGCTACTCGGGTTTCCCTGTGCCGTCTGCAGACATGCATTCAGGCTAATGGGTGCTTCTAATCAGCCTGTACCAATAATATACCATAATACAAAAGAAATAACTCATGTATTGACAGGTGTAATAATAAGGATGATAACCATAGATAGGTTTAATTTTGTGGACTCCTCAAAAAACGTCTGCATTTCAATTTACATTAATTTAAAAACTGTATTAAAAATGTATTAACTATATCTGAGGACATTGGTGCAGATGGGAATTGGTGTTAAATTGCCTTCTACACAGTGCTGGTTGGCTGTTTGTACATCAGCAGCTCTAAGTGTTGATATATATATATAATGCAGAAGGTGGCTATAACGGCAGTTCATTCCCTGCTTTTGCCAAACCTCTCCCTGAGCTCAATAGGCTGATTACCTCATCCTCTCTAGCCGGTCAAACTGATCAGATGTAACCATGGAAACCAGCCTGTCCCCCTAGATCCTATCTATTTTTTTCCCATAATGTGGATGCCTTGCCTGAGTTACATATACTCCCACTGACATGACATGCCACATGTGTCAGGTTCAGATTTGGCCTAGTATTAGGCAGACAGGGGAATTTGCCCTAAGTTACTGAGTATCTGCTCTCCAATTTAGCCATCCTCACTGTCAATGAACGTCTGTGTAACTGGCATTTTCAATAGCCTGCAAGACAAGAAGATTTGACTATCCTAATGCTGCAGGACTTCAAACGTACACAGTCATTAGTGGAAGTAGTTCTTCCTTGAGCGTTCTTTGGACCCTGAGAATGTGGCCCCACATGATCTTGGTTTGCTCTTCACTGTATTGTGTTTCTTAGCAGCCAGACCACCTGCAGCTCAGACTAGCAATGCACCTGTAGTTAAGCTGGTTTGGGCCTCACCAATGCGTGGATGATGGACCGGCTAGGAAAGCTGGTTGGTGCTGGAGTAGGTGTTGGTGTGGCAGGTTAGTCCATCCTGTGGTCAGTGTGGATCTCAATGCCCTGGAGGGGTAAAGGGGGAAACTGTGCTATAAAAATGGTGCCATTCTTTGGATGAGACGTAAAACCAAGTTCCTGCTTCTCTGTGGCCATAAAAGATCCCTGGGCATCTTCTGACAGGGTAGGGGTGGCACCCTGATGCCCTGACTAAAAATGCCCACTCTGCCCCTACCACAGCTGGCTTCCTAATCATCTAACTGGTGAATTCTCTCCTGCCCCATAGCTACTGTGTGGCGAGCGTACTGACGCAGAATGGCTCCGTCGCATCATCCAGGTGGGTGATGCACAGTGGTGGTGGTCGAAGTGCCTCCCCATTGGTTCTGTAAAGCACTTTGGGTGTTTTGAAAAGCACCATATACATGTAGAATTCATTCATTCATTCATTCATTCATTCATTCATTCATTCATACTAGTAGAGTTATGCTAGTCCCATTCTCATTGTTGACAGCACCTAAACGGGAGTGTTCTGTGCGTGTATGAAAAAGTCCCAGAGAATTGCCCAAGGGTATATTTTCTTTCCATGCTGACTAAAAATTGCTTATAGCAAAATCAATTGTTAATAAACAATTGTTTTTTTGAGCAACCCCAATCACAGTGTTACTGAACTTCTATTACTAAAAATAAATTAATTTATTATAATTAATTATAAAATGTAAATGAACACTTTCAGTGTGAATTTAACACCATCAGAGTTGTTTTATTTATTGGCAGAGCAATTTTAGGATGGTATTAATTTTTTTTTTAGCAATTTTCGCTATAGTGAATAATACATGTGCAACACGGTGGCTCGTTGAGTCACAGTGCTGACTCACTTTGTTTAATTATAGCAAAATCAATTGTTAATTAACTATTGCTTTTTAAGTACCCCCAGTCCCAATGTTACTGAACTGAAAAATTATACTAAAATAAATTAAGCAACAATTATAAAATCATTAAATTTAAATTAACGCTTTCAGTGTGAATTTAACACCATCAGAGTTGACTGCTGTGTTATTATTCTTCCTTGATTCAATGAGAGGTCCAAGTAGCCAAATCTTTAAATATCCGCATCTCCTACTTCTACACATAAACTTTAGAAATAAAGGTCAATATTTGGAATGAACTGAAAGAATTCAATATGATTTCAGCAATTCTATAGATGGAATTCTATCAGTACCTCTTGCTCGTTCTCCACGCTTCCTGGAATAGGCTTCATACTCACCATGACCCTGAAATTGATAAGTAGTTTTGGAAGCCGAATAGATGGATGGATGAATTCTTCACCTATAGAATTCTGCATGTGCTGTGCGGGTTCTTACACACTTAGCGTTTTCACGATTCTTAGTGGGTGACAGTTGCCCCAAAAGAATATGGCTGATAATCACAGGGTGGAAAATAGAGGAGATAGTGATGCTGGAGAGTGATTCGCTATCCTCAAGTAGCTAACAGCAAAATTCCCACCAGACAGGCTTGATGTTGGGTATTGAAGAAGGAGGAGGCGACATAACAGAAGGATATGAACTTGCATGAAAGACCGATGAAACACATTCTGGACTTTGGGTATTTCCACAGGTGACTTGAGTCGGGCATCAGACATACTGTGGTGTGCGAGTGCTTTTTTAAACCCCAGTAACTTTTATCCTGATGTATATCCTTGGTATAAAAATGAAGGGCAAGCAGACTAATTTACAAGGCTTTATGGAGAGCCCATATCAGAATGTTTTGTGCACTCTGCATTCAAAATTCAAATTAATCCTGTTTAATTATTTATTCAGTGCCGCATAAAGCAAAAAAAGTAAAAATAGCCTCGTGACAATGACATTTTTAGCTGTTTAGCTGATGCCTTTATGCACGACGACTGACAGTTTGACATGTTTATAGACGCATTACGTGCAATTCAGGTTAAGTACTTTGCTCAAGTGAACAACAGACAGCTATTGGTTGCACTACATGCTCTTTCTGCAAGAAAATGAGACCATTCATCATTTGTCTTAAGCGCTCATCTGACGCTAATGTACCATAACATGTGCACTGTATTCGTATCAGTTTAGTGCATTTTATATCCCTGGATGTCATGTGAACGAATAAGATAAATTGAAATGGAATTTTTCTATCATCACCATAATCATTATGATTTATCATTATTATTATTATTATTATTCCATCCAGACAATTAAATATATGTTTCTTTATGTTGTACCACCACCAGCTGCACTGAAAGAAATAGTTCCTTGTACTTATTGTCCTAAGCAAATAAAGATTCTATTTCTGATTTTGATTCTGAATGATCATCATCCCAGGGAAGGGGCTTTTGCCTGTCCCAGTCAGCACAGCACATACACTCGGGATAGAATATCAGCCCAACACACAATCACATGCTATGGGCAATATAGAGATGTTTGTCTTTGGACTGTGGAAGGCAGCATGAGGAGGACATGCAAGATGCTATTGCTATTATTATCGCTGCTGTTGTGGTGGACTTATACTGGTGTTCCTATTTTTCAGTTTTGCGGCATGCACACTTGGATATCAGTGTTAATATTGCCCCCTGGTGGGCATTGGTTGGTAAGACATGAAAAAAAACACAGGGCCCATTTCAACCACACAATCACACAAAAATATAGTTACCAACACAACTGCAGAGTAATTTACAGGACAGACATCCACTCGGTCTTGTGTGCCCACATCAATCATACATCATACATACACCCAAGTCATAATAAATGACTAATTGTTCATTTTCCTTTAATCAAAGTGACCTACATAAATCACAGTAAACCACAGTGATTCGTATATCTCTGTCTTCAAGGCGTATGTTTTGTGCCACAATTGGGTCAGTGAGTGTATTTAAAGTGAAGAAACTTTATAGTAAGTCTATGCGTAAATGGAGTTTCCTAATTACCCAACTTGTTCACATCTGCCGGAGAACCCAAGGCAGCCTCAGCAGTCTGTGAATGTCACTCATTTTTCAGGCAGCTCTGCCTCAGTGCTTAGCTCATGAAACTTAATCCGTGTTTTGGTGAGAAAAGCTGTTGCGTCCAGGAGAGCCAAATTGCCAAGTGGCCTCAGTGACCTCGACAGATCCATTCCATTATTGTAGGAATGAGTACATTGGGGCAAATAGCCCAAATCCCCCCTTTTAGATGCTACAAGATAACGGGCAGCCGCATGTAAACTCACGGAAATGGCTGGTCCCACTGTGAGCGCCAGGATAATGGACCGTTAACGCGTCCTTGAAAGGAATCCAGGAGAATGAAGCCGCTCCACCCTTCGTTAACCCAGAAGGAACGATTTGGATTTAAATGCCGTCAAGTACATTCTCATGTTTTATGAAGGAGAAAAGCAAATAATTATTTGCTCAAACTGACAAGGGGGGAAAATGTTTGCTCTATAAATGATCTCACACTGCGTGCACTGGTTTTGAAGAAGGGTTATCACAACTGGCAGGACACGTCCAGGGTACGAATGATATTTAATTACAGCGTAACATTACTGCATAACACAATCATTTTATTGGACTTTTAATCATAGATATTTTTGTTGCTTTTTATCATATATACATATGTGTTTGTATATATATGGGCCCATATAAGTGGCAGATATTGAATGGATGGATGGATATGTATATGTATATGTATAATTGTCTTGTGCTGATAAATAATTTAACTACTTTCTGTTGGACGCTTTCAATGTGATCAAAGTGGCCAACAGGATAGTCGAACTTCCCTGTTGTTTGGCTGAGAAGACATTACCAAAGAAATGTTTTACAAAGGTTGGATGGAACTGTGGCCTTGAAGGGATTTTATTTTTGCCTTTTTTCTATACTGGGTCATGTACTGGTATGTTTACAATTCTAAAAATGGCTTTGCATATCCTACTGTCTGAGAAGTAGTGTGGCCTCAAAACCCTTCTGCTTTGAATGACGTTGATTGGCATGGCCCGCTGAGCTGATATGGACAAATAGAGGGTGACTGGTGGGTTTGCCTGCTACAGGTGAAAAATACCCAGACTCCTGCCAGCAGTTTGAGCTTAACCAACAAAGAGCTAATCAATGTAGACCAGTGTTTCCCACTCCGGTCCCCGGGCACTCACAGTCGGTCCATGTTTTTGCTCCTTCCGAGCTCCCTGCCAGACAGTCCACATTTTTGCTGCCTACCAGAAGCTGAAACATGGATTCACTGTGGGTCCCTGAGGACCGGATTGGGAAACACTAATGTAGACGACAATGTCACAGGCTTTAGGTCTTTACTATGTGAGTCAGTGTCTCTGTGCTCACTGTCAGTCACACAGCTTCAAGACCTATTCAACCTCGATGCTCAGTCCTGTAAGGTTACTAGACGGGAGCACAGATGAGCATTACCTTTGGTCCAGACTTTGTGGTTAAACCAAGAACCCAAGATGTGAATGGTTCTTATTGGTATCTCATTGATGCAACCAATTTTCTCAATAATTTTAATTATCACACTAATAAGTACTTCTTAATTGTTTTACTTTGCGATTCATATAATTCTATCTCTAATCTCATTCCACAAAACAGTTTTTTTAATTTTTATTTTTGTTCAGTGTGGCTCCTACAATAAAGAAATCTTGCTGCAGTTCCGACCCACAGCCTAACACCTACTGTTAAGTACCTATACCATGATAAATGGGAAGGAATTACAGGAGACCCCAGAGATTTGCTGGGCTCCTGGCTGGACTCATAAGCACGCTCTGCGTCTTGGGAGTTGATGGATGCTGCTTCCTTAAGGAGCTGATGGATAAACTTGCCATCCTGTTGAAGCCTGGGTGGAAGAGTGAGCTTTCCAATGTTATTAATGATTAGCAGTTAGCTGGGATTGCTGCTAATCTGTTATTCGCACCTTATGGTTCGGATTACAGGTTCAAAAAAATGATTTTAAATGATCATATTTATGATTAAATTCATGCAGATTTATGAAGACTGATTGAAAGAAGTTGATGAAACAGGTATATAACACATGGCCATCCATGCATCCACAACCACTTATCCAATGGACAGAGCACAAAGCAGGGGACAGGCAATATGTTTTATTTAAATTTTAAAAAAAAACAATCTTTTCATTTTTAATTAACTAAATTAACTTTATATGAATGAGAATGGGATGTGCTGAGCCCCACAATGAACTGGTGCTCTATCCAGGGTTGTTCCCTGCCTTGTATCTGTAGCCTCCGAGATAGGGTCCAGACCCCCCACAAGACTGAATAGGACAAGCGGATACAGAAGATGGATGGATGGATGGATGGATGGATGGATGGATGGACTATATAAATTGTGATCTGAATTACCAACATCCACATTCAGCTATATCCATCATATTTACATTGGATATATACAAATATTCAGTTCAGTCACTAGTGTGGAGGTGTTATTTTCACAGTGTGGGTTCCCCCCTCATTAGCTTATCTACACATCAGGCTCCGGACAGGCAGGGTCTCTGAATGAACGCGAGGCAAGCAGCCCATTCTGACACGTAAAGGCCGACACGCTTTCGGCCAAGGAAGTTAAGTAACCGCACATCATGCCGGTTCCGCCTGGACGGTGCCGTCGAGCCGGGAGGGAGCAGCGCGCGGCTGTCACTGGATGACGATCACTGACCCTCAGGCCGTCCTTGAGCAGAGGGCCATTTCGCTACGAGGTTCCTTCGGAGATATCTCGCGGGGCGGGGGCTCTCCCTCAAACGCCATGTTCGGGCTGTGTAACAGGCAAGATTTTAATGTCAGCGCACGAATGGAGAAGACGCATAACACTGGGCTTACGGAACACGACGGCTAAATGAAAGAAAGGGCTGATGGAAATGATATTAACTCACTTAGCCTCAAGTTAATGTAGCTCTTAAAAGCAGATCAGGGGGAAAATGCTGCCCTGCCGTGGACTGGCATCCCATTGAGGGTTCTCTGAGCTGCCAGGGATAGGCTCCTGGATTATTCCACAACCGTGTACTGGAGAAGTGACTGGAGGATGGATGAGTGGAAATGAGAACAGGAAATGCCTCACGTGCATTGACTTACAAAATACGAATGACAGTATGCTGGTACCATTTGTCCATCCATCTTCCAAACCAGTACCAGGTTATGGTGAGTCTGTCTCAATCACACGTAACAGCACGTGCATATTCTTGGACTGCAGAGAGAAACTTGAGAGCTCATGGTGAAAACATGCCATCGGAACTATAACAGGTGTTGCAATTATAATAACTTTGTCAAGTATAGTCAAACATAAATCCATGCATTCATTTTGGTAAGCCCCTTGTAAGAATTTACCCATAGTGCCTGATCGTCTTGGCAACCACATGGAAGGTCTCTTCCTGCACCCAGCGCTGGTTTGGGCATTTTTCTGGCAAGTATTACATTAAACCATAAGATTGAGATGTATGTGGCGTGTTATCTGTAACATACAATTCCCGCCATTTGTATTGGCATCCTTGGTAAAAGTTTATCCACTTGAACTTGCCTTCAAAATATTAACAGACATATTACCTTTGATTGGAACAAAATAATTACATTTTTACCATAAAACAGAAACATTTTTCAATATCTGTGCCACAATTATTGGCCCTAGAAAGTCCAGCTTGTCTGTCCTGGTTTTCTAAACCAGCTTGTCCTGTTTGTTCACTTTCTGGATGAAATTGTTACCCTCATACCTTCATTGACCTTTGTTACAACCATATAATAAGCATGACTTTTTTCATATTTTATGGTGTGTAATTATTATGAAAAACATACAGCTTTTGGGTGTAAAAGGTGAAATATTACAACTTCAGGATGTAAACTGCTGGAATTCAAAGTGCATTTTCTTGGAAATGGTACAGTAAAGGTTGTAGGAAATGCTTCAGGTCCTTGCCTTTCAGGTGGTATAAGACGTATTTATGCATTTTGGGAAATTTTAGAGATCTGTCTTGTCAAACTTCACTCGTATATCAAAAAACCATATATTTCAAATGGCATTTTCTTGAAAATTATGCTCTAAATGTTGACCAAATTTTGTCTGTAAATAGTCTAGGGCTTTGCCTTTCAGATGATACAAGACTTGTTTTTTCGCATTACGGGAAAGTGAAAAATTCATTATACTTTAAACTAATACCGTAATGTTATGCCTATGGGTGCACCACATATTTCAAGCGCGGATGCTTTGGCCGTGCTTCGGCAAGGCGCGGATAGGTTGACTGCAGTAATAAACGGGATTCACTTACAATACCAGTATAACAGGGGTCCCGCGCAGTCACGCCACGGACTGAAGGGATGCCCGCGGCGGGGGATTTAAGATTTAGATTGCATTTCATAAAAATTTATACTGGCAATGCTGTATTCCAATGGATTGGTTTTGCATGCATCGTGACCCTCGTCTGATCTGGGACCTGTTTCAGGCAATCCTCTACACGCTACGCATTTCCAATGCTGCGGATAAAGAGCAATAAACGCTACAGACGGCGAGATCGCCCTGTCTGCCGACTCTACATGGCTAAGTTTATAAAGTAAACCGCTCTCATCCATGAGAGGTGCTTCCATGGGGAGGGAGGGTGAGATTTAATTCTTTTTTTTTTGCATTTAAATCCCAGCGGCTTTCATTCAGAGCTCGGATTTCCGTATGCGTGACCCATCTAATAGGAAGGGAAAGACCCGGACGCTGTATTCTTTCGGAGTTGCTGTGTAGCGATGCATCTGGGGAAGGAGGGCTGGGGGTGACGCGCAGCGGACACGATGAGGTCCTTTCCCTGACTAAATTGTTGTATAAACCTCTTAGGTGCTGAACACAGGATCGAAGCCATCTGAGTCCCAAAAATATCGTTCCCTGTAAATAATATCCCGTATTGATGTCATGGTAGAGATTGCCGTTATATATCCTGTTACTCAATCGCAGACATTCTGGACAGCACTTTATAAGTGAGTATCATCTAGGATGCATATATCTGCGCCACACATGGGTTTGAGGTTTTCATGCCCTTACAGGTGTGAATAACGGCGGACATCGCCGGAAACGCTTTACGATGATTTGCGAAACACTCATCCTGTGTGTCACTTTACCTTTAAACGATAAACATTTAACTGATTATTTGCCATTTACGCGATCGATGATTGCAGAGCGGGTCACTGCTACTGCAGCCTTACGTGATTGAGGGTACAAATCTCATCTACATGAGTACTTAACGTTCTCAGTATGTCTCCACTGGTACCTCGGAGACCAAAGACATGAAGTTCGACGTACTGGTGTTTGTAAACGGCCGGTATTGTGTATGCATGTGTATGTGCCCTGTGATGGGCTGGGATCCTATCTGGGTGTATCCCTACCTTGTGCCCTGAGCTCCAGATCCCCATGACGAGGACAAATGGTTGTAAAATGGGTGACACTGATCAGTGTCGGGGATAATCTGGTCGAAATATTGCAGAGAAATTAAAAGCAATGATCATATGATAGCTCTTTTGTTAAAGAGCAGTCGGCTTGTGGGAGATATACCATCACTTGTCTCTCATTGCAAATGTTAATTTCATATCACAAACGAAAAAGGGTCTCCCATTCAGAGGACGAGTCATTAGGAAACAGGTTTCAGAAGAAATTACAGAGAAGCTGTTGGCATGGTGGAAGCAGAACGGCCTAATTTTGTATTTACTGTCGGTGGAGAGGATGTAGCCAGTAAGAGGTCAGGCTCCATGATAGAGAATTGTAGTAACCAAGGTGACAAATCACCATTGAGGGATAACGGGGCTGGGATGCAGGTCCCAGTGAAGACTGGACAACCAAGATGTGCTGTGCAGACATTTGCTGTAGAAAAAAAAAAAAACATTGCACCCAAAAGTAGGTCTATATAATTAAGACTCTTAATACTAAATTAAATTAGATTTCGGAGTGAAACAAGATACTCATATCATTTATATTGACTCTTGGGGTAATTTTAGTGCTCTGGTTGTCTGTAGCATAATGACAGGTCTTCGTCATTAACTTACCAAACTTACAGAGTTATGGATGTTGTCCCATATGAGTCATATATACATATCAAGTGTGAATGTATATCAGCAAATTCCATTAATATAGACATTTATATATTTTTATACCCACACACACACACACACGCACACACACACGGTAAATAAAAATCTTGTATCCCGATATATATATGCGCAGGGGATTTGTCATTGCCATTGTTGTCCTGTAGTAGGCGCTGTGCTTTGCATACCCACTAAATAGCTGCTGCACATGCGGCTGGCTGCACGCCGGAGAACAGCCATGTTCACTTAACCTGTCTTTTGAAGTAAATCACAGATTACACTGCTACACGCTCACATGATTAGTCATGAATAGATTACGGTGCATGGTTGTTGTATGGCTGTCAAATAACTTTACAGTCTATTCAGCTCCTGGATAAACAGAAGTGTGTTTATTTGCTTAGCCATCAGGGGTGGCACTTGTGTTTAAGGATTAAAGACATGTCTTTTTTCCCCCCCGACTGGAACCGTACCAATGTAGCGCTACCTCGTACCGCCAGCAGGGGGCGCAATTGGCCACCCGATAAGGCGCACGGTCTCTACAGATGAAGCACAATGCCATTAACGCATTTCGCTTGTCCAGACAGTATACACAGTAATAAAGCTGTGCATATCTAGATTTTTATGCCCACTGTTATTACTCTAAATTAAAACGAATATTATATCGTTTTACTCCTAATATTGTTAAGACACATCACAGTTCATTTGAAATGTTTAAAATAAAATAAGCATAGTAAACGACGGCAGTACAGGTACGCCCGTGACGCATATTAAATTATCGAAATTTATAAGATTTATAAATGATCATTTTAATCGAATATTTTTAGTAAATATTCATATTTTACTTTTGTCAGTAAGTTATAAAAAATGTATACCTAATGCAATATAAATAACCTAGGAAGTAAAAAGGTGTAACGTGTGAATACATAATGCATAGGCAGTTCAAAAAATTTAAATGCAGTTCTTTTATATGAAATTTATTTCTGGTAGGTAAACAAAACAAAACAAAAAAAAAACTACACACCAAGCTTTTATCAACTTGGTTACATATACTTAATGCCATTAATGGCTGTTTTATGCAGCAGTGTCATCATCATGCCGCACTTGCCCTACTTCCCATTCTCTCACATCCTCTTCACACCTCTAATGGCACCTAGATTCCAGGTTCCAGCCTGTAATCATTCCTAGGTTACTATCTCCCAGTTACCTTCCAGTTATAGTCATATATGTGGTGGATCTCATGTGTGAGATCGTTTATGGCCTCTGGGATCGACTGGTCATAGACGTCAAATTAACTGTGAGCAGCTGCTGATGGTTTGCAGTAGAAAACGCAGAGATGTACGTACACATAATTTTATAATGCAATAGTCAACTCTGTTCTCTATGTTTCAGAATTATTCATTTCATTACACATTCCACCTTCGGATATACTTATTTTTTCAGTTTTGTTTATTCATTTATAGTTTTATTCAATTAATGTCTGAACAAGTCAGCGTGGCCCAAAAAAGTGTTTTAGAATAGAGAATGGTGTCCGCTATAGATAGGTGTTTCTGATAGGCCCTATCAGAATTTCTCTGTGTATGAATGTGAAAAAACAAATCTCTCTCTTTAATCTTTTTATTTTTTGCATATCATTAATCACTTACTTTAGCCATCAAAACAAGCAGAATTAAGTTCTCCTAGGACAGTTTTGAAAGGGTCCAGAAAGCCATAATATTCTTCGGACTAAAGGAGACAAGAGCTGCTCTGTGGCCAGCATAAATTAGAAGGGAGCATATTGTGCCCCAGCGTTGGCGGAAATCTGCCCCAAGAGCGACCTCTTCTAGACCGCCAGGCCTGTGTGACTTGTATGAACCAGTTGCGATTCAGCAGGCGTGACCGAGGCTTAGATTACCATAGTCAGATGAGAGAGTAGAGCCCTGCTTAGAAGGTCCATGGGTCAGCTGGTCAGCTGGGGACAGGTGGGCTTGAGAGAACAGCTCCTGAAATCTGAACCATGCCCCCCCCCCCACCCCAACTGCCACCGGCTCCCCCTTTCCCACATGACACGAGTTCCCCTTTTAGTGGCCACTAGATGGCAGTGAGAATCAAAGAAATGCCACATGACACAGAGTACTCTTACGTTGCCAGTCGGAGACCTTAAGGCTAAGGCACTCCTAAAGAAAACCTATGATCTTCTTTCCACATAATTAGCCAGAGGATAAATTAAAGTGTTCTTAATAGAGGTGGTAAATGATAATATTTTAATACCTCCTTAAAATACATTCACTCTTGTAATAGATACTGCCGTCTTTAAAGAGGGAAATGTCACCAAATCTACCATTCATATAATTTGAATTATAAATCAGAGAAGAGCAGACTATGTTCTAAGTTAATGAATATTTAAAGAGTGGAGTTTACAGATCAGCATATTCACAATAGTAGAATACTAATTTCCTTCTCTGTTTCTGATAAGAGGTTAAACAGAACGCTAACTGCATAATTTATTTCCATTTCATTTTTTACCTTTGATAATCTTTTTTTTTTGTTGCTTGACTTCCGCGTATTATACTTTTATCAAAAAAGCACGATTCCCACTGAAAAATTAATGTATAGCAAGATGCTGAATGCAAATGAGTTGCCGCGTAGGTGCCTTTATTTTACATTAGAATAGAGTGCCTGAGACTTTCACCCCCCCAATACACCCGACTCGCATATTCAGCATACCAAGTGAGACACAGTAGGGCGCATGGTTAAAATATTCATTTTCGGCCGGCTCGGAAAACTTTTGAGGAATCGCCCGCAAGACGCGAGATGTTTCCGGAAAGCAGGTTGTTCGGAAGAAGGGGAGCAGCAGAGCGAGAGGCGGCGGGAGGGAGATTGGAGGAGGAGTTTACGTTCCGCCGGTCATCGTTACGGTCTGGGCCCGCGTCTTGGATTCTTATTCCGACCGTGATCGCTTGTTCCTGCTGGGGAAAATCCGAGAGCAGGTGAGCTCACTCTTAAAGGAAGGGCAGGAGAGCAGTATGGGAAATCAATACCATGTAAATTATTAAGGACGCTGGATGTGCCGGCCTCCCACTGTCATGCTCCGGGCCGCGGCTCTGAAGGCTGCCGGGCGGACGCTACCGCTACCGCCGCCGCCGCCGCTCCCCTTCCCTCTCTAACACTCATTAGCAGCCCGGGTGCTGGGCTACCCTGTTAGTGGGGAAGGCAGGGATCACAGCGGGGAAGTGATAGCGCAGGATCTTCACATCCCGGTTCTGCCTCCACGCCGGCCTTGTCCAGCCTTTCCCTGGGCCCCTAGGCTACAGTAGTCTGTGGGCCCCCCAACCCCGCCCCCCTATATTTTTTACTGGCCAATGG
>JAODLC010000001.1:46672960-46683032 GCA_026781145.1 Hippopotamyrus pictus
TGGGTCATTCTAGAATTGCAGGTACATTTTGCATCTCCGAGATAAACCTTTTATTATTTTTCAAAAACAAAAAATTTATTGAAAGAGTTTTGAATAATTACACAAATTATATCAAGCTATCACTAAAAATAATGTTTATATGCGTATTTAGGAACATTTTGTCTTGAAAATATTAAATTAAAGACTCCCTCTATACCTATTTTTGATTGTCTATGCCTCCTGAATCATACATTCAGCTTCAAGTATCATGAAATAATTACGTCTAATTTTAATCTTTTTTGTGTGTTTACTCTACTAATTTATGTAAACAGTTGCATAAAACATCTATTTTCTGTATTATTTGTAATTTTAGTAATTAAAAAATACATTTTGTGTCTGTCCCTACGTTCTGGTCAACTCCGTTAACTCTGTTATAAAAAGGCATAACAATCTTTAAAGCACTGATAGAAAAAGCATGTGACTTGCTCCAAGTGATGTCACTTCCTCTGGCGGGAAAATCTGGAAGGCACTGAGGTATGTCATTATTCCTCTCTCAATTTGTACAAAATGTTTAGGATACATCAATAGTAGATTAATTATTTGTAAAATCTGTTATTGTGATATTTCAGTGAATCTCTCATTCACTTATTTAAAAACAATAATATGATGAAAATACATAAATTTCTGTTTTAGACATGTCATGTGGTATCTGGTTTCAGGTTAGCATCTTGAGCTAAAGCACAAAATGGTGGAAAATGTCAACTCTGTTATTGTCAACTGTTAGTGGTCTAAAAAGTTTAATGATAACAGAGTTGACAATGATTAACAGAATCAAATGGTCCCTACCACATTTAAGCATTTTGTATTATTTTACAAATATGGATTCATTTTATTATAAATTATACATTTGTTGTTGTATATCATTACAGGTTAAGGAAAATGAATGATAGGTAAATGAAGCTGTCAGCAGCAGAAAGGCAGCGGCAATACAGGGCACAGCGAGATGCCGACCCTGTAAGGAAGTCCGAAAATTTGAGAAAGGACAGAGGAAGATGGCACAAAAGGAAAAATGCAGGGCAGACAAATGAAGCGGCTGATCTGTGTGAAAGGGAGAATCAAGAATTTGAAATGTACCCGCAATTCTAGAATGACCCATGGGTCATTCTAGAATTGCGGGTACATTTCAAATAGGAAAAGAAGACAAAAAGTAGTATTTTCTTTTTATGTTAAACTTTTTTATTTTCATATATATATATATATGATATGTAATTTACTCTCTTCTCAGGTAAAAGGTCAAAATTTCACTGGTAAATATATACGTTTGATATGTAATGAGCATTTTTCAAATTATTAAAAAATTCTTCAAATAATTTTTCAATTTATTTTATAGCGCATTAATAGATAATGTGTTTATATATATAAATAAATATTAATCCATGACACTGCATTGGACAGGCAGTTGATTGGTTAAAATATAACTTAGTTTCCATGGCAAATAAAAAATGTTATAAAATGAAGGGAAAAGTTGTTAGAACATTATGATATAGATATGCTAAAAGGGTTATGGTTGCATAGAGATTTAATTCTATCTTTGTTCCATGAAAGTCAGTGTTTTTGTCAATAAGGCACAGAGCAAGCACACCACACACCTCTGATACTGACAATACTCATCGATACACTGACGTCCTTATGAGGTCAAAGGCAGGACTGGGTAAATATAGGACACAGAGTAATGCGAGATGTTTGTTCCTCCAACATTGCTCTGTGTTCTCCTCATCCTGAAAACGAATGAGTCTGTCCCACTGATGGTTACACACGGGTGACAAGCCTTCCCGTATGAACTTTCTTTAACAGTTTAGGACTAATTAAGGAGCAAGTTTCCAAACCTCAGCCAGTCCACAGAACACATTTTTGAGAATTTTTCTGTGGAATTTTTTAAATTTAAAGTTCTTCGTTGGATTACATGAGAACTGAGCGAGTTTTGGTTCCCGATACTGTAACATATGAAGCCTTGACTTTAGGTCACTGGCGGTCTCATCTCAAAAAATAAAAACTGAAAAATGGATATGTGAGTTTTGGAAATTTGTCCTTCAATTACAGACCTGCTTTCCTAAATTGGATCTATTGAAAGCCTGTAAGGCAGGGACAGGCAGGTGGGGAGGGGCGGGGGCCACAGCTAGCCGTCAATCGACATCCAAACGCTACAGATAAATGTCACGCCGCAGCTGCCGTCCGCTCGCGTTGTAAGGGGAGCTGAGGACCCTTTGATGGCCGGACACTGGCGGAGATCAGAGGGGGCCCTGCTTAGAGAAGGATCATCTGTGGCCGGGCCGCCAGCAGTGGCCCCGTGTGGTAATTAATTGCCAGTGAGTTGTTGGCGGTGGGGGGGGGGGGTTGGAGATGGTGGGAATCGGGTCTCACGGAATTTTTCCCACAGGGGCGAACCTGCGGTCAGGAGACAGCAGGCCACAGTAAGCGCTCACGACTCCCCTATGGGGTCCCCCTCCCCAACCCCCCAGGGGGGGCGTGGGCTCAGAGAGGTGAGGGATGCAGGACGTCGCTGCATACCTTTCATCTTAGCGCCGATTTAGGGAGGGTTCATCCTATGGAGGCTTCTTAATTCTCACTAATTCATCTGGGTTCCAGATTCACTTGGCTCCGAATAACCCGAGAATGATAATGAACTTGTGGTAGGGTGGGGGTGCCTTTGAATGCGCTATGAACGGATCGAGGGCTTTCTCTAACTCTTTCAAGAGCAGACGCATCTTATTAGTCCTGATTGCTAGTCGTGAGATGTCCTCTAACAAGGATTTTTCCGCAGTTTAACTGTTGCTTGCGTATTGAAACCTCCGACACGTATGCTTTCAACTGAGAAAAAAAGATACATGCACGGGTGCAAGTTTGGGCTGGCAGTCAACGAAATAAAAAAGAATATCCATACATCAATACTGGAGCGTGGAAGCAACATCTTCCACATTTCGATTACAGTTTCCAAATCATATTCAGTGATGAATATTTATCAGCTACGCACCACAAGAATCTTCAATCAATAGATTCTACCCACCAGCCTGAATTTCCCCCCTCCCCGTTTTAGTTTCGAAACAGCCCACTTCCTAACATCACATTGTCATCGCAAATGAGAACACCGGCATCCACATTTATGGATTAAAGGATTTACAGACTTTTATCTCCCGATGCCCTGTGATGACAGCGGTGTAACACCCAAGAAATGCTTCCATCCAGTCATCCTCCAAGCTCTTCTCCTGCTCAGGGTGGGGATGCGGGTCCTGGAGCCTGACCCAATAGCATATGGCAAGACAGGTTTATAGGTGCCAATCCCAAATATACCACTCCAAAATGCCTTCCTATCTATTCATTAAACATATGCAAGTTTTTATGGTAAAAAGTTCCAGTGTGGATATATAATTTATATATAATTTGTATAATTTATTGTATAATTTACTATTCATCCATCCATCTTCCATTTCACTTATGAAGTAGAGGGCCGAGCACCTGTCCGAGGAAGCAGAGGGTAGAAGGAAGTAATGGATCCATCACAGGCACAAACTCACACACACACACACACACACACACACACACACATTCACATACTGACACACTATAGGCAATTTTCAGATGCTAAATCAGCTAGCCGCAAATTACATTTAGCATTCATATAAGCAAGGCCAGGTTTGCGCATGGCCTAAGCCGGACTGTAGCCCACGGCCTTAAGTTGTAGGTGGCCCAAATTTTGTTACAGCAGCATTTTATGCTGTAGATGGGACTCTAACAATGGCTGTAGTCCATGTAAACTTTCCTAAGGATATCAAGCTTGATGTGTGATTAAAATGAAAATCACACAGACTAATATTTGAATAGATGCTTTTCAGATTCAGCTAAAGGTTGAATATGCGGCTGGTCTTTTCTGGTCCCCAGTATATGCAGCGTAAGTTCAGAGTCTGACGAGCCGCCCGCCCTCTCTCCCTTTACTCCACGCTGCCGGAAAGAGTGGGGGGGGGGGGGGTCCTCTCAGCTTTAACGAGAGTTGGGGAGTCCTGAGGCTGCGACTCTGAACTCTGACGATGAAGGCAGCGAGCGGCTTCATGGTTCGAGTCTGCTCTTTCTTCTCTTTGGTTGAATAAAAGAGGGGTTAATTTCAGGTCCTGTCCTCTGCTTCTCTTGGGGGAAGAAGTATTGCGCCGACACGTCGTCAAAGACTGCGTTCCGTTAGCGGGACCAGCAAAACGATGACCTCAGTTTCGCTGTAAAGTGGGAGCGCTATACCTGTCAAATGTACAGATTTACACATGGACTTCCTCAACCTGGAGACATAGCATGAGCTCTGTTTAATTTATATATGCCAAGCAAACAATTGTCCCCGATTGTTAAGGTAAAAAACGTTGACTGTGGCACTGTACAGCACAGTCAGCTCAGAATAAACGACTTCATTTGGTTGGTCCACTCAAAAATTTTCCAGATACTACACTTACCAGATAGTGTCAAACTCATTAAAAAAAGTCTTGATTACTTGCTTCTAACACCAGAATGCTTTGTTTAATTGTAATGCAATAAGCACCATAGCAAAAACAAAAACAATCAAATCCAGACAAGTCTGATTCACTTGGAATTTGCTGAGATACATCTGAGATGGGAGGGAATTCTGTCTGGCATTGTTCGGAAGAATAACTCTCTCTGGTGTGAATCAGAGTCCGTCTGACAGAGCACTTTAATATTTTGACAGAACAAAATATAAAGCGGTGTTTTATCCTGTAGAGAATTCACTAGACACGGGCACGGAAGTGACCGTAATCAATAAACGCCACCGTATGGGGGGCGGGAGGGGGGGGGGTGGTGATTTATTTACAGCCATGTCTTATGTAGAAAGAAAGCTGGGATATTACAGCAGACAGAGAGCATAATGGGGGCCCTCAATCTTGCCGGGAGGGCAATATTGTCATTGTTGTTCCACCGGTATTCAAACATGCCGTCCCATCAGCCTCGGAAGATATCCCCAACTGGACGGATGATTAGTTACCGTAAATGGTCCTCGTCACCAGCGGAAACTGACGAGTCAATAGAGCCGATGACGGACGATTCCGCGCGCTTGGCGGAAGGGGTGCCCGGCCAGCCGTATCCATCATGATAGAGTTATTATTGAGCGTACAGAAAGGCACGTTTAATATCATTAATGCCAGATATCCGTCACTCGCACATCTGGCATTCCCCTCCGTGTGCGAAACGGGGAGAGCGGCACAGAGAGCAAATGAAAAAAGAGAGAACACTTGGGGCAATCATCCTAGCAGTGTCCTGGCAGCGCTAGTGTTTTTGTAATTTCGAAATGTTTCTCAGCACCCCAGCTAGGTTCAATAACAGTTTACAGATTGCTTATGTCATCACATTTTGACAAACTTCTCTATCTGATTTGACCTTCATCTTTAGCCATCTGCTTGCTTCCCTTTCTCTCTCCCGCTCTGTTCTCTTTTCCTCCCTCTGCTATCAAATTCTCTGAGCCCAGAGCCGCCGCGTTCCCAGTCTCCCCGGGTCTCATTGTTTCCAAAGCCAGCGTGGCAGCATCGGCGGAATTAATATTTCCGCTCCCGTTTAATTACCTGCATGGAAATGCCCTGGGCCTTTGGCACCTCTCGGCAGACCACTGTTAGGCTCGCCGCTAAGAAGCCCGCTGGATCCCACGGATGCTACATCTCAGCCATTGATTACATTATGTATGGCTTAATCTAATGAGATATTCTGCTGATTGGATATTGGTTTGCGTGATTGGTTCTCCAAAAAGGCACATTTTCACAGATTCAGGATCGCAGGGATTTTTCTAAGATGTTGTTGTTTAGTTAATTATATGACATAACAATAATATAAATGAATTTCGATGAAATTAATCGTTTCATCATTTCATACAAAATGCTAATAAAAAATATGGTGCAGATTTTCGTGAGCCATGCTGCGTTTTATTTATGAATTAACCTTATTTAAGCGATTTTCTCCACAGTTTTAGTCGTAGCCAGCAAAATATCTTTCACTGCATTCTGCAAGGGCTGCCCACCTTCCAGGGAGCTGGCGATGGAATGGGCATGTGTCCCTCGAATCACCCCACCCCCGGTAACAGCTCTGTTCTCTTTTGATAGAGACAATCAGAGGTCACCGTCCAAGAAAGTTGAGTACTGATTGGTGGGGCGATGCGGCAGCTGTGGCTGGTAATCAGAAATTCCGTAGCTCCTGATAGGTCGGTGAGGCCAGTTATCAGAGCCATATAATCCTGGGGTGTTTCAAGCTTTCCTCCCCTTTTCAAAATTGGCAACGTTCCACCACTAGGGGCCCTCGGCCACGATTGCTAAATCAGGTCCATTGAGTTTGAATTGTGATCTGGGCTCAGTGTTCACTCACAATAAGGTTTCGGTAAGTATAAATATTTATTGAATATCGGAAATTCTGATAATTATGGTGCACGTACGGCTCCTCTAGGGTGAACATTGCCTCTTGCCCTGTGCTGCCTTGGATAGGCTCCAGCAACCCTGCATTGGTTAAGTGGTTTTGGAAGGTTATGGATGGATGGATGGATGGATGGATGGATGGATGGATGGACAGATATGCAAATATATTTTTTCATCTATAGAATCTGTTTTTGTTAAGTGCAAAGCCTGAAGTGCATTCATACTGTAGAGGTGGAAAGGTCATGTCCGGAAAGTACAAATCCAGACCAAGATTTTGTTTCAACCTACCAGTTGACTACTTTGTGACTGTAACTCTTTATACTCATCTGGTTGGTTGAAACAAAACCTTGGTCTGGATTAATACTTTGTGGACCTGAACTTTCCACCTCTGCTGCAATCACAAAGTTATTTGGGCTTTTTTTTCACGTGTCTAGTGCAGAAACTTGACATCTTGAGCCCCCAGACATGCGCTGCTGTCGCAGGTAATGTATGCTGACGTAAAGCCATGCGGCGTGATATGCAAAAATCTCACAGAAGTCAGCCTCTTTCTACCCTGTGATTCACCGCTTTAAACATCAACCTCCGGGTGAACCCCTCTCTTAAAAAGTCTGTGACAAATAACCCACAAATCACCCAGTACGGCGAGGACGTATGATCGCGAGCGAGGTATTTTTTCTCATATAATTTACATCATTATGGGTGACTCACACGAGACCCAGAACAAAATTCAATGGTTAACACTCACGTCTCTCCTTCTGAGCAGTATTTCAGCTGCACTGTGGGTCACCTTTCTGAAACGACAGTACGGTGACATCAATGTTAGCCCTCAGGTTTTGAAACAAATGACCAGCCGATGCTGTGGTAGGGCCGGAGATGTAAAGCCAGACCCATTTTTCAAACAAAAAAAAAAAACATCTGGTCACAAAGCAGCAGTCGAGTGTTCATAACAGAGACCTTTATGTTACCTGGCTTCCAGGTATCAATAAGGGAGGACAGTTGTAAGAGCCAAACCAGCTGGATATCTGCATTATTAACACTTTATATTTAAACATAATTTTAAATTAATCAATTTCAACATATCTATGGAAGATACAAGATACATAATCAAATTCTTAAATATATAAACTAAAATAAGCAAGCAAATGGTAAATACGTAGTAAATACATAGTAAATAGTCAAAAAATGGTGCTGTGATTTCCAATTTGGGTATTTCCAGGTATTTGACAATAGCAGTACAAGGTAGCTCTTGGAATCAGACCCCCCCCGGATTTCCTTTGTCTGACGGACACGTACCTACTGTGTTTTCGGGCCGCTAATCCTGTCAACACCGGTGAGCTCGCGCTGCGACATCCTTCACAAGAGCCTCTCCTCAACAGATAAAAGGATCCAGGGTTAGCCCGAGATCTGTAGAGTTTAACTTCATCTGTCACAAACCCGGTTAGTTTCGCCCACTGATGGCCACAATAAACACAAGTCCCGGGAAATTGAGCCCGCCTGCAGTCTGACATTTACTGGCGATTTTCATATCTCGGGCCTGGGAGATAGAGGATGTAATGTGTAATGCCCTTAAAAATGTCACTTTAGATATGAAATCAATTTGCATTTTACTTGTGTCTGGATAACATGCCCCAGTCAAAAGATTCCCAAGATATATAGCTATAGATAATGTTGCTGCGGAGGGAATGTGGTGTAAATAAAAGAATGAGCACGACAGGAAGAAAAAATGGCAGAATTTGTTCACTGAAGAGCTGATCAAATGAGGCCCAGGTGGTCTATGTCGTGTAGGGAGAGGATGTTGTTGATGTGCTCCTATATAATGCCACCCTATTAACTCAGCGCTAGCACCACACCTGACTTACTGAGCTTTGATGGGTAGAGACACTTCTGGAGCTCCTGGCTACAGCAATACAGCAATAACAAATAAAAATAAAGCAGAACCCTTATGATACACCTCCTTTTCACTGGTGGTTGCTATATTTAAAATGACCTCCAACACAAGCTTTAAGTATTACAGTCAATTAGGGATTCCAAATAGTAATTAAGATATTAATGAGAAATCAAACTGCCAGACTTTGTACCACCCCAGTGTTATGTCTTAATTTAGCATTGTAATTAAAATGTAACTTTGGAATTTTACATTTAAAACGGGCAATTGCTGAAAAATTAGTACAAGCATTTAATGTCATTACTCGGATGAGGGAGAGGAAAAAAAACTGATTAAGATTTTAATTCCGAATAATGGATTTTTAGACTTCCGTTTCCTGGAATTAATGAGAATATTTACCGCAAGTGGACCAGCAGCACAGGTATTGTTAATGATCGCCACATCATTAAACGCCTCCTCAGCACCCTTCTACACAGCACTGAAGGGTAACTAGGTGACACCATGGTGTCCCGCCGCCAAACCTGGTGCTGGCTAAAATCCGGCAGCTAAACAATCACAATGACCTGGAAGGTACCATTTTTAATGATGGGCCGGGGGGGATTGTTTTATTTGTAAGAAACCACGGGCGTCACTGGCTGTGACCACCTGCCAAGATCAGGATTCATTTAGTAGCCGCTGCACGCGTGTCGACTCCAGCGAAGCTGACGGATTTCGACAGTCTACATGGGAGTGTCTGTTGGACACTGACAGAGAGATTCCTGTCACTCGGCTGACACTAGCAGGGTGTCAGTCGCTCTCCGTGCGCGGTTGGGGGCAGGGGGAGGACTCTAGAGCCCAGAGACCCTCCTTTCCTCTTGGACACTTTCTCAGCCTAACCTGCGGGGTCAAAACAAAGGCTGAGGAATTTAGGCGTCATCTTCATTGATAAATAAGGCTCAGAAGCAATCGTGTCATTCAAGCTAATGCATTTGAATAGTAAACTTTTTACCAGAGCCAAAAACGGACACTAAACAGAGGATAAGTATTTGATTCACAACTACATGTCTTTCCCTGTTATGGGATTATTCACCAGATTATTACCTTTTTTGACAATTAATTTATTTGGTGACTATTGATAGTTTGACTGGAAGTGTATGTCAACAGTGTTTCAGTATGACAAAACAACAATAGATGGTGGTGGGGGGAGAAAAAAAAGTTTTAAAAATCCACGAAGGTTATCACATATTAAAAGCCGTGCGAGGGTCTGTCACGGAAAGCAATGTCACAGACAGTTCAGGGACAGTATGGACAAAATACTAAAAAGTATTAACTGAAATTAAATCTCAAAATCCAAATGTTTTGTTTTGCTCACTCGTATGTACTTTATGTTGCAGGCTGGTTAGCGCTTTATGCTAATACTCTGTGTTATGTTATGATTTTCTTTATTTTAATTTGATTGGTTACACCATAACAAATTCCTTGTACTGGGGTTGCACGGGGTAAATAAAACTGATTGTGATTCTGATTTAGATCATTTAATGTGGGCATTCCGGATCAGGCTGGTAGGGTGTAAAAGAACAGAGGGGGTTTAATAAATACTGTAGAGCTAGGTATGAATGTCTATGGGTAGAAATAAGCAATGTGTTCCAGACAGTGATGAAAAAAAACATTAAAAAGTTACTGTGGGGCCCAGTTTTATTATTGAGAACCCAGTAACCCAACTGTTCACCAGTCAAAGGGAGGAGGGGGTGGTGGTAATGGGGGGGGGGGGGGGGAAGGGCAC
>JAODLC010000001.1:46703774-46725474 GCA_026781145.1 Hippopotamyrus pictus
AGTTTCCTTGATGTAACATGGCATGTAATTGGCATTGTCTGGAACCGATCCAAACAGCAAATAAATAAAGCAAAAGATTAACATGCCTCTAAATGGAAGCCGTCTCTGCGTTTCTTCAGTCACCCCCCTCCCTCTCTCTCGCTCTCTCTGTTTTCCTTCCTTCCGAGAGCATTGCTCACGCTTCAGCGGGGCCACTTCAAAGCCGCTCGCAGTCGGACGGCTTTACCGTGATTGGGAGTCAGAAAGACACGTGTGTGCAGCCAAATTTAAGGACTGCGCCCCGTCGGAACCCCTACTGTTTATCCGGCGACAGTCGTAAGCGAAGCGCTCGCACATTGTTTAGCACGTAGACGCAGCGCAACTTGCACTTAATCAAAATATAAGTCCTCAACTGTCGTGAGGAGCGTCTGGTGACTTCCAATGCCATCATGACTGCAAAGATGACACTGATCGCCGGGGAAAATAATGCTAAATAATAATTAAAATGCTATTAATGAAAGGGTTGCAGGGAGCAACACTATACACATCGAGCACCAGTACTAACTTTTGAAATAATAACTATTATAATACCCAGGAGCACTGGAGGGGCATGGATACCCTGGCAGATTCAGGGGGCCCAGCACTTTATAGGGGCCCCAAAATATAAGATCTCATTTGATCACTGTTCACTGCAAGGGAATCTGCATGGTCCATCTCTGGGAGTAAGGTATGTATTATATTTTTAAAAATGTAGGTCTTGGTACGTACTGATTCCTCAAACTGCTGAGATCGCCCAAATCTGGTTGGTATCACAACACCACACACACAAATGAATTAACACCACTCAGGCAAGGGGAACTGTAGCTTATCCTTCCACAGAACATCAGCAAAGCAAAACTATTTTCTTTTATCTGAAAAATGACAGGCTACGTTCAAGTGCAGTTAAAAATAACCTATTGAGGAATGGGAATACAGAAAAGAAAACGCAGACATTAATCCACACTAGGTAAACCCAGCAGAGAGGGAGAAATGTGCAGATGCAGACACTTGCAGTTATCTGCAACATGGGAAGACAGTCAGGCAGTCAATTTCCTGTGACAAGACCAGTCTTTGTAATCACAGTAACACTCATGCCGCTATTCTCTGAGCAGACACTGTACACGCATGGCCTACTGTGACAGAACTATAATCATCTCAATCTTGTAAACACCTATTATGAGTTTGAAGTCCCTACATCCTTAACTGATACAATATTCCCCTTTTCTCTGGCTGAAAGCTCAATGCTTCACACAGCAACCCCCTAGAGGAAACAGGAGGAAAAACACACATAGTGTGTAGTGTATCACAGCAACACAATACCCCCCCATGCAACTCATTTGTATCTACTACAGTAAATAAAATGAACAAATAAATTGCCAGGGTATGCAATTTCCCCCCTGACAATAAGTCATTTACACAATATTCATTTTGAAAAGCAAACCCTATTGTGATGGTTAGATTAAACCCCCCCTCCCACTTCTTTCAAAAGACCCATTTCCACATGAGTGGTCCCACGAGTGAGCACAGAGGAAGCTCCGTGGAAACCGGAACCTGGGGTTAGGCGTTATTGATACGCCTCCGACTTTCAAATCCATATCAGCTGGCCGGTGACACTTTACCTATTTGTTTGTCCCATAATTAAAATAGATCCCATTGCTGATCTGTGATCCTTTCAGAGTGTGATGCTACCACTCTGGATTCCTGTCGCTCTCTCACTGAATTGTCCACACATCATTTAGATCGCCCGGTCCCCCCTCCCCCGCCCCCCTCCATCAGGCGGGCAACTGTGCGGTCACATTTCCATGCTAAATTATCAAAATAAACATTATTTTTCACCTGTTCCTTGCTTATTGCACTAAAAGCCTCCCTTGTCTCTAATGCAGCTACCCACCTGTATAAATAAAATGAGATAATTATTGAGTGAATGTCCAAGACATTATGTCCACAATACACCTTTTACTATGGCAATTATAAATCATTACAAACATGCTTCTTTGTGATATTAAGTGCTGGCTAACTACAGTAGATGCATCATATTTCAAGAGCTGGCAATATACATGAACACAGACAGCAGGAAGAGTAATGACTATCCATTATCTTATATTGCTTGCAATAATAATTTTCAAGTGTGTCATTTCGGGAAGTATCATCTATTAGATGTCTGGAACAAAGACGTTCGTATATAATCCGAAATTACTATTTAAAGGTCATTACCGCAGTTCAGGTCACAGAGAGACCGCATGCCAGTGACCTGTCTTTTTATTGTCTTTTTCAAACTTCAAAACTTCCAAAGTTAAAAAAGAGCAACATGCAAAGAAATAAAACATATGAAGTATGATCAGTTGTGCTCCCATGTTCATAGATCTGTACTATGTGTACAGAAAACACAAAGTATATTACAGGGACATTTATGTGTTATTTATTAAGAAAAATATAGGGATATGTTAAAACCACTGCAGTATCAATGTAACAGGTAATGGGAATATATACCAATGAATCTAAACAAATGAATATTATATATCTTTAAAACAATCCAAAAACTAACTAAAACTTAAAACTCTTTGGATGTCTGCTCTCATCTCCAACAACTACATGCACCAGCTGAGATCAGGGAAGGTCCCTGGACTCCTGTAAAGTGATAAATGCAAGATGTCAATGAGCCGTTTACCATCAATGACAAGGCTTCTCGCCACTCACTGTTCACTATAGCAGAAACCCCTGGACTCGTAGGACAGACTCCTGGGCCCAATGCTGTGGTCGAATCACTCAGGGAATACGGGAAACGGTTAAACTTGAATTTGGTGAGTGGGGAAGGAAGTTCACCGGTTAAGAGTTATGACAGTGCTGATCGCCAGAGAATGTAGCTGACAGAAACTGATAATTCACCAAAAATTAAAAAGGCAGGCTAGTCAGGAGAACGGTCAACAAGGTACCTTTCAAACAGAAGCTGCCCAGGATTGGTTTAGATATCCCAACTAGTGGGATCTACGGAGAGCTAAAAGATTAAGGTCCTCAATCACACAACTTTTTTTTTTGTTTGCTTTGCTTAGAAAACAGTATTAAAGTTCGGCACCTGTACCTTCCCAATTACTACTACCACTATTATCACTATCTAAACAAAACGGCTGCAGAAGGATATGGAATACATTTGATTTTATTTGAAATTTCTAGCAGCAAATGGTTAAAAATCCTCTGTACACATCACCATACATTCACTCACAGTTCTAGCCTAACAGGAAATGTTGATGCAGTGTTGCTTTCACTAACAGGTGGAAAGATGTCATTCCACATCAAAACATGGTGACCGACTTAAGAGTCTCATGCATTTAGCCCAGTGATTCATCGTTGACTTTAATCCGTAGACAATCAAACATTAAGGAGACACAAACCTTAGACATTCTCTCTAAAGGGCAGAATAAATTATAATCATTAGATGAATCAATTATCTGTAATAATGTGGCTAATTCCCCCATCCTTTCTTGGCTAAAGGCCTGTTTTTCCTTTAGTTTAAGGCTTGTTTAATTACACCCTGATTTAAAGCTACAAGATCTGCTCAGATGTAAATTGTTGTGTATTCAAAGAATGATTCTGTTGCTGACAAGCTTCATGCAATGTTTTTATGCCCAGTAAAGATCTGGGCATTCAATGGTGCACATTGCAAACACAACCCCAAAATCAACAAAAAAGGCCTTTTTCTGAACCTATATCAGTGGACTTGTTCGAAATCCGGAGCCAAAAAGAACAGTTCATAACTTAAATATGCCTGCTTCATAATCATACAGTTTGATGACTGCTTGAAGACCGTCTTCATATCAAAACATTGATCTAGACGCTTTCCCTGTATGTGAAAGGTGCTGGCATGGACTCGCGGATTCACCGTACAGTCGATGTCTTTGAATAATTCATCCCGAGATGCCACAAGGCGGCCGGCCCCTGCCGCAATTGCTGAGACGCAGGATGGGAAATGATCACACTCAAATGGAGCCTGTTATAAATACACATTTCAATATTACCCTCCTCCTGTAATACGGTCAAGTACCACACAGCAGCTACACATAGTTACTAAAATTTAACAGAATATTATCCAAATAGTTAGTCAATTAGCTTATACTTTCAAGTATAAGCTAATATCTAGCATTAATCAGTGTCCTGGCCATTAATCAGTTACCTAGTATTAATCAGTGTCCTGGCCAAATTTTTGGGACGTAGATGGAACATATTTTTGTCGTCTATTTTTAGGTATTTTTCAAAGCCTGTAAGAAATGCCATACTGTTTTATTCATTTCTTTGTGTGTGTGTGTTTTCAGTGTGAGGGTGTTCTTTCTATAAAGCATTCGTCAGTGTTCAAAGCGAATTGCTTTTAAGAAGTGAGGCTCTGAGATGGAGGTTTCTTTTCAGAGCCATGGTGGCTTATAAAGCTACTTATCAAAGAACAGAAGAAGTGACTGTGGAAGCAGCAACATAGTCGGAATAAAAAAAAAAGAAACAGAAGACCAAAGTATATATATCATACTCTGGTTCCTTTTTCTTTTTTTTTTTTAAAAAAAAAAAAAAAACAAAAAAAAAACTGTTGCTTGTTATTAGGGCTGGTGCAACAAACGGAATTGTAAAAAAAACTGTTGTATTTGCTTAACCATATGCAGAAAAAGATAGGTCTTAAAATAAATAAAACAAAAAAATATGCCGACATCTGTGAATAAAACTGGGAAAAAAACAGCATAATAAAATCACAATGTAACATAATATTTCATCTGACAAGAATAATGAACATTCAATAAAGTCCCTAACCGCGTTAGGGAGCGTGCAGAACAGCGGGTGTCCATTGTTAACAACCCGCCTCCCTTCTCAGGTTCCTGGAGCCGACTCGCCCATCGCCTACCTCAGGATGGATATCTGAGCCGCGTGCTCTGTAGCTCTCTATCGATCGCCCACCCCACCCCCTTCGTTAATGTACTTAGTTGCGAAACATCATACTGTACGGCCTAACTTTGTTAGGCCAAAAAAAAAAAATCCATTAGCGGGTCTCATAAAATGATCAAGGAATACATCATTTCTGCTTATCAAGTCAGATTTGAGGAGAAAAAGTCTAGTGGAACAAATAGTTTTAACGCCTTATACAGATCAATACTCGTTACTAAAATAAAGGGCAACTTTGGATAAAACCATTACCTTACAGTACACAGATAGCATGAGTTAATTTATATTTTTCATACTCATGATTCATTTCACGCCTTATTTACAGGGATCATGAAGTAGCCATGTCTGAATGCACACCCTACGCCAGGACCCCCCCGGGGCGGCTTGGAGAACGCAGGCTGCCTTGAGTTGCCCTTTTCACATTCGATACAGTTAGTCCTGGGGGGTGGGGGGGGGGGTGCAGAGAACATCTGCGAAGCGCCATTGCACCATCCAACTGCCGATCATTAAACTGTGACTCCAGAGAGCAGCGAAGCCATGAGCCAAACTCGCCCTTAAGTGTGGTTAAAGTCCAGCTCTGCGTCCCAGTGTGAGGGGTACCGCTGCAGGCAGGGTCCCTACTAAAGCCCATCGTCCCCTGCCTCAAAGGGTGTACACCAATTTACAGCAATTACACAAGTATCATAAAAGCAACACACATTCAAACAAGTCCACCTGCGTCCAGGTGCATAGGGTGTAAGCTGGCACCTTGCCTGTGGCAGACTCCTATTATCTTAAATGTGCCGAGCACTGGGATTCTGGGAAGGCTGCTCTGTAGGGCTCGGCAAACTCAGCAGACGGGTATCCCTCCTCTCCAGGGAGCACTTACTCACTTCAAGGGAGCAGAGCTAGATGATGCGACCCCACTGAATGTAAGGCTCATTGACCAAATTCTACTTTGCCGGAATGGGGAAAAAAATAAAAAGGCATAGGCTGCCCACGTGATATTCCTTTAAGAACGTCCCCACCAAGGGCCGGCTGGGCAAAGCGAGATATCGGAGACAGGGTAGCATAGATCCGGAGAGATTTCTCAGGATCTAACCCCCGCTGGTAGGTGCACCCTAATTTATGTGTATTGTTCTGTGTTCTTTGACAGTTTATGTACACATGGGAGAGCAGTAGTCCTGACTTCAAAAGTCAATTCTGCAGCAGACGACAAAAGATCGCTGGCAACCTTGTTTACCTGGTGTCAACACATCAAAACACATTACCAGACACCCAAGATTCTAAAAAGCAAAACTGCATGTTAATACATTTTAATCTCTGTTAAATGATCGTGCTGGCATTGCATTATGTGTTAAAAGCTCAAATCATTAAATCTAGACCCATAAAAATCTAGACCTATTACTGGCCGCCAAGAGTCTGTCACGATGTACTAGCGACGTGTGGTCATAAACTTGCTGCTCGCAAGAGGGAGGTCAGTTCTTAAGAGGAACTCAATGCAAAAATGCAGGACAACAGAACTTCAGAATCTTTGTGTTTAGTCATCATAAATCAGTTTTACATTAATACCCAAGAAACTCACAAACAGTTAAGGTCAACTCTGAAGAAATTTTTCCCTGACTAACACCCAACTAAAAAAAATGTACTCTGGAAAAATACCCCTGCTGTCAACATCGTATTCTGAAGACTGTTCTCCTCTGTGGCGCCAGACTGGGTGTGTACTACCTTCATTAGCAGCACTTTGGATAGGAATATACTCACTTAATACCATTTCCCTGAGGCTGAATAACACCCTTGGTCTCTTTCATAGCAAGTTTACCTCAATTACAACACTTTCGATGGACGAAAATGACCATTATGTTAAAGTTCTTCTTCAAAAACATTACTCACCCAGATAATGGCATTGGCTAGATCCAATGCTTCAAAATAATAATAATAAAAAATCTTCAAATCAAAAACTGTATTTAATTGCAGCCATTTCTGGCGGGATTAATGGGTCACTCAGAGGTAGAGACTTGAATCAATGCATTCACTTTTTGTCTTTGACCATTATTGATGCTGCCTGATTCATGTATGCAGTTTTTTTTCCTTGTAGCAACCAAACTATCTTTCAAAACCAAGTCATGAAATAACTATGCTTTATATATTGTATATATTTTACGCGACTAAAACTTTTATGATGAATTAAAAAGGCACGTGCTATTGCAGTCCAATTAATAGGGAAAACTGCAGCAGACAGTTTGCAGAACTAAGTTTCCTTTCCTGCATCCTACCCCAGAAAGTCTGCCTATCAGTCAAAAGTCAGATACAAATTGATGCCTTTGTACAAAACTAGTGCAAACCATTGTTTTTAATTACCTTCACCAAACAGTAATTAAGAGCCTTTGCTTAGAAGACTAATTAAAAAAAGAAAGCAAGTGGATGAAACGGTCATTAGGTAAAAGGGACATTATTTGTCCACAGCTTTGAGAATAATACTCTCCGTCTGAAGTTTTAGCTTGCTATCGACTACCATTGAGGAATAAGGTCGCTTCTCAAACATCTGCTGGACGAAAGGTGAAAGTAGGCAGCCGAGGCAATCTCTGGCCAATAAGACGGCGAAAATCTCCGAGCTCTACTGTAATAAAGTTGCAGAGGAAATAAAAAGGTGGAGAAAGTATAAAGGGAACTTCTACAAGGAGAAAGACTGGGAAATTGCTTCGCCCACTGGCGGCCTCCCTCGGCGGCTCCCATTTGAAGAGCGTCGCGCGACAAATCCGCGGGAAGTTAGCTACGATTATTAAACATCCGTCGCGCTCGCGCCGATGCTAACGCGCCAAGCGGTAATCTGTCAGAGCTCGCGGCGGGCGGCGCGAGGGACAGGGGGCGTCAAGCCATACACTCCCAGAAATCCCGCGCCCTTAGAACAAGCCGATAATGTAATAATGCGACCGCGTAACCTGCTTTAAATATATCACAAAGCTTTCAGTCCTACTAAAACAAACAGCCAGAAATGGGGCACTTTTATATAGGTTCCTTGAATAAAAATGGAAGAAATAGAAGTAGAACGAAAAGATGCTACTTCAACAGAGTTCTCAACTGATTATTTTCTCTTATAACCTAAAGCCACGGCATGATCAAGCATAACGAAGGTCCACGCGAGCATTACAAAACATCTCTCTATAAAAGAAGAGAAAAAAAATGTGCAAGAAAAAGAAGAATCTGTGAACTTGGACGGTACTCGGCGTGAAAGACACTCTTAAGCACTACGGCAGGAGCCTGACACAGACGGATCTTTTTTCAAAGCTAAAGATTTTTCATTGCCGGGGTTTAGCTGTCATTCCAGTATTGATCTGGAGAGAGACAGAAGGTGTTACTCAGCACTAATGCCACCGCGCAGTCAAATGTGCAGCTGAGTAAAGGGGGCGGGGGGTGGAAAACAAAAGCACCACTGGGGCTTAGAAATAAACGCATGCTATGTGTCTCTGTGCAATACAGTTGTTTGTTTCTCTTATATAAGATATAAGCTTTTACCTTATAGTGTTCGTAAATGTTAATGCATTTCTGACAGGAGAATAGCCAATCAACGGCAGCCCCAATATATAAGCCTAACCTACGTACGTAACATACATGCACTGCGTTAACTCCACGCAAATAGGGTTAATAAATATGAATGGCTCCCATTTGAACTTCACTTTTACACTTATTTAAGCACAGAGGTGGCAGTGTCTACATTTATTCATGGGGAAGGAGAATCGTAGTTTATTGGTGTGAAAGTAAGTTGGCAGACCTGGGGAAGATCTAAGAAGCTGGATATTAAATTGAGATTATAGTTCCCTCTGATCTGCCAGTGTATTGAAGTTTCTCTTTTCATGCACCTATAGGGCTGAGTGGGGCAGACTTTGCTCCTTCTACATTTCAAGACCCCCCCTCCCCCAACCCCGACGTTGTTTTGCACCATTTTTTCAGAACCGACAGTCTGCACCACAGACAGACAGGAGAGGTACGGATTGATGTAATAGACTGCGGCAGACCACTGGTCACCGGCCAGCCTAATGAGCAGAGATAGGAAAACTATTTGCAATAAAAGCACAAGGCCGCGGACGTGGTGGCAGGGAGCGCTGACGCGTGCGCAGTGGCGCCTGCGTGGGCTGCGGCCCGGGAGGAGACCTGCTGAGTGGCCAGAGATGTGGAGGAAATGAGGCATTGAGGGCAGAGGATCAGAACCATTGCAGAGGACTCCTTCACACATCGGGAAATGACCGGAAAGCACTCCAATCCCCATAGAGGTCCACGCACAGCAAGATTCCTTGAAGGTCTGAATCGGCCGGTTCGGGCCAACTTTCACGCGGGCGGATGTGTCGGTCTTGTTGCCAGGGAGCGTACGGAGTGGAGGACAGAGGAAATAAATCCACTCGTTGTGTCTGCTCATGCACCCGCGGAAAATAAATAAATAAATAAATAAATACGTATCGGCATCACAGCGGGGGCTCAGCCTTCATTGCTCGGTATCTGTAAAGTGATATCAAAGGCGAAGAGTGATCCACGCGCACGATAACAGAATCCAAATCTGATCACAACTGTAAACAAAAACTGCGCATAAAAAAATAAACGGCCACCTTTCATTATGTGGACGGGCGGATAATTATCAATGCAGCCGAATAACGATTAACTCGGAGAGCGCTGCATTTGCGTGTTCTCTGTTCGCCCAATTAAAAGCTAATTAATTAGATACAATTCTATTACGGAACAAATCCCACTCATCAATACACTCAGCCCAAGGTCGTCCGTTGCTCAAACGTAAATTGACTTCAAGGATCCCGCCAGACCCGGGGACATTACGGTGGCATCGCAAAGTTTAAGAAATGGAAGCGGAAGGCTCTCAGGTGACGACACAGATGACAGAGGCAGAAGGGGATATGGCTGAAGGCATTGATCTGTAGCAAAGAATGAATATTAACAACAACAACAAAAAAACACTTCTGTTTGATGATGCCTGTCAATACCACTGCCCACCAATAACTGTTTACTTTAATCAGTAGAAAAGTATACCATAACAAGCTTTGTTAACTGTGTGTGGCAGAACTAGCTATGCAAATAACTGGTTATATAGTTCAACTTCACAACCACTTTACAAAAACAGATAAAAACCGTGATTTAAATGATATTGTCAGTGCATTCCTAAAACATCATAATATAGATGTTTAAATTTGGCACCAAAGTGAACTGGCAAATGGGTAGCCCCCCCCCAACTCCAATTAAGGTTTAATTGTGTTTAATTATTGTTTAATCATCCTATTCAAAGGAAGGTGACTTGAACAAATATGTGCTACACGAAATCAATGTGGTTCGATGAAGTCCATTACTTTTTTAAATTATTTGGATTATCAATTGAATTTAATTAACGCAAAACCCATGATTAGCACCATCAATTCTGTTTACAAAAAGGTGTGAATAAACTCATGGATCCTAAACTGGAACTGCAACCCGGATACAAAACAGAAAATCCTTGGCTTGGCGTCTGGCCAAGGGGTGTTTCCATTGCTAAATGTCTAGAAAATCCCAGTTACAGGTCTTTCAGTAAGGAAACTGCACTGAATATTGCATCATGTTCATTTAAACACATGGTAAATCTTCACTGAGTCCACCCCAATGCTTCTCTGGCTTGCTGGAAAATGGGAATTCTCTTTATGTCTGTGGGGTGGGAGAGAGGAAAGAAATGTCGAACTCAGGGAGGAAAAAACGCTTTCACTCTGCAGATAAAAATGGCCTGATGTTTACAGTATAGATGTCGTAGGAAGCATTGTGTTATGGGACTAGGAGGCAAAGAACAAACAACGAATGCACTGGAAGCACGGGTAACAGATGAGGGCCTTTTTGGTTAGAATAAAATAGGACACAATTATGGTAGCAATTATTACTCAGCTACTGCTTCAATTGTAATTCCATTAAACATCTATATCATGGAAGCGTCAAAATACCCTAGCATACATTGCTAAATGGATACTGATTTTGCCCCCCCCCCCCGAAAGGAAGCATGATCGCAAGTACTTAACACAAGGGAAATCTGCTTTCTCAACGACAGCTACGACTTAAAATGATTAACTGGCGACAGCGAGTCAAGGAAAAAAAAAAAAAACTTATGTTACCGCCGCAAGCTGCCGTTTAAGGAGGAAGTGTCATGTTAACGCTTCTGGCACTTCTGGAAACACTAAAACACATTTTTGAACATGGGACAGATGAAATACGAGGAAGAGATTACCGGAATCACTTAACCCAATAAACCACACGACACATCTATAGAGCTATAAAAATGGTATGCTTGTACATGAACGGGAAAAGTACATTGTTGAATCGGAATTTCAAGATTTCAGTAAAAACTTTTGGATTTTTTAACCATGGCTTAGCACTTTCTAGTTTCTTCATGAGTTACACATAAAAAGGTTTTATTTAGCTTGCTAATCACTGCAAATTTTGCAACCTTTCCTGCCTTTTTTGAGTGAGTACAAAGAAATCCTTCCCTCTCTGCAGACTGAGTGTTATCCAGGTGTCCAGTCATCTGTCACCAGTTTGCATACAGACGGTGACACTTCTGTTCAGTGGCAAGTTACTGTCACTGGGTGGCCAACAGCTGATGTCCGCTGGGTACAGCATGGGTCCCCCCCCCCCCCGCACAGGTAGCCCATGGGAAGGCCATTAGGACTGCTGCTGACAGACTGACAGCCATGCACAGTCTGCTGGGGCCACTATGTTCCACCCCCCGCATATCACTCATGAAAACGCCTCTTCCCAAGGTACAGGTTTTTCCAGATAAACCCCCAACTTACTCCACGCATGTCTGACTCGTGTTAATATTGAACCTCCACAGAAACTTACCACTTAGAAGTTGTGGGAAAAAAAACAACATTTTTGCAAACCTGCTATTTTTGTAATGAAAATATAATGTGTTTCAAGGGTACCACAGCAGCAAAATGCAGAATGAGATTAAAATTGATATTTTATGCTTCTTACAATTAATTACAGTTTTTGAGACATTGAGAGCAGGTCTTTTGAATAATAAGCAATAAAAACATATATTAAGATTCTAAAAAAGTGGTTCGGCTGCCTTTTAATGGACTGCGGCAGCCACGTCTCATGACGATATTACATTATTGATAAACCTTTCCTTTGTGCAAATTAGCAGGTCTGTCATGCACTAAGGGGTCAGGAGGTATACTCCGCGTATGGCAATGAACTCGGAACTTTCCAGAAAAGTCTGCCACTGATGCCACCCTCCACCTTGATGTCTACTTGTCAGCCTTCAGGAACTGAATTTAAGACCTCCCTCCCCAACTTTAAAAAAAAAAAAAAAAGATTTGAAAGTGAAATTAAACCAAATGGATTTACAAAATGCATCATTAATGAATAGGAACTGCCAGTGCTCACTCCAGCAGGTCCAATTCCGCTTTGCTTGGTTTCATGTTGCATCGGAGGACGAGATCGATGCCATTTGTCTAACACACAGGAGGAATGGAATCTATCCGTCGCTTTTATTGAGTAATTAAACACCCATTACTGTCCCAGGCAGCAAAACAATAAATTTGATAAGTCATTCAGAGGGAAATACTGTGGCGGTCAGTCACGATTCCCAGGCTGCTTGAAATAAAAAAAGAAGGGAAAAAAAAACTTCAATGACATTATGCAAAGCAAAATGTAATATAAAGAGAGGTCATTAAAGGTTTTAAGGTCCCCAGGTAGCCAGAGCTTTATATTTTTATGTAACCGTTTTAGGCCTTTTTTGCAGTTTATATAGCTAAAGGTATGCCACTTTTGAAAGCCTAAACCATACCCCAAATAATGTAACCCAGTTCACTTTCTACACTTCACATTTTTTTTTACACACAGGTATGCACATGCATATATAATTTTCTGTAGCAAGCCAGAACCTTTGGGAAATATACATCTTAACTGCTTCAATACAGATCATTCCTCAGCTCAAGATGTACCTTTGAACTAATTAATGGAGGGGGGAAATCTGGCCTATTTCTACCGTACACATACTTTATATGCATTCTCAATTTAGATCTCGGGCTATATGGATTACCTATATACACGTGGTACTCACAGTTCAATTTATTAAGATACAATACTGCTGCCAATAAAATGTGCAAATGAGTACACTTGTGCATCTAACCCATTAATGTAAAAAAGTTTCTCCCCCCCCACCATTCCTTTAAGGTCACTGTGGATCCCCCCCCTCCCCCCCATGGAGACTCATGCAGTTTTCTGGATTTCTCTCACAGCAGGAAGAGAGAACGATGATGAAAACAGGGAACAGGACGTAGAAATGTACAGCGTTCATCATGGGAGATGAGAGCATGTAGGAATCTGAAACACCACAGCATGAAATGAGACCATGGCATCGGTAACGCTGAAGGTGTCATGATCAACACTTAAGCGATCGGAAGCCAGGGGTGAGTCATTCGCTTCACAGATCGCCACTGAGAGATGATGCGAGACTGATCTGTTTAAAAAGTAGCCTCTCTGCTTCCTCAGTCTCACAGCCAAACGGCATCTGACCATCACAGTCCAAACGATAAGCCCTGCTGGATTCTGGAAAGACGTTCTAGAACCTTTCTGCATTGTATGCACCAACTTTATGCCCTGATAACCAGCAAAAAAAAAGGCACACTCAGGGAAAGTTGGTAAATCACCCATGTACTCAGGAATAAGAGTAAAATAAAAAAAGAAAAATTTCTGATGTATATGAGCCATCACTCACGTCCAATAAATGGTATAAAAATAGTTATGGCGTCTGCCGACTATGACATATATATATAGACTGATGATAACTGATGCATTGTTAATGGCACCTTTTACTGAATGATCTCATTTGATTTACAGCTTATTTTACTGAGGCGTCTTAACCTCTGTGAAAGGCACTGTTCATGGATACTATTCTAAAGCCAATTAATAAACAATTCTTAAGCAGTGATGGTGAATCAAATCAGTCCTGCATCTGCTGCAAAACTAGGAAAACTAACTAGACCTTTTGATATAAATTTTCACTTATGTACTGTATCACTTGCTTCTATCAGCGGAAATAAACATGAGGGAACAAACACGGGAAAAGAATTACTGTCCTAAACAAAATTAATATCAGTCACTACTGGAGTGGTTCTTGGTCTTTCTGGAGTCTTTTGCCAGTTTGTAGAAGAATATGGTATAAAATTTCCTTTCAGCAGTGAAAAGCTAAATACTTCCTTATTAATAAACAGTTACTTCTGCAGTCAGAATAAGTCAAAATTTATCACCTACATTTCATTCCTGACAGAGCAGACTGGTTTATTTAGTTAACTTGGTTGTACACTGGATATCAAGGACTACAGTGCCTGCTAGCTGTTGTTCAAAAGTTTCTATTTTACCCTTCGGTCAAACGCAGTAAGGTAACAGTGAATCGGTATACCATCCCACACCATTCTCTCTAAAATTAGGAAAGAACATGGAACAGCCCCCCCCCATTCCATATTTATACAAAAAGCATCCATATGGGGTGAAAGTTATTTTGGAGGTTAGTAGGTGAAATAGTTAAGCCTGAGCAGAACTAGTGAAATGAGGCAGGCTCCCCATCAATAACCAAAATGCACAGGTAGAGCTCTAGAACCATATGCTAGAACAAGTAGCTCAACCACTAATAAGAGCCAACTGATCTTTGCTGCACTATGATGGAAATGTAGAGAAAGGTAACAAAATGATTAATTAGGGAACGAGTGCTAGATTATAAGAAGCGAGTAAAATATTTTTAAGACCGAATTTGACAAAAGAATTAATGTATGAAACTTGAGGTTATGATCGATTTCGGCCTTAGCAAATGTTCCCCAAGACGTAGATGTCCAGTAGGAGTTAGCAGTGCCCACTGGCTGTTCGCTAACAATGTTGGGGTTTCAGAAAGCCCAGCCCTGGCAGCTGTCAGAAAGCTCGCTGTATTAAAGGATGCGTATCAGTCGTTAAATGTGTTCTCCTAGGCTGGCTGCTTGCCCCTTTGGTCTTTAAGCTGTTTTCTCGAAGCAATGATATTTCTATTATTACAACATCAATAGAGTTATTTGTTGCCTACAGTGTTTGGGACATTTTGGAGGGTGGGGGGGGGGGGGGCTGCAATCAAAAGATACAATCTGCTGCTCTCTTTTTCAGCGAGACTGGTGTTCGAATGAGATGAATATCAGCAAACATCCTTCCCTGCTGTCACTTATGAATCACTTCCATTGAGGATGAAAGGTACACGGCGTTCTGTGAGCGACTTGTGGCTCCGCCAAAAACCGCTCTCTCCGCTGGGTCTCTGCCGTGCCACACTGACCGGACAACATTCTGCATTCCACAGCCAGCGTATTGCTGATGGCAATTTGCAAATAAAATTAAGGCCAAATTATCATTATTAGTACAGATAGCAGCAATACCAAAAATGACCAGGGCAATCCACATGGACGAGCCTACCTTACTACTAACTGCTTCAATACTTACTCACAAACACAACAAACAACAACAATAAATACTACAAGATGATATTTTCAATTTATTGACAATGGTTTCTTTCCAAAGGTGCTTTTCTTATAATATCATCAACAACATACTGGCTGCTATAATGATTTTTTTCTAAATTTAAAAAAGGTCAGATAAATCAAGTTGTGATAAACCGAGCCTTAGAAAAAAAGAAGGGTTTTTGAGTTTAAAACATGGAAGTTGCATCCTTTGGGATAGGATAAAATTACATGCAAGGCAAATATGTCCATGAATTCCAGTATTAGAGATTTACAGGCAAATTAAGAGCTGAGCAGAACATGTGACTGGTGGTTCTGTGCCAGTTATTTCGGAGAACACCACAGAAAACATCCCTGAAGTGGCGTGAAGATAATGAACATAAAACTGGTGATAAACCTTGCAAAGCTTTGGAAGTTTCAGGACATGTAATAATAGTGTAATAATAATAAACCTCCATTTTAAATTACTCTAATTCCACGTGGACACCTGCTCTTGCCATCAAATGGGCCACACACAAAACAAGCACATATAAGGCAATTCATGATCAGTGCCAAATTCAGTCCGACGCCCTTAACATTCAAATATAGATCAAAAGTGCAGAGCAAGGAGAATGGAAAAGAAAAAAAAAAAATACATAAAACATAGCTTGCGGATTGAGGGTATATATTACAATATATATTCCAATTTATAATACAATTCAGCCTTTTTCTTATAAGCATTTGTTACACATATAGAGTGGTATTTCAGGGAATTTGAAATGAGGGTTATCTGTCCCTAAAATTGCCTTTAAAAGTGTTACGTTTTAAATGAAACTGAAAAATTACAAATCTCAGAGTCAAGACAAATATCACAGTTGCACAGGAAAAAAAAATGACACTAGGATATTCCTAATTAAAGTGGCCCCTTCAGGCTCAATTTAAATGAAATTGATTATACCTTTTGTGTACAAAATAGGGTCAGCATTAACAGTTATTTTCTTGTGCGTGTATGTGGGGGGGTGGGGGTGGGTAGAGGAGTGGAAATTTGTTGAAAGACCCCAAAAACATAAAATCTATCCCTAATCCCCCAGGGAATGTTAATTAGAATTCAGTTTTGCCGAACTGAAAAGAAAAAAAAAATATACAAATACAAGATATTCATCAAGTAGCATTACAAGATAATTGCCTCTCAAACACAGGCTACTGTTTAGGTTTCATTTTTCTTCCCCATGACAGCCTCATAAAAAGTCCCTCACAACATGTTTGCTTTCGTCTCCTAAGTGCTTTAGAGAAATTCTGAACATCTGAAAAATACCGCATGCAACAAAAAACGTACTTGTTACTCGATTTAAGATCCTAGCTGTACTCTTATAACACAAAAAAAGTCACATTTGCCTCACTCGCAAAACACTGCTATTCACAAATGGCCCTTTGTTTGAAAGTATTTATCATTGTTGAAGCAACAATATGCCAGCTCGCTAATTCTCCTTTAACGTCAATGGTCCATTCAGCCTTCTCAATGAGCTCTGTTGCCCACACTCCTTTTTTCATATTAAAAACAATTTTCAGCATGACTTTCTTGGCAGCCTCCCCATAAGTAACAAAAGAGGCTGGCGAGTGGGCAGAAGAGGGAAAAAAAAAAAAACTCTTTTGTCACCCTCATTGACAGTTTCTGCGGTGCAAGTTTCTAGATCCATGTGTAAATTCCCAAAGTGCTGCTCTACCAACTATAGGCAAGCAATTAAAACATTCTGGTCTACCTGGCAAACAGGAGACATTTTTCAAACAGTACATGAAATACATCATAATTCACATTAAATAGAGGCCCCTCAGTGATGCATCACATAACTGTTATTAAACATACAGTTTTAACTAGCAATGAAATGAAATTCCTTAAACAGTGAACACATCCCTAGCTAACCATCACAGCATTTTCCAAATAAGTGAATTTTAGCTAACATGGCCCACCCCCCCCCCCCCAGCTCCCCCATAACTGAGATGCACTATGTACTCCAGCCTATACAGACTTCACTCCAGAAAACAATCTCCAAAAATCAGGCCTCCCCCTGATTCACTACCATTCTTTAATCTGCAGGAATTAACTACATTTTAACAGGTTCAGATGTACCTTTAAGATACAAAAAGGTTTTTTTCCACTTTTTATATGGGGCAGACTAAGATTTACATTAATAATAGGTAATTTTTGTAAAGAATATTGAGACAGAATACATGAGAGTAGGATAAATAAAGACTGTAACCTTCACCCGGCTTACATATGAGTGATTAACTTTGGGAGCCATGCATGTAGAAGTTTGCACACGCTTACTAATTTAATTACTTAAGCAAGATGAAAACACATCATAGGGGAAAAAAAAGGTCCAGTTTGTCTTATAAAGAAGATCTATTCAACTTTATGGGTCACGAATGGAGTCCGCACTTCAGTGAATTACGTGGGTTATCGAGAACTCTGGGCGTAATTACTGAAGAACAAGCAATTTGAAGTTTCCGAAGCGTCGTCTAACGTAAATGCCTCCTAGGAATTCGGGCATCATTGCTGCTTTTCCATGAAACACGACTCAAAGGGCACTCATTTCAGAAGCCAGCAGAATTCATCTAATATTATGGGATGGATAAAAACCAATTAAGGGCTACATCTTAGTTTTTTTTCCCCTTTAACAACATTTTCATTTCATTTATCAACCTTTGTTGGCAAAGAACCATCCAACAACCCCAGTAACTCAAATATTAAATATTAAAATTAACATTAATCATTTTTTTCTGATGCTCTACATTCTATATTTTTGAGAAATGTGTTGAAGATATTAGTGAGTGTGACATGGTCATTTCAGCGCTCTGAATGCTAGCAGAGGGGGGAAAACACACACAGTCTGAAACACTTGCTTCGTTAAAAGCGAGATGCAATTACCGTGTTGCGTTCCCTCGTTAGCAGTGGCTCCAAATCCACCAGCTGATGACCAAAGCAACAGCAGACCTCCTCACCGCATCCTTGCAGACCACCTCCGCCACTCGCTGTGCCCGGTTCCCCCCATCCCCACCCCCCTGTCCCGCAATAAGCTCACACAACCCCTTATTCCCGACGCCTTAAAACCTCGCCACGCCAGTTTAGCAAAGCTTCCTCCTTGCTCCCTCCCGTCCCCTACAGGCCACGGACTGAAATTCTCCCGGCTACCTGAAGTGCTTCATGTCGATCTCTGGCAAGCCGCCAGGGCCGTCAACCGCGGGAGCGCGGCGGAGGACGAGGGAAACGCCGGGGATTTATCGAGGAGCACTGACACTGTGAATCTCATACGACTGTCCCGCTAATTAAGACCCAAACTTCTTTTATGTGATCTTTGGTAGTACATCAAAATAATATCAATTTGAGTCAATTAGGCACAGAACACAATGACTCAACGCATTGTTCCAGAAAGATTTAAACGAAAGAGGAGAAAAAAAAAATCAAATGAGCGTTTTCACAGCTTTCATATTCAACAAATGAAAGCAAGCTGTCTTGCATATCAATGTACAATTTTACCCAGACACTAATTTCAATATTTTAATTAGAAGAGTAAGGTCTCGTTTGCCAATAAAACATACCAGTTAAGTAGTATTCATTTATAGGATCTTAAGCTGCAGTATTTTCTCTGGCAAAAGCCGGACTTAAAAGGTCTTGAGCATATTTAACCTCTTCAGTCCCATCGCGTGTTGAAATCTGTTAATAGCTGAAAAAATTCTGAGGACTAGCGCTGTAAAGGCCACTAAAAAGAGCATGTACACTGTGTGCTTTCTGCTTAAAATTCAGAATTTACTGTGCACAGCGGGGGGGAAGGGGGTGAATTAAGGATTTGATTTGATTAAAACTAGAGGAACTGCATTAAAAAAAGAGCATTAAAAAGAGTATCTATGAAAAAAAAAACTTGAACATGAAAGCTTTTCCTTTTTTTAATTACTTTATTAACACTCACGTGAGACAAGCCACTGAGCAGAAAATTGGAACGAGTCCCAAAAGTATGACAGGCCAGAAGGCCTCTGGCCGCCACCCCCTACGCCCCCACATCCCCACCATTTTTCGCCCCACATCACATCTGACCAATAACAGGATTGCATCAGGCCTGGGACGTGTCGCCACGGAGATCACCACCTTTCAGACCTACGCATCATTCCACTCGGGATAAAAACATATTTTTAAAAGATGGCACCGTTCACGACGGACCACTCACACGGCTCACAGAAACCTGTACTCGGCAGAGTAGGAACCACCCGGGGGGGGGGGGGGGGAACATATGAAAGAACCACTGATTTGTTACATAAACACAGTTTAGCTATATTAACAGAAAATACTGCTTCCCACAACAAAGCTACCAGCTGAGTTTTGTGCTCAAATTTTACTCTAGGTCTAGTCTAGAAAAGCAAATATTTAATCTGACACACTTTTACGCTCTTTGGAATGAAATGTAATAATTATATAGTTTACGCCCCATGTTTTGCAGAGTTCCAGGGTTTGCAAATTACCCAAGTGAAGAAATCACATCGTACAGCCCTTCTTCTTAAAGCAATGACAGTCAGGATGCCTCGCGCATCCTTGCTAACATAAGCATACATATGGGATTTTATATTTTAGCCACAACAATGGGCATATCCTTGATTTACTTTCTGAACCCCACAACTTCAGGTCTTCAGGTGCCAGTTAGATGTGCATCATGTCTGCTGGCCTCAGAACAGCCTAATTCCAGGCCGCTGTACAAACGTTTTCTACCGCGTTTCACAAGAGCTACAGAGAGCGTGAAAACAAGCGATCACCCACGAGGAGCTGGGAGAGACCCCTTTATATGTAAATAAATATGTAAATGAAATGAAATGAAACTGCTGCATCTGAAGCATGGCTGTCTGGGAAAGAAGAATGACAAAACAAAACAAAACAAAAAAAAACCCAACAAAAAATCTGTCTTTCAGACTGGCATGATATACTGTGTGGGCAACATGGATCACTGGATCCCTTTGAACCAAAGAGGAAAAATATCCTATCACAACAGCCATTAGGAATCAAAAGTTACAGTACCTAATTAAAATGTAAACAGCGTAATGAAGACATCTGTGTTTCACGCAAACGCCTCTTTCCGTGCCACTTGGGGTATGCTAATTACTGAAGCAAATCTATGAACGCACGAGAATCCCATACAAGCCAAGATTAAAGGCATTACTGCTAAACCTAGTTCTGTACACTGGGGGATCGCCTCTTCTCTCAAATTCCCAGTAGACACCAGTCTACCTAAACTCCTTAATAGCATAGATACAGTCAGAGAGACAGAACAAAACCAACAGTTTGTGGCTTGGAAACACAAGGGGGGGGGGGGTTGTTTATTGAAATTATTGAAATTGCAAGCTGAATATGACAGAAAAGGTCTGAGCGATCTAACAACATACTGCAAGAAACAGCCAATAATTTACATTATGGATCCAGCCACCAGAAAACATTAAAATACAGAACAATATAGGATTACACAAGAAAATAAATATAAAGGTGTTAAGAAATTCACTTTGTATTTGGGTCATGCACACTATATATATATATTTTTATACACATAAAAAATCATTCATGTAGTAAAATGTCAGGTTTATGGGTGAAAAAGCATTGTTAGTTTTTTATGAACTTTAACAAACATTGTTAGATTTTTTTTATTCAGGCCTAATCAGATTGGAACGGAAAATAATTTCTAGCAAACAGGATGATAGGTCCTCAATCAAGCTTTTGAGTCATAAATATCACCTTGATCTGATGCTTTTGAAAGCAACCCATACATGACTAAGACAGTATGTAAGTATATATATATGTATTTGAGCATATAAAGTAATCAGCGTTTCATATCAAGAATAAGTTCATATGGACAGTAATCAGGCATGATTAAAGGGCAGAAATGTTTATGTTCTAAAGCCTTGCTGATTGCTAAAGGGTCTCACGCACACACAAGCACTGACACACACACACACACACACACACACACACACACAAACAGTTAACCCTGCAAACACCACAAAACAGCAGACACAGAACTATACCTATTTTGCTAACCAAAGTTAAGCAAGGGGACCCAAATTCCACCCCCCCCCCCCAAAAGGAGGACGGCAACACGTGAAAAGGTAGCATCTTGCACACAAAAACAAACACATAAAAAAAATCTCTATACAATACGCTGTCAATCAGAAAAGGGAGGGGGCTCTGTCTAAGGGAGACAGTTTCTGCGTCTAAATGAGATGGTGTGTTGTGGGGGGGGGGGGGGGGGGGAGATGTCAAGGATTCACGGGCCTTC
>JAODLC010000001.1:46733559-46747552 GCA_026781145.1 Hippopotamyrus pictus
GGTACGGTTTCTTGTTTCTCTTAGTGCTAGAAAGGAAATGGGGAGGTAAATAAATCAATAAACAAACTACAAATAGCCCACGCTTGCTTGAAATGTATGGCGCACTGACTAGCTAGAGAGCGGAGGGAGATTGCGGATGGTGTCGCAGAAAGCAGGGTAGCTATTAGGGTGCATGTTTTGATGCAGCCAAGAAAGGAGAGATGTAAAGACTGTCATCATTGCTGGAAAGGCTCTGCCAAAAAGCATCCAGGCCCGGAGTGGATAGATGCAGCTGCAGCTACATGACATTTAGCCCGATGATCCACATCATCTGCTCAGAACCTCCTGACAGTTTTTTTTTTTTTCCTTTTTTTGTCGCTGTTGTTTCCCGTGGACTGGAGGTCGTCTGCAAACTTCCAGAGTGCGTCTCTAAGGTGTAGCGGTGTCCAGTGGCACGTCGCTCAGACAGAGGGGCCTCCGCCCTCTGCTTTTTGTCCTTGTGTCAGCAGGCAGGACATCCTGAATTATTTTGCTCAGCTGCTGCCCTGCTCTCTTGGCGGAGAATGTCAACATCGTCCAGAAACACTCAGATTTTTCCATGATATGATCGTTGGTTATAGAAAAAAAATCAGCTTCCACTGATACTTATCATCCAATGATTTGATTGAGATAAACTATTCTCAACTTTGTCCAAATTTACATATCTAGTCAAACTTCCATTTCCTCAGATAAGCCAAACATTCTGTATAATCAGTTATGGATTATGTTATAACCATCCTCTTAATTCCAATCAGCAAATATATAAATTCCCCCACCTGTATCTGGAATTGTACTATGGCTGTATAATTCCATGAATATTTGACAATTTATTTGCTTTGATAGAATAATATTCATGTTAAATTTATAGAGAAAATGCCTTGAGGTGGTTGTTCTCTCTCTGTATCACTAGGTCAATACGTTTTACCACTTGGAACACTTGTATGTATTCAGTAAAAGGCAGGATTCAGACATAACACATATATCTCTTCATTGAATAAGAAAATGCTGCAAGACTGTTTGCGACAGAAACTTACCCCCATAGCGAAACTGTTTATCTCTTCAGGCCTGAGGTTAGGGGTTTACCGAGTCATGTGACAGGCTGTATTTTAACCTTCTGCCTGCAGACTCTGATGTCACCTCTGATCACTTCAAGAGTTCGGTCCCTGATATTTTTTTTTTTTTAATTCCCTGCAAAACATTGCTTTAGAGAACACAAGTCAGAGCCTGTTAATAATGCATGATTTTCTGTTTTTTTCCACCATGTTGAGTGTTGTCACATGCATTAGTAAAAACATCATTTTTTGAAGAGATGAAAACATTGCATGTAAATATGTCTAGCCTTAATTTTCCAACCTTTAATTGCTATTAGTTGTTGAAACTTTATGCATTTGGTCAAAGTAATACAGTAAAAAGGTAGACTTACTAATGAAATCTTTAATTCAGATGGTCTGACATTTACACATATCCAACAATATTCACATTTCCCATAAAGATAATTGATGTATTTCTCATTTAATTTCAATAGCATGTAATAGAGTTACCTTATTTTTAGAGATTTATAATGAGTAATATTTTATCTATCATTATTCAAATGAAAAATGTCAAAATATTGTATATATTAAATGAGAAAATACATGCCAAGAAAGTACAATAAAATGGAACCAGAGATATAACTCACATCTACAGAAGAAATTTCAGTATCACATCATTTTATAATGTTATAATATCTACATAAAGGGCAACTTCTGAGACACCCACCTAAATAAAATCTGACAAAAATGCTCAGGTCTATGCACATAAAATAAAGTAACATTCAAAGCAGGGATCTCCACAGGGGCAGAACCAGAGATGAAATGAAAAAGAAAAGAGGTTCTCCTGCCATACAATGAAACTCAATGACTGCTAAAGAGAGAGTGAGCGAGAGAGGAAGGGGGGGGAGTGAGATTGAAAAATGAAAGGTTTAGCTTTTTTCCCCCCACATTGATGGTGCGTAGCCGACCACCTTTATGGACTGTGCCTAACATTCTAATGGGGATGAGCTTCAAGTGGACGGTGTCCTCTGAGGATAAGCTACAAAATCTCACAATAAAAGCAATGTGATTTACAGTAAATTCCACAGGGCTGACAGCATCACAGCTGAGGGCATAAAGAGTCCTTTCAACGACGGGCCTCCGTGCTGCTCTATCTAGAGTCTGGCGGCCGGGCCGTGCTGCTTACCACCACTGACTTTGATAAATAACCGGGAAGTCCCACTGTTGGCTCAAAACTAGAAGTTGTTCAGCTGCAATTCTGCATTTGTCCTGCTTTAATGGGTATGGAAGTGGCTTTAGCAGTAATCTGTCAGTGATTGATTAGGCCTGAGCAAATCCTCACTCAGCTCTCTCTCTCTCTCTCTCTCTCTCTCTCTCATTTTTTTTCCTTACAGGCCATACACTCCGAAGGCAGTGGCTGAGAATCGATGGCGGGATGGTGGAGTCGGAGCGTGTGCTCTATATACACGAAGTACAAACAACGTTAATTCCAGTCCAGCGAGTGTCTGGCTGAGAGGTGAGGGGTGGGGTGGGGGGGCTTGAATCGGGACGAGGAAAAGGAAGCCGAATGATCCGGGCTCCTCCCAAGAACCGGACCGGGAGTGGAAAAGGAACACGCTTTCCCTAAGCTGTACTACTGCCGTTCCTGGCTAAAGCCTGCTGTCAGTTACAATTCTGTCTCCTCTCATGCTGTTAATTAGTCAACGTCATGGTTTTTTTTTTTTTTTCAAGTACCGGTTATTATGCTGTAGTGCTACGGCTGACAATGGATATCACAAGTCATATCGTTAGCAGCTATATTAACCTTTGGTATCATCCACTGATGGCTGGGTGAGTTAGCGTGATGGTAGCATTCCGTGGTGCCAGTCAGCAAACAGCTCGCTAGCATGGGACCTGCAACACATATTACTGTCATGGCCAGACAAAGCTATGACTCTCACCAAATACATATGTTTTCACAGCTACATATATGGTTCAATGTATCTTGAACACTGAAGATCTTACCAGGATGAACTTTTAATTTTAAGGGGGGAAAATGACCATACCGGTTGATTGGGTCTTCTGAATTTTCACTCTGGTTGTTAATTCACAACATATATCAGGCCCTTCGTCAACACTGGCCATTCGTTGTTTTGCTTCTGAACGCTTGGACTCCCTGTTTCGCGTTCAGCTACCACCCTGGTCTGTTGTGACATTTCTGACGTACAGTACACTTAAGGACCATGAAGAAGGACATCTCAGAACTAGAGGTGATTCCTCTCTTTTATTGTAAACATTGAGATATGGGAATGAACCAACATTTAGGAATATAGCAGTAGGTGTTGATATCAGCAGGAGAAACATACTGAAGGTGTAATTGCAGAATGCATAAATTCTGCATGGAATTACACAAGAATTTCACTACAAAAGTGAGCCAAAGTGTCTGTTTGTGACATCAGAATGAATTCTGAAGTACTACGATTTGCTTTGGTTATATGTGATAAAAAGAAATTAACCTATTTTCAGCTGGAATTCCTTTTTAAGCAATGAATTGCAATACAGAAATGAACACCGACTATAAATGAAGACATCAAGCTGATGTTTTCTAAGCATTAATGAGCAATGATTATTTCAAATGCAGCAAAATTGAAACTAAAATTTAATCAACACTGGGAATAAAATGGTGATTAGGTTCTTAAAAGAGTTTTAACACAGCACATGAATGCCAACTATTCTTTACCATGATTTTTGTGCATCTTAAAGTGCAAATCTGGAAAAAAAACTGAAAAAAGAATAACAGAAATGGCTGGATTTCTCATGGGTTTCCACAATTTCAATTCAGTGTCTAAAACAAAGCATTCTAATAATGCAATTCATTTTACATTCAAAGAACATTTTGGTTATTTTTAAAGCAAGAGGTCTAAGGCATAAAAATTTGTGTATGAATTTTAATGGAGACACTTAAATGGTAATTATTCCACTCAGCACAAATGCAGGTAACAAATGGAATTCAATCAGTGTTCATGCATAATGACCGTCATTACGAGAAAAATAATAATGACATCCTATCTGCATTAAACCTGCAGACACTTCACACAATGATCTCAGGCCCATTATTGATCTCCATGGAGATAAGCAATTGTCACTTTTTCAGCATTGTACGTGAATGTTAAATACATCACATTTGTTTGCGGCAAACTGTTTCGGCAAAGAACAGAATCCACCTAATTAACTACTCGAAATGTGCTTACTCGTTCTCGGTAATTGAAAACCGGAACCAGGGAGCATCGTTGACCACCGCAATACGCGGTACGGAGGTCTTCCATGTTTCACGAGTTTAATTCGTGGTGTTCTGAAGAAATCCCAGGCATACGAAGGGGTTGTCGCAGTGAGGTCCAAGCTCAGGGGGCAGAGATGACATTAGTGTGTATGCTGGTAGATCTTGGGGATTGGGGGGGGGGGGGGGCTTGAAATGTGGAAAATATCAAGCTGTCTTAACAACACAACCTGCATGCCATTGGTACTGCCCTTTGGCTGTGAAAAGGGATTTCCTTCATAAATAAACCCCCAAAAATACAATAACTGTTCAAAATTGTTGATGCATGTACACACACACACACACACACATATATATATATATATATTTATATATATAAAATTCTATTTAGTACTAATTAAATATTGAATAATCAGGCCTAAATTCATCCTCAATGGGTGGAATCACAAATTCTGCTGCATTTTGGCCCCATATGTGTTTTTATGTCAGTTTTTCGATATCCCCTTAATAAACACATTTGATCATTTCCTGTATCATACAAAATCTGGGAAAATCATGTTTCACTGTGATGCACCTTGCACCTTTATTCTGTAGGGGAATTCTCCTGAAACCCTTGGATGTCATCTTGCTCTCCTTCTGAATTTACTGACTGCAAATAAATTCCAATACACTGATTACAATGTTTTGACAGGTTCTGTTTTTTTTTTTCTTCTTTTTCTGGTGAGTCAACCCCATGCTGGGTTTATATCTGAATAAAAGATTTGACCATTGTGGGCACACACTGCCAAAATAAGCCTTGGCAGATGTTTCTCTTGTCATGAAAGCCCCCTTAGACTGAGAGGCGTACAGTATGGGGTTTGGTGGAAAAAGCAACGGAGGTGAGCAACATTGCAAAAAATGCTGCTCTGCTTCTCCAAACATCTGTAGCTAAATGAGGCACATAGAAAATAGCAGAGACAATAATGCACTATAGCAAGACACGAAGGAAAAACAGACATGATGGATCGGATCGTGATGCATATGCCAAGAGACAATGGTCAACAGCGCTCTGGTACAACTTACTTGACACGGTCACCTTGAGTGCCGTCATCTATTCACAGGGTGGCAAACGGAACGCACAGGAGGTAGAGGGCCGTCTCTGGCTCCTCAAACACGTCTCTGCTGCTCTGAAAACAGGCGAGGAAACGACAGAAGTGCCCCTAGCCAACGGTCCGCGGATGGGGCCAAGCGAGGAGGAGGTGGAGACGGAGGTGGCGGTGTCGACTCTGGCCAAGCGGTAAGGATGTAGCGAGAGCAGTCACACGTGCGTGAAATGCACAAGAGCAGCGCACAACGTTTGTGGCTCCGTAGTGCATGACAGGCCTGCAGTGAAGACTGGAAAGAAATGCAGCAGGCCTAAGATCGCAGGACCATGAAATAAGCAGTTGTTTTCACAATGATGCTCATATGGTTGATGAATGATGACTCTATAAGTGCACTTGCCTTTGCAAATGAGATCGGGCGTACAGTTTATGTAGACCGAAGTGTATTTTCCTATCACTTATTTTGCATTGTTTGCATTTATCAATCAATCAAAACTTTGTCATGAATGTTGCAAAAGATGGTTCAGTTCTGTAAGGAGATCTTTACAATATTGTGGATTTTATAAATGCTGATGTTATACAAATAAACAATTTTTTCCAATATGATGCTGTTTTCTTTGTGGCAATAGCTTAGGGTTGACAAACAAAAAAAATGAGCAAATATCTCAAATTTAACAAGTATCTCCCTATATGAGCAAACAGAAAACATGTATAATGTTATTTATTCTCCCAACTGCTTATCCTGTACAGCAGTGTTTCAGTGCACGTTTTTGCTCCCTCCGAGCTCTCGGTACAGAAATGTGGACTGTCTGACAGGGAGCTCGGAGGGAGCGAAAACGTGGACTGGCTGTGTGTCCCTGAGGTCCGGGTTGGGAACCACTGTACTACAGCGTCACCTGGAGCCTGTCCCAAGCAGTATAGGGCGCAGGACGTGGGTACACCCTGAACAGGATGCCAGCTGCTCACAGGGTATATACACAGGAGAGAAAACACAGGCTACACACACACAGGCTGGGATTTGTACCCCCAGCCCTGGAACTGCGATGCAATAGTGCAATCTATTAAGCCACTACAATATGTAACCTGGTATTCAAAGCTTAGCTTGCGATGATTACAGTACACTCACAGTTCTTAGTGTATCTTAGCAAGCAAAAAATAATGATTTTGCTTTTTGTTGCTTTTGAAATTCTGAGCGTTTGACTTGTATTGCAGATCCATTTTTCCAGCCACGGCAAAACTTCCACACAAGGAATAATAAAATCCTTAATCTGACATAAACAATATATATGTATTGGATTAAGCAGCAGAATGTATAAAGAACAATGACGGCAGCGTATGTATGTAGCGTCCGATTTGATTCAGGGCTGTGGGCTTAAACATGATTAACTGGGTGCACAGGGTTATCAAAGGTCTCCAGTGGACTCTTCAGACACGCAGGTCTGTCTCACTGGCTTTTTTGTAGCACCCTTTGCAGAATTGCTGCGGCCGATCGCGGTGGGGACTCTCGGGAGTGAAAATAACAGGGTTCGTCATCGCCGCCTCCCTCTGACTGGCTGACCCCCCCGGAGCACATCATTGCAGACTTCGTGGCGCCCCCTCAGATCTGCCTGGGACGCCGGCATATCAGTGGTCGCTCGTCCACACCATCACTTGTACTTTATCCGCCTTGATACCTGTTCTTTAATGCACGTTTGGAAAACGATGCTCAGGTAGAGGTAGCCATCAATAGTATCACAGACACGATTCTTGGAGATGACATATGCTTCCATTTGCTTTATGGACAGTATTATGGGCGATCGCGGTAGGATCACTGCCTTGGGTGCAGGCTTTTTTTCCCTTATAGGATGGTCAATCTCTTGCCTGCTATGGATGTGAGGTTCAACTCCTCTGAATGCATAATGTCTCCAACCTGGGGTTTAGGTCTAATGAATAATGCTGGGGTGATTTTCAGCCAGTAGACTTCTTAAGAGCCACATGAAACACACACACCGTATCCAACGCATCCACCAGTGTGGGATTAACCTATCAAAAGTACTCAATTCATCTGTCTGGTAAGTTCATAACGGCTGTTTTACTCAGTGCACATTGGGTCTTTCCCCAAGGGCGTGGTGTAAAAATTGTTGGTTTTTGCCAAAACAAAAGACAAGATTTCCAAATCTTTGGTAGTAATAGAGGATGCACTATTTATGCCACACAGAACAGCTTGGAAGAAACTGATTTCATCCTAACCTTTCAAATACAGTTAAAATATGAGTTTATCCAGTGTGACCATCTGCAAAATAAATATGATCAATTATGTGCCTAGTAATAATAATAATAATAATAATAATAATAATAATAATAATAATAATAATAATAATAATAATAATAATAATTATTATTATTATTATTATTATTATTATTAAATTGGGGGTCAATCCAAAACAACATAAATGCCTATTTTCTCTTTTTTGTTTCATCTCTAGCTACTGTGTTTCTGTACAGCTTCATAATATGAGCAAAGAAATTAGTGTCATTTCTTAAAAGTGTTTTAATGTTGTTGGTAGCTAGCTAACTAAAGAATTCAATGATTTATCTTATCCTGTAAATTCACACTAGCTAATGTTATTTAAATGGCTTCATATAAAGGTGCAATTAAGGATAATTCAATATTTTTGTTTTATTTGCTTTTAATTGATATGTAGTCATTAGCCTAGTTTTCATCAATCAATAACAGGCTAATAAATTCAACAATTTTGTATTTTTTCCATTTGAAAAACAGAAAAGTGAGCAGCACAGCAAGCTTTTAAATTGCACTAATTTTTAACACTAGACAGGGCACAAATACTTAGTAATATCTCATTTGCTACTGAAGTACAAATCATGACCAAATTGACACTACTTGATAAAAGATGTCCTGATTCATTAATGATGAACAAACATTAGATCAATATTTTACTTGTGTTAATATTAGATCAGTATGTAACCAAGACTTAGTTTGTGGTTAATTAAGACATAAGTAATAGCGTAATACTAAATTATTTGTGCCACATTAAGTAACGTGTTACCATGTTACTTATTTTGTCAAAGTCATCTGCAAAATATATACTTTAAAATCATGTGGTTTTGCAGTACAAGCCTTTTTGCTTTGGTTATACATCATGACCACTTTTGGTTTGATAAATTGTAAACTGAATGCAAATAATATCATGACAGATACAAACAGAGGTGATGTGGCCCAGAGGAAATAAAGGTTACTTTTAACATCGTTTTCTGCACTTGTCCTACCATTGGTCACATGGAACAATATACTCTTTAGGGAAATTTATTTTTCAGAATATCTGACATGTGATGTCTGTTTGGGGGTCACCAGATGTACACTCCTAATATGATCAACTTGGTCCTCACAGACCAGAGGTGCACAATAACAATTCTAGGGTTGGATAGGCACCTGTTGTAAGGTGGAAGGGAATATTACTTGTCTAGACGAAATCCCTGCGGTTTACGACACAGATTCAATAGCTCTTGAGTTGGATGGACTCAATCAAACGTATAAGCTCAGTGAAGTATACAGTTCAGCAGGATAAGACGTTGCAGGATCGTAAACCTGAGGGCCGGGCTGGCAGGTAGTATATATTTATACGCTTGTAACCACCAACATTAACAACGGCAACACTAACAACTGTGCTAATACCTGAAGCAGCTGTATAGCAGAGTATTCAATATCAATACACACAAATATCAGGATTAGAAATCTTTAATGGGAAAAGACTAATCCGCTTTTTACTGTGAAAAATGAACGGCATCAGTAATACATAAACTACCAAAAAAAAGGAATTACAGCATAAATGCTGCATCATTGGTTTGATCAGTTCTTTAATATTACTACAGTACAGAAGAGAAATGTGCAGCCATAGTGGAGGGCCTGAGCATTGGTATCAGATTTAAAGATCAGTATTGGCGTTCAAAAATACAGATTGAGTGAATCTTTATGTTGAGATTGTGTATGTGATGTGTGACTTATGATGGACTGGCAGCCCTTCCAGAATGTCCCTCTTTCTTGGGACAACCTCCCAGCACACAGTGACCCTGTACCGGGTTAGTGGTTATGGACTATGGACTATGGATGGATGGATGGATGGATGAATGGAAGTATTCTATAAATATAAATGAACCATATTTGATGTATTATAAAATGGTCACAAAGTGAATTGATGCTACAAGCATTTATTTGGTTAAATTCGGTTTTGAGAACGAAAGAAATTTCTTAAATGAAACTATGTGAACAAGATTAAAAAAAACAAAAAAACAATTATCATCGTACATGCAGACGAAAACAGTAAACTCAGTTACATTTATTATTTTGCGTGCATTTATTATGCACTGTTATGATGTTCAGTCTAATACCTTCTGTTTACATATTTTCGGCTCTGCTCCATCATTCTGCATATAAAGTTACCAAAATATATAAAATGAATTGAGACTGATAAGTAGGTTCTAATCAGTGCACCATGTAGCTAAACGACATGGAGAAGCAGCGACAATTAAATTACAAGGACAGGAGAGGACATCTGTGATGAAGTATTCCCTGGGTTATTAACGGCTGTTGTTACAATGACAGCTGTGTCCATGGTACTAAAGTCTATGCTATATTCAATAGGTTTTATTTGAGAAATATCAGCGGTGCGTCCCCCCCACCTTGCTCCAGCCCCACTCTTATATTTCTGTAAAATGACTGAAGTATTTTATTATACCCCTCCACATACCTCAAACTTATGGTGCTTGAAAAATAATAATGGAAACTAAAAAAATAACAAAGAGCTGGCGAAATTGGTGGAGTTGTTCAAATGGCTTGGAAATGTTGGCTTTAGAGACATTTCTGCTTGAATACCTCTGATAAAGGTAAAGAATAATATTTCTCTTAGAAAGCAGGTCAGTTGATCAATCAACCATTTCAGGTTTTAGCCTGAACTTGTATCATCAGGCTACACAAAGAGAGCCGGCTGCTAATATGAGACTATTGCGCTTAAGAGTAACCGCACGCTTTTTGGGGGGCGCTGATAAACGTGAAAGGAGGCCAGCAGAGTGATTGTTGGCTGCTCACACCTATAGGCTGATTCCTCTCTGAAATGTCTTTACAGACATTACTTATAATAAGGTTCAACATAGCATTGAAGTCCATTCCTGAGTGAAATACATTTCACAGTTGAAATTTAGAAAAGACAGATGCAAATTCCAGATGTTGTTTTGTAACCATAACCCTGCCAGTTGCTACCTTTTTGTATCGACTGCTACAATTGTTAGCGCTCATTGAAGTGCTCACACAAATGACTAGCCATTTAGGACAGGAAGATATGCTAATAAAGATACAAATGTAATATCAGCAGGCTTGTCAGTCTTAAAATTTAAATGAAAAGCCAGGGAGGCTCCCGCTTGGAGAAATTATAGATGCTTAATCCCAAGTGAATGATCTGTGATTTGCATAGAATCTGCACCCGACTGGCTCCATCTGTTTGGGTTAGGGAATACTGGCAGAGTCGAAACATTTGTGAATGAAATAATAATGAAAAGACAACCACTCTTCAGTGGATTTAAAGACCATAGTGAAAGCTTAGAAAAAATACAGCATGCCTGACAATCTGCGCTCTCCGTAGGAAATTAGATGATGTCACGATTCTTAAAATTATTATATAATATTTTGATGCTTTTCTGCATGCCATTAACCAGATTGCATCCTATTCCCAGTCACGAATAAGCTGTTAAAAGGATGATATAGAGCACATATCTTGAAATATTTTATTTGTAAATATTTAATGTGTATTTTATATGTGTGAGGTGGTACATTTGAACAATTTAAACATCCGTCTCATGTATACTAGATACTGTAGCGTAATGCTCTTTTTAAAATAGTTTTTTGAGGTGTTCTAATTGAAATGCAAGTTCCAGTACGTGCTGAAGGTGAAAAGGTGAAGGACAATAGTGGAGTTCTCTCTTTGGCTGGGTGCCAACTAGCTCTGCGAGCTCATTTTCACATCTCTGGGAACAACAACGTCTGAGATCACCTCAGCTCCGGGATCTTCACAGAGGACCACCACCTGGGCAAGCCATCCTAGTCAGAACCCTGCAGGTCCAATGGGTCTGTCATCGCAGTCAGTGTCTAGTAGGCAGAGGAGAAGATCCAAACATACAGTCAGATGTGAGTGTGGCATTTTACGTAATCCTGGTCTAAAAAAAAACAAAGCGTGGGCTGAGTAATAGGACTACCTCCACACATCTCCTGGATGGAAGGAGTTAAAACAAACCCGGGGAGATGATTGAATTTTATTCCACAAAAACATTGTGTGGAGATTCACGTATATTTCATTCATCCATAATTTGTGGTCAACACAGGAGACACCAGAGCTCATATAAATTTATATTGTACACATGATCTTAGGTTTGTATATGAGATATTTCACAGAGGGAAAAACAGACTTTCTGCCTCTACTTCTACTATGAAATTATGTTATTTTTAAATAATCTAGATACATTTTTATTAATAATGTTATGTTTGTATTTGTCAGTCTATTCATTTGTATATATTTTTATTTGTTGGTGAATTCTTGATATTATTTTGAAATTGATTTCTTGGGTAAGGTCCAAGGTTAAATAATGCTATGTATCATTTCAATAAGCAGATATCAGCATACAGGAAGACAAAATGAAACAAGATTAGAATAAAACATAGACAAACCAATGGACAGGGTGTGTGATTATATTTATACTGCAGAAGAAATAGAGAGAAAGGATTAAGATGTACGATATATCCAACAAATTTACAGTCAGCGTGAAGTCCTACATCTTATTTATACTCAGATAAATTGTCAGTTTTTATCAGCTCCATCTCTGCTTGCAGGCAGGAATGCCAGTTCACCATCTGGTCTCCTACAGTGCTTCAAAGCCACATTGACCAGGTTAAGAATTTGTGTAATGTATCTATTTAAGGGGATAGGAATCTATCACCAGCTGATCTCTCTTCATAAATACTGAAAGCAATTTGTTGAATAAAGGGTTCCGATTCATGTTAATGCCTACCAGTGAGCAGACTCACTGTAGTTAATCCATCAATGTCCAGATTTTTCCTGGAATTTTAGTAGATTCTTTTTTTCCCCGTCTCTCAGTGAAAGCACTGTTCTCCAGGCCTAATATTTTTGAGAATATTTTTTTTTTATCTTTCACAAGTACAGCTTCTGATGGGCACTTAAGCACAAATTTTATGTTCTTCTGCAAAACGGAAAACCCAGCAAGCTGAGAGCTGACATGTGTCCGTGCGCCGTAAATGTTTTTGCAATCATTTTTGGCCACCATTTAAAATCAACTCATCCTCTTTGTTGGGGCTGAAAATATGACACTTTGCAGTCATAAAAGGATTACTGCCGTACTATTTGAGGACTCTGAACCTACTCAATGCAGCGGATTTATTGCAGACTCCGCAGGAGCAGAAGTCACTGATGTTAACCGTATAATGTCATTATAAGTAGCTATGATCATCATTTAGTGTGTTAGATATTTTTTAATACACCAAAATACATATTTTCCCGGTACTATTTTACCCTTCAAAGACTAAACGAGTCTAGACAGTGTTCTTTTAATTAAGGAGCTTCAGTGCTTGCATTTCCATGTTGCGCTACCTTGAACATCCCATAGCACTCGCATGTCTTTAACAAAATGTTTTTTGTTCCCTTAGCATTGACTTGCTTATGAAAGACAGGCATTTTAATGGGATGGAAGGGAGTTGTGTTTTTTTGTGCTAATTTCATTGCAAACACAAATTCTGCAGGAACGGGACACAGTAAATGTCAAATATAAAAGAAAATATTATGGGCGAAAACAGAAAAAAACAGGGAAAGCTCTTGCACGTGTCAGATTTGTGACATGATAATGCAACAAGGGAATAAACTACAAGTAATTATGTGGAAGCAAACAAACATTAACAGTCTAAGAATAACAGCACAACATGAGCATTGGTCGGGACTGATTGGTCGGGACTGGAGAAAGAAAAAGGGCATCCCCCCATATAAAGCCAGTGGACTGTCCGCTCGCTATGTCAGGATGTTTCAGTCACATGACGATACTGGGGCTAACCAGAGTACAAGCCAATATACCATAGTGTTGTGTGCCATGTTTTAAGAATTGTCCTTATACCACTTTCCATATAAAAAGAAAGAGAAGAGGAAGTGGCTGTGTAAACAGCCATTTTTCTCATTTTTTAATGTTTAGCATCAGGGGTGAAATGGTACATAAAATGCTCGGCTCGGTACAAACGTCAATTTTGGGTTCACGGTTTGGTGCAATTTCAGTACAGCAGGGAAAACTGAATTTGTTCTGAGATCATTTACTATTAAAACCGCAAATACAATTAAGAAAAGATGCAAGCCAACATGTCTGAATAACATGTCTGAATTTGCACATTGTAAAAGATATATAAAAATAAAAATTGAAAATGTAATAATAGTCATGGGGCGGCACGGTGGTGCAGTGGTTAGCACTGTTGCCTCACACCTCTGGGATCTGGGTTCGAGTCTCTGCCTGGGTCACATGTGTGTGGAGTTTGCATGTTCTCCCCGTGTCGTCGTGGGGTTTCCTCC
>JAODLC010000001.1:46747652-46761136 GCA_026781145.1 Hippopotamyrus pictus
CCCGTTGCTTCCGGGATAGGCTCCGGACCCCCCGCGACCCAGTAGGATAAGCGGCTTGGAAAATGGATGGATGGATAATAGTCATAATTAATTAAATCCTGCATTGTCTACTACTGAGTATGGTTCCCTGTCTATAGTTTAATTTGTTTAAATGCCACAGAGAGACTAATTGATTCTGCTTTGCTCTGGTCCTTCACACACTCAGATGATATGGTCTCCACCCAGTTAGCACATTGGATGTGTTTTCAGCAACATATTCGAGTTCAGTATAGCAGAGCTGACAGACACAGTCTTGATTTTATCAGTTACTCTCTCTCCAATGTTGGTGTAATTGCTTGGGAAACTAAAATGTTCCCAAATCTCCAACTATGACTGACTTTAACTAGGATTAGCCGTAACAAACTCACAGCCACTATTAGCATAACGTTGTCCGTGTTGAACATCTACTTGTGAATCTAGGTTCCGTCCGTGTCAAGAAATGTGTTCTTTCATTTTATTGTGCGTACCAAACGGAAAATGATGTACTGAGCGTGTACTGATGCACCAATAATTCCTCCTGAGGGAACAGCTACACTCATCATTCTGTTAAAATTAAAGGAATTTAGCCCATTTTCATCAGTGTTTTTTCACCCTATATTTTAACTTGAATGAAACGGATGCAGCCTCCTTTGCACCCTTAACAAAGCGTACAAACAAAGTTATGATGAATAGTGTTACCAATTCTACCAATATTGTTTGTTTGGCTCTGGAAACAGTTTCACGTTATGTGTTATATCAGATTTGACAAGCGGATTCTGGTTTTCCATCTTGCTGTTGGTCAGTTTTCACATAAGTTATCTCAACACAATCAACTTTCCAGCCTCTGCTACACCAAATTTCTCCTTACTGTCCAAAGGAATAGCCCACTGAACAGTGAGAATTTCATAAATCTTGCTAATATTTCTCTTGCTGGAAACATGAAGTAATGTCACAATTGCAATTAAATGATGTCTTTAGACCAACTTGCTGAATGGTCCCTTGATATATTGGTGATATATTCTAATAGACTCACTTTGCAGCCCCTTTGTGGTAATAGTCATGCTTCTTACCCAAAAGGCACTGACTCTCGTAGAACATTCAAATGGGAATATTAAGAGGCAAAATGGATTACAGTAAGATTTACCTGACAACTGGGACATTTTCAAATGGAAAGAAACACATCGTCCAAACACATCTTATAAATTTCTCGATCTCAAGGAATGAACATGACAGAAGCAAAAATAACAAAAAAATATATATATTTGTATTCTCAGTGAAATTCATTGGTTTGATAAGACACTTTTTAAGGGTGAGATTCTGTTTAATAAAACACAAATCACAAACCTGGTTCTTTAAAAAGATGGTTAAAGAATTACTTCACATCTACAGTATTTACCCACAAGTCAGTTTTTCCCCAAAGTGTTTTGAAAACAGCTACAAATATCATGAGGCTATGCAGTGAATTACAAAAATAAAAAAAAGACCCTAGCAGATTAATGAGCTGACTTTAACTTGTCCATGATAGACCTTGTGAAAATAAAAACATACCTAAAAATACACATTTTAGTGTAAAATTGTAAAATTCACTTATTTTGATTGAGTTATTCTGGTAAGTGCCGTCACTGATCTTTAGCAAAAAAAAAAAAATAAATCTACAATTAATCATTAAAATATTGTCGTTTCATTGACCAACATGAAGTTAATCCATCCATCCATCTATCTGACCCTATTCCATTCTTTGAGCCAGTGGTGCATTAAGTTGATGTAAAAATGTTCAGAGACAAATGTAGACCACTGGAGAAAATGGGGTTTAGAAATTACCCATATAAAATTATTTATTCCTTCTGCAATATATGAACACCTTTATGAGTTGTGCATCATTTTTTAGCATGATGCATTAGGCGCTTATAAAGTGATACTCAGAATTGCCATTCAGTGGATCAGATCTGTATTTTCTTGACTAGTACTTAACACAGTGTCATTGAGGTGATGGCCTTACTATCTTATTATCTATCACTGTGACAGCATTGTGAATATCTTATGGAGGTCTGATTTAGAATCCTTTATCAAAAGTATTTACATAAGGCATGTTGTTTATTAGGCTTAAGGATACTCTGAATGTCAACAGTTCACTAGGTCTACAACGCAGCCAAACATCCCTAGAAAACACTAAACAACACTATATTATTGTTATTATTATGTGCTGTCAATTATATTTGGTGATTCTGTAGATTTCACCCATCCTGTCTTCTGCATGTTTCTTAGAATTGGAAAGCCACAATGCAAAGGACCCACAAGATACACAAAAGCTTTTGGCACACAGCGATATCAAACCATGCGGGTCTTATGTAAGCATGTCGCAGGGCTTCCAAGGTGAATTACAGAGCCTTCGAGACGGGTGGCAAAAATCCTGTGCTTTTCAAATACAACTGACTCACAGTGACAGAGTCCTCTGTTTACTCAGATCGGACCAAATCTCAAGGAGGCGGCTTTCGGAATGCGATGCGGAATTGGCTGCGGGTTCCGTATGCTTTACCAATTGGCCAAACAGAGTTGAGCCGCTCTCTGTGTTTGTGTTGCACTGGACTCCTCAGCCATTCAAAAGCCCCCTGGGATAGAGCTGGAAAGGAACTAAAGATGTTCAGCAGACAGCACTCAATTCCATTATGTGCAATTTCCCTGAGCGTGTTTGTTTATGGCAACGCCGCATCACATTTCTATCCCTTATATATATATTTTTTTTTGCACTGGGAGAGAGCTCGCTAAAATGCTAGGATGAAAAAACTGTAAGTATATTGCGCTGAATTATATTGATTACGAAGCATTGATTTCCACCCAAACAAACCGCCTTTTCCGGAGGAAAGCAAACGGTTTATTTGCAAAATACAGACAACATTGGCAGAGCAACATAATCTTCAAAGCTTTACGCCATCCCATACTAGATATCAATTTACTTATATTACTTGAAAAAAATGTGAAATATTCAGGCCCCAATGCATCGAGAGTGAATGTAATAGTGTGTATACGTCAGGGGAATGTAAAGGGGGGGGCGGGTCACTGGCCCCAGCTGAATGCAGATTGGCCTGTGGAATGCCCCCTCCCCTGTCACTCACTTATTCAAAGCATATCATTCGCTAATGATAAGGTTGGTCCCACTGCATGAATTATGGTCCCTCTTATGCCCCTCCCCCCCCCAAAAAAATTGTCCCTAGTGTGCGTGACAGTGCGTGACAGTGTGTGACTGGGTGGGGGGGGGGGGAGCGGGCACTCAGGCGCGCTTGTTTGTGATATTTGTATGCAGCTTCCAGATAAAGGCGACGGCGGATGATCTCACCGCTGACTGTGACTCGCACAAGGGCAGTCAGCCATGCCGGTGGTGCCATAACTATCAACAGAGTGCTGTCAAGCAGATGTCCCAGTCTGAATTTCATGAGGCGCTCCTCCTCTCTGACAGACAGGACTTTCCCGCGACAGACAGAAGCATTTATTATCACACTGAAGCCACAGATGATATCTGGATCGAGTAATAAACTTCCTATTTGGAGAGTAATGATTTAGAGCATGGTGGATAACGACCACGGTAGCGGAGAAGGACAGCTGAGCACTGGGATAATAGCCTGCTACCAGCTCCCTCTTTGATTCTTTTGCTTTAAAGGACCTTTATGATGGAATTATACTTCTTAAAATAAGCGTTAATTACTGCTCAGGACGCTGGCTGGACGTCGCATGCTGCTGAAGTCTGAAAACACACAAACTCAGTGCTCATTATCCACAGGTGTACTGGAAATTGGAAACATGCTCATTCAACTGGAATACTCATAAAATAAGCCCCTGTTTACCTTCAGCAATGACAGATCACTAATCGCCAACAGCAGACAAAAAAAAATACTCGTACACTAACAGTTTTTGCTTTTATCGGAGGGTTTGTTCGACGGTGTTATCTGGTGATTTGGGAAGCTGGATTTCCATCATGGAGCACGAAAATGATTGTAAGCATAAAATCCACCTTAACGTCTTCGCAACAGCTGGCCCCAAAAAGTGACCTCACAGCCAATCAGGGTAACTTGGTCTCACCATTACCAGGTACCTAGCTATCACTCCAAAGTGTAAGGGTATGTTTTTTTTTTTTTTCCCCGTGGCTGTTAATTGGAGAACATGTTGAAGCAAGACACATTGATACGTGCCTGAGCCAATCTCTGCTTGAGCCACTTTACTGAGGAAAAGGTCACGCCCTCTACCGGAGCGATTCCCAGAGGGTTTCCTGCGCCGAGGCTAGCCAGCGCTGGAAACAATTAAAAATGTTGCTTTTCCCGAGTAAACCGTCGCCGCTCCCGTCGGGCGAGGAGCCGTACCGTGGCAGGTTGCTGTTGGTCACTCGGCGAAACAATAAACCGGGGGACCCAGGAAATCGATACGACTACGACAGCCGCGGCCCCCATTACTCACGCTTACCTCCAGAGTGCCTGAGCGTGCGTAAAAGAGCGTGCGCGCTTCCCTACCCACCTGTGATTCCACTTGGACGAGTCGTGCTTTTTTGCCACCCGGGCAATTCATTATGATGACCAATCAAGCGCATCGATCCGTGCAGACGCGTCTCACGGAATTTATTCTATCGGTGACAGAGATCTGAGGAATTTTCTTGTTATTAGGCAGGAGTATTCGAGATGAGACGGAGCGCCGCGATGGAGATGTCCGGACCTCAGGCCCCCTGCTCGAGGTTCCCTTTGCTTTCCCGTGACATTTTTAAGCTTTAATGCTTCCTATAAAATGGGGGAAGTGGAGAGATAATTTCATGCCGCTGAAAATAGGAGAGGAAATGAGTTGTGGCGAGCGAAGCCGAGCAATGCCATTTAATTGCAAAAAGCGACATTTATATTCCGGCGGCATCACCAATTCTGTTGATGTGGAAAGAGAGGATTACTCATATAGCTAAATTCAGAACAGCATCAATACAAGGGCCAGGGATTAACTGATTGACCACACTTATATTCAAGATGAAGACATCACGCACATAAACTCCAGAATGCTAATACGGATGTTGTAGTGAAACTGTAATTTTTCATCCCTGCCCCTTACATTGTTACACAACAGTAGCTACTCGGAAAAATACAGGCCTAACTCTCAACCTGAAGATCAACGACACCTTAATTTCAGCAACATCGTTGAGTTCAACCCGTTACTTTCTGCAAGGAGTTGTCAATATGCATTATTGTCATGCTTTTCCGGAACATTCCAAAAGGTGATTTTATTTTTTTTTTGGACCCTTCTCAACCTACGGGAAAGAACTTGATCCTCACTCCCCAACACGCCATATCTGCCCCGGTCCCCAACGGTCGGCAGGAAGAGCTCTTTGGCTGGAAGGGCCTCAAATAACAGAGCGCAACGGTGGCACTTCACAAGGAAGCAGCGTGCGCTCACCTGCTCTGATATTCCAGCGCCCGGGGGGGCCTGGAGGCATGGCCGTCAAGCACGTTTCTTCATCTGCACGGAGTCCGGGAGACCGATCCTGTGGGTTAAGCGCAAGATAGCAGGAAGTAGTCTTGAAAAAAACAAAATAGGGGGAGCCAGTACCATGTGGTACAGGCTGTATTGGGTCGCGCCACTTTTTAGTCCAGGGCACTTCCTGAAATGCAGTAAGTGGGGTCACCAAAAGATTCTTTTTGTAGAGGATTTAAAGGACAAGAGGTTATGAAGTGACCTATTATTTTTTGGGTGGGAGGACGATGCATCACTGCTTATTAATGGAGTAGGACATGCTTACAAATGACCAGTGAACACGAGGTGCGCTATATGTAAACGTGAGGCATTCTTTTTATTACCTTTGCGCTGAGACTATAAACATAACATCGGATATTAAATACAAAATTAGACAAGGATTATGCATTAAACTGCCTGAAGCCTGCCTAACAACCCAGCGTTGAGAAAAAAACTTGTGGCGTTTGACAGACATGGATTTTCCCGCACATTAAGTAGCTATTTCTTTCAGTGTGGGTTTATGGAATGATGTAATTTAGGACATGAAATGAAATGAAAAGTAATGATATTTAGGACATAAAAATAAGAGATGGAACAGAACTATGTATCACAGATAGAACTAATTGGGCTCTCACTGTGGTGACGAGCACTCAAATCAGAGATATGTAAACCAGACAGGTCGTCAGAAACCGCGCTGGAGCCGCTGACAGCCAATAACCATAACTTTGATAAGACGGGGGCCGGATTATCGTCGCGTAATACAGTTTCACTGTGGCTCGTCCAATAGTGAGCCTGCAGGCTTTTTCACTTTGTATTACGTGCAGCTTCTGCTTAGGCCAGTGTCTTTTGATTCCCGAAGCCTCACCTTTTGGGACACTCCCCCATCCCCACCCCCCCCCAACCCCCCTCATCATCTATGCTGTTTATACCCCCCCACCATTTCTAATACACAAACATAAAATTCACAGACTGAATAAATTATAAATCACAGATTGAAAAAAGAGGATGAAAAAAAAACTGGCACGTCTCCAACAAGCTATACCTATGGGACGGACAAGTCTACAGCAGGTCCATAATTAAGCCATTGGCAAACAAAGAAATATCCAGTTAAATGCTTCCTAGAGGACAATCATACTTACTCCTTAAGGGCTGAGAGGAATTTTAAGAACGATGCAAACTAATTGGTTCCCTTGCCTATTGTTTGTCATGCACGGGGTTCCGTAAGTACCTGATTGGAATTGCCAGTCCAAAATTCAGGCACGAGCAGCCCTACCACTGAGGACCCACGGCCGGCAATTAAAAACAGCGTCCTACGCTAACACTCGCCTACTGAGCATGCTGTTAGGCCCCTTTAAAATGATCCTTTATGCTAATAATTTAGGAGAAGAGGGTATTATGTTTTCCGGGGAAAAAAGAACAAATGCCTCTCGGTATTATGCTTGTGTGGTACTGGGATTTCTTTATTTTTTATTTTTTTTTGGCTAACTTCTCCCGGTAAGTTACAATGATAGAGCGTGACAGTCAGAATAGCATACGCTATTAGTTAGACCTCAGCTCTATTACCGCGTTGTGTCGAGCGACTTCAGAGCTGGGACCTGATGTTGCGGGTGGGGTCAGAGGTAAAAAAACATTACATTAATCTGCTTAGGGTTCCTCAGCAGCCCCCTTTTGACCGCCCAGAGAAACACTCTCGTGTCTTTTTTAATTACTCCGCAGACACACGCGGCAAAGTAAACCTCATTCCTCCTGTCCGGTCCTTTAAATGGGAGAAACGGAGGGGCGGCCCTCCCACGTTTGGTTCAGAGGCGAACTCTGTGTCTCCATTGCCCATTTTGAGAGCTAAGGAAGCCCTCTTTGTCCTCACGCAGTGCCGTCTTTGTCCTGGTAGAGAATACACCGTCGCCGGAGAAACGCTCCACCTTCAAAGCTTGGGGAAACTTGTAATAAAAAGCCCCAACTACTTTCTTTGGTGCCCCCCCCCCTCCCATCCTGGAACCACCACACACACAGATTGAGCATGTGCGTGAAGTTGTACCCCCTCAGAGCACAGGGTAAGAGCATAAGATGAGCTACTTGATACACTCCAGCGTTATATAACCAATTGTTTCAATGGCAGATATTTTTTACTCCAAAAGCCTCTTACGAAATTGAAATGCTTTATTGAGTGTGAATAGGACCTGGGAGTACACAGCCCTCAAAGGCAGAAGCTGATATCGGTATTTCTAATTGAAAGTAATTGAAAATGGGCACTTTTGAGCGTTTGGTTGGCATTCTCTATATATGTGAAGAGTCTCCGTAATCATGTGCTAGACTTCGTCTAATGGAAAATTAGAAAACATTGCGATACTTGTGCTAAATTTCATTTTTTTCCCCTCTTTTGTTCCCCGTGAATTTAAATGAATTGTCCTTGAACCTCGAGGAAAGCATCGATGCTGAATGACACGGCGTAAATAAAATCCAGGAAAGGGGGCCGATATATGTGGTCTTACAGGAAGGCTTGTAAATCATTGCAGCACCATCAGCGAGTTTCCTGTATAGAGACTGTCAATGAAAAGGTAATGTGGCGTTAGGTGCCCTTACCAATTGATTAGGAGAGATGTTTCAGACTGCGATTCTTAATTATTGACATGGATGCGACACAAGGTTAGAAAGTGAAAAGAAAAGGAAATACTGCAATGTTAGCGAGATGTCTTAAGTTAATTAATAACTTAATTGAAACAGAGTCTGTCCCTTCATCTTGATTTTCCACGGGGAAAAATAAAACTATTTTACCTCTCAGGAATTCAGTTTAAATAGACTCATTTCAACAGAAAACATCCACAGCCGTCTGAAAGGATAGCGGCGAGAGGACAAACATTAACCTTGCCGGCATATATCCTTATTGGAATTATTGTTGAAAAGACGCTTTTCTTCTTTTGCACTTAGTGGCCCGTGGATTTCAATCACTGCATCACTAAAAATCTACTGAATACCTTTGTCAGGGGGTGAATGTTGTCCTTTATTTCCTTCTCAAAGTGACAAGGATTTAAAAACATGTGGCCAGAAGCAAAAAAAATAATAAAATAATAATAATAAAATAAGATAAATAAAATTTTAAACCAACACTAGTCTGCATTATTTGTGCTGCAGGAAAGAAGCACTTTTTCATGCTGATTGACAACAATGTTCCATAGTCGTCATTCCTTTATGGCGGTATCCAGACACTGAAACATGTAAGTGGTATTTAAGGTGCCCAAAAACCTAAATAATGTAACATTCTTAGCATTGTTCATTTAACAATTTTTTCCGTACATTTACATTTCTCCCTCACTTTCAAAACACGATTTTCTTTCCCTCGCTTGAGCCTGGGGAATTGTTTTGGCGGAATTTATCAGCTAATTTTTTATTTCACACGAACTGAATCACGTCACAGCCAATAGGGAGTTTAATTAAGCTTAATTGTCCAACGACCTGGACACATACCCACACCAATTAGCTGATGGGCTTAGTTATGCAGCAGGTCAGTGGTTTAGAGGCCGGATCAGTGAAATCACTCGAAGGCTACCAGCAAGTGGAACCGCAGAGTTTCGGAAACGCATACTTCGGCGTGTCTAATTAATTAACGATACCAGAATTCTCTTCCTCCTTTGTTTTTCAAACGAGGCAAAAGTCTCCCTTCAAGCGAACCGCACGCTAGCAAGGAGAGCGGAAACCGTTCACATAAGGGGAACGTCAGATTGTAGTTTAATTTATTTATTTCGTCAAAGAGTGATGCCCCAGTAGACGAGCTTTTTTTTTTTCCGTTCGTCTTTATTCTTACAATTCCAAACAGTTGGCTGGGGGCATACGACACTGGTTGCCGCGCTCAGCGTTTTGCCCGAGGGACGTACTTGAGGTTTCCAGATGGGACGCCTCCGCCTTGCCCTACGGCTAGACACTTTACCACGGAACGACTCCGGTTACAAGCAAAGGGTACCGGTGCAAGTTGCAGAACGTGCTGGATTTGTCCCGGTTGACGGCGACTGCCGGGACTGCAAGATTTAAAAGCAATTTCCCGCGCCTAAACATTCTTTATTGTCGTATGATTTACAATGGAAGGGTATCGCTTTTCAATATCACTCTGAAAATGGTCTTGCTGTCCCCTCTATGATTTCCAAAGCAGATAATGGTAGTTCAGTGCCCTCCCGTCTTCTCTGGTGGTATTGTTCTTTTCGAGAGCTCTAATATTGGAGAAGCTCAGTCCCACGTGTTCCAGGCCAGACGCCGTGAGTTTCCAGCCTCCAACACGAGGACCTTTTGTCTTTCTGCTGAAGAATTAATCCATTCATTCAGACAGCGATTTCCCCCCACAGATGCTAAGGCCCTGGGGCAGAGAGAGGGGGATGGAAAATAAAACAACAAGCTTTGCCCCCCCTTTGGTTCGGCCCGGCCTGTCATTTTTTACGCTAGGGATGATATTTGTAATGAGGTGATAAGATTTCAGAAGAAGGGCTGACATTTGTAAAGAGGAGATGAGGTTTCCAAAGAAGAGCGAACAGTTATAATGAAGAGGCAACATTTCGGAAGAAGATTCCATGCCTGTAAAGAGGAGCTGAGGTTCCTAACGAAGACGCCATACTTGTAATGAAGAGATGAAGGTTCCAAAGAAGATACGATGGAATGGCCTGACTTCATGATCAGGGTGATTTAGATGTACCAAAGTAGGGCTGATGGGATGGCAACAATATCATTGTCACAGCCAGCCACCAATTTCCTTTGTAGTGGACAAAGCTGGTTCTATGTGGCCTTCACCTGACTGGTTTCCATTTTGAGAAAGGGGCAGGGAGGCACTCTGCTTGTGTGCTGTGATGTTACGCAGCGAGTCAGAAGGAAACGTGCTCATCGTGGTCCTGTAGCTTAAAGAATGGGAAAGATTTCCTCGGGGTAGCTCTCATATGAGGATAAATCGAGGTTCACGCCTCTCCAGTTTTCTGTGGTTTTTCTGCAGACACTCAAGTGTCTGCATGGGTTTTGATATCTCTGCGGGGAAAAACCTGTGGGATAGTCAGTTTCATCAAAAAAGATTGATAAAAATATAGCACGAAAATGTGTGAATGATGAATTCCATGAAAATGTAAGTGGTGAAAGTATGTTTTCGTACATGTCATCTCTGTAGGAAAAAGGCAGTTATGCAAACTCATCTGAGATGACAAAGGGAAGAGAAACAGTGAGAGGATAACAGTCAGTTTTGTCATTTTCAAAAGCAGAAATCCTCGTTACAGAACATCAAAGTGAACTTCAGTGTTCCAGTCTAGGAATTTTGGGATAGAGTGCGGTGAGTGGAACTATCCAGAAGCTTGTGGGTTTGCATCCTGTTGCTGGCAGAAGAATGATATCACATTTAAGCCCTTAACCCCAACTGTGCTAGAGGTGCTGAATGCTGGTGACCATGCATTCGCTTGTGCATGTGTGTGTTTGTGTCTCATGAAGAACAAGATGGGGCACGTGAAAATGTAAAAAAATCCGCATATTTCTACAAATAGCAAATCTCTCATTTCGCTAATTTCTCCAAGACATAATAATCTAGGACGAATTGTTTCTGTTTGCAGGCATGTTTTTTTTTTTTTTTTTTTAATGACTGAAATCTTGGTGTTAATAAATAAATCACAACCATCTGCTTCGAATACAGTTATAGTCGGTGATATTGCCACGTGACACAGTGTTACCATACATTACATGCAAATCCCTTTATGATGTTACTGCTGGTTGTACAAGTGAATTTCAGTGACTTTGGAATTTTGGCCCCTTGCCATCTGTGAAGGTGACAGCAGGCACATTGCTCTTGCGTGACAGAAGTCGGAGGGACACCAGGAGAGGGAAGGGTTACCGAGGATGGGGGGGGGGGGCAGCTAGGGGTCTGAAGTCAATGCTATGGGGGCCCCGCCCCGCGCTGACGATTACACCTCAATTTGAGTAGATCACCTTGACTCAGCAGATTCTTTCACCAAAGGAGAATGGAGGGGGAGAAAAAAAAAAGCTGTCGGAGATCCACAATGCCGACGCTAATTATTGATCAGATGATTAAGGCAGATGAAGAGGTTTTTTGAGAGTGAAGGCTCTGATTGTGCATCTCCGACGAGCCCAGAGCGGAGCCCGGGGAAATCGATACCCTCAATCACGGCAGAAAGCTCCTCTGTCAGTCACGCTGAGTGAGGTGATTAGAATTGAGTCGCGAGACAATGAATGACTTCACGGCGCTTCCTGCAGGCGCTGCTGGGCGCCTCGCGGGGAGCGTAATGAACTCGGCTCCGCTAAGTGGCCGGCCCGACGCGGGGACCGACCGGGGACCCCCCCCCCCTCACCTGCAGTACGGCCTGTGAGTGGCTGTTGTGCAACCTTCCATTATACAGCACAACGAGATTAATAACCACTGCTGGGGGGGGGGGCTCCCTTCAGAGAATTGCGGAGCCTTTTTTTTTCATATATTGCCCTCCCCTGTGTGAGAATGTAGAGAACAAGCTGTGGACCAATTATATCCAGCCAAAAGGTTCCACCCGTATATGTTTGGTCTCAGATTACACCATTATTAAATAACATTGCGCCATATAAATGAAATGTGATCGTAAACATAGTTTATATATTTATGGGAGTAAACTGTGCATCTTGCAGCGTCTTCCTTAATTACGTAGCTCTTAACGAACCAGTTAAGGCTGTGAAATCCAAACATTCACACAGCTACGTATTAGAAAAACAACCGGGGGAGAGTATTTAAGTTTGAGAGGCATATAAATATTTACAGGTGGAATTATTAGGAGAGATAATTGTTTGCATGTTGAATAATCAAGGTGTACTTAGCGGTAATCTTGCATGATAAGATCGTTCCCTGGTACAATCAGACAGGACAGTTAGGGGCAAGAAGACTATAATTTATATGTTCTTCATCATGGCGTTATGATGAAACATGAAATTAATATTCTGTCATGATTAGAAAAAAGCTTCTCTAAATTATTGGAGCAAAACATCAATATATGCAGAAACAATGGGACAATATTCATTTTTAAGGCAAGCTGGTTTAATTGTGGGTATTTTAAAATCAGCACAGTTGTACAGTACTGTTTCACTAATTAAATACTATGTGTATTAATATCAACAGGAGAGTAATCTGACAGCATTAATGACTGTCATGTGATTATGGTCCCTCCCATCCAGTCACAGAACAGGAGAACGACTGAAAGATTAGAGGACATCCTTTTGTCTCTGTCTCTTTCTCTGGCTGTCAGAGAGGAGAATAAAACAGCGATGTAACTTCCTCCAGCACTTTTGTGTGTCCTTGTCAGACAACCAGGAAAGGCCAGAACTCCCATTGTGAGCTGATGATTCCAGAATGGCGAAAGACAAAACCGTACGGAACAACGAGATGGTTTAAAACAAACAAACAAACAAACAAACAAACACACACACACGCACGCACACACACACACACACACACACAGGTTTGTAATTATATCTTTGTGGGGACTCTCCATTCATTTCTATAGGGAAATCGCTAATGACAACATGACGACCCTAACCCCTACCCAGCCCTAACCACAGTCATAAGTAAATTACAAGACTTTTCACATTTTTTCTTTTTTGATTGCAGTCACAGATCATTGTGGGGACCCGGGAAATGGTCCCTACAACATCCAAAAAACAGGTTTTTATTACATTGTGGGGGACATTCGGCCCCCACAAAGTAATATAACCCTAATCCTGCACATACAGGGAAGCTTTCCCTGAAGGCCAATGTAAGGCGTCCTGAGCGACGCCCTCGAAACAGACAGCAAGCCAGGGGAGGCCTGATTGTTCAAGCACAGCTTTTCCCTGCGAATAATCCTCCTGTAAATTTCGCTGTAAAGCGACGCTATGTCTTTAACAAAAAGCAGCGCGTCAATGCTCCCCACCCCCCCCCAACCCACCCCCCCGAGCCTGACATCGTCCGTTCTGGGAGCGAATAACTTGTTAGTACTCTGAGCAGCGGGGAGAACAGATGT
>JAODLC010000001.1:46762023-46783054 GCA_026781145.1 Hippopotamyrus pictus
ACAGTCAGCACTCCCTTGAACCCGCCGCAACTCCCAGACCCGGCCCCTCCTCACGCTTCCTTACACTGTGATGATAAATATCGGATCGTTGCGACAGAGGACGTCCGGTCCGGCCTTAAACGGCGGCCGCCTCGCGAAACAGGGGTCCATGAAGAAGTGTGACGGGCGGAGAAACGCATTTTTTATTAGTATTTTTTTTTAACAGCTCACCCCTCCCGCCCCCCCCCCTCATATGGGAGCAAACCCAGCCCGTATTAATGACCGGGGGAGCTGGGAGAGGGTGCACGGGGTGGCCTTGATGTCAGGGGAATGAGGACACTTCAGTTTGTAAGGGGGAGGGATCAATCACATACGCATTTACAAATTGCGATTGTCAGAGGCGCGTTGGGAACAAATGGTGCAGATCGCGCTTCCCAAAGCAGCTCTGCTCGCTGCAGGAAACTCACTGACTTATCTCCTCTCAAGCATCAGCCTTTTCTCTAATATATATATGCATTTTTTGGGTTGGCACTTACATTTATATGCACATTATACATTTAAATAAATATCAAATTTTCCCTGCATTATAGCCCAGAACACAGACTTATAGCATGACGTGCAATAGTGCATTTATGCATATGTGTTTTATACATAGACAGACACAGAGATACACACACAGACACACACACACGCACGTATACTGTACAATAAAGAAAAATCCCTACATATTTTATGATGGTACCATGTGGTCAACAAATAAAGTGGCACAGACACAAATATCTGTAAGTATTCCTTTGTTAGTGAATCGCTGTCTTATCAATTAGCGATTAATCCCTATCTTTACACAGCTGTTGCAGATTTGACTAAGGTGACAGCGTCGCCTATAAATATCTCGGCCTTACGCAGCGCGCTGTCAAGGGTGAGCGGGGCTCGTAACATGACCCATTAGAGGACCAGGCTTTAAAGCTTAATACACATTTATTGGCACAGTTCACCTCCAATCCTGCTGACAGCAAACCTAGGCATTAAATGGCAATTTCACGTCCACAGGAACGTTAAGCCTCACTTGTGGACAGAATACCCAATACGATTAAACTGTACACCGTCCCGCCCGTCCATGCTGGCAACGACGACAACTCCGGCTACAGCAACAAAAAAAGATGTTTAAGTCGCTTCCTTATCATAATTCCTTTGTTCGTTTGTCTCTGGTTCTGTTTTCGCCACTTTCTTTGGCTGAAAGATTTAATTTGCTCAGCACAAAATGGCAAGCTGTTTTCCAGTGACACAGAACATACCCAGTCTCCAACCTCTACTGATCTATTGTGTGTCATTCAGCTGCTCCTCTTGTCCCACGGATTGTAATTATTCCATAGTGCCTGTAATTAGAAGTGAATTAGGCTTAGTAAACAAAAAAACAGCCTTCTTACGCTAATAACCGGGGATAATAAATTTGGCTTTGACACTGATTTTGAATGAGGCCTGGCCAAAGTCCAAAGGCAGACAGAAGTAGTTTCTCGTAAGATGCCAATTCAGAAATGGCATGAATGAGCGCAAATTATTCATGCAAATTAACAGTTTGTGGGGAAAAAAAATCAGGCTGCATAATGACATTTGAAAATAATATTCCTCTGTGTTCAACACCGGAGTCAGCTATTGTTTTTCACACAAAAAATATTATTTGTTGTAATATATAAATTATGTATTACCCGACATTTGCATGTCAAAACAGCAATTTTTCAGTTTGCCTTATTCCAGTTACCAGTGCTGTACTGTCTAATTGAGTATTGTAATTATTAGGCACTGTAGATTTTCTAATTTGGCACCAATATTGTCCATATTGTGTTTATATATATATATATATATATATATATGTGTGTGTGTGTGTGTGTGTGCGTGGGTGTGCGTGTGTGTGTGTGTTTATGTGTTTCCTTAACAAACACCTACCACCAGTAGTAGCATTGTTTCATTTTCATTGTATGTGGAGAAGAAACCAAAAAATACAAAAGGTTTACGTACCGCAGTGCAGCTTCAATTACTTAACTACTTGTCCTGGAATAGTGTTGCGTCTCTTGAATTTCAATGAACAATTTACACGGGTTTCGCATATATTATTAATATTTCAGCTTTCCCTGGAATAAGAGCACACCTCCGCAAGCCAGGTGTCATTTAACGCCCGGGGAACGGTGCCGGGTCGTCCCAGGGCCACAGTTCACCCTGGGGAGGAGGTGTCGGTGAGGGACAATTCTGTGAACAAAATTCTTCACCGCAATTAAACAAGTTTGAATTTAGTTAATGGTCATATATTTTTATTTGGATATAGTGCAATGATAGCTAAAAAATACGTTATAAACCATGTATGCATACAGACGTATATATGTAAACTGTATGAACATTAACATAGAATTAGTACAGCAGGGTTACACTAAGTTTATCGGAACGTTAAGTTGTCTCCATTAAATATATATAAAAATGTGACATATGATGTCATCATTTTCGAGTAAGTCAATTACATTAAGCGACCGCTAGCTCAGAGCAAGCCTGATGCTTTTAAGGTGAAGGTCGTATCTGTGTATATTACCTTTTAGCAAAAAAAAAAAGTGCCTTTCCTTCACTACACCAGTCATTAAGGCTCCGCGACACCCTGCTTCCCTCTGAGGGAGACTGACAAGCAGCTAAACAGTCGTAGTGAGACTTTGACACATTATACATGTTTCCACATTACGAATTTATATTTTACATGGGCGAAGAAAACCAGGAAATGTTATGTACAACTCGATGAACATACAGATACCTTGCAGATATGAATTAATAATGCATCGTGATAATACACGACCGAAGAGGGGTAACTAAGTGTACCTATATTTTTATTTTTTTCTTATTATTTTTTTAAAGCCTGGCCTAACATTCTGCATATGAGATATGGGGGGGGGTGCTGGTTCTCTCTTGCCCTGTTGCTTTCCCAGCAGGCAGCCTTTTGGGAGGAGGAATGCACAGGGCCAGGATGCTGTTAGAGGTTGGGGGGGGTGATATTGGCTGGCAGGAGCACGCAACCGTTGAAATCCACGAACACAGAGGCAGGCTGGCTGCCCAGCGTTGTCTGCACATGATTAGGAGGTGCTTTTTGCGCTCACCACGCGGGTCGCGCGGGGGGGGGGGGCGGGGGGCGATGCGGAGCGGAGCGGTCGAGCGTCTGGCAGCCCACCCCCCACCACCACCACCAAAAAAACCACAGATGTGGAACCGCGGATAGAGGAAATAGCACTTTTGGTTCGGAGGGCCTTGCTCATACTGAAGGACCCCCCCACCACCACTGGCCCCACAACTCCCACAAACTGACAGTAATCCTCTTTTTTTTCCCCTGCCTGGAGACTGACATGAGTGGGGAATGGAGGTGTCACGCCAACCAGCGGCACGCGAGGCCCTACGGCTGTGATGCTGCCCCCCCCCGCCTCCTTTGAGTGATGTTACTGCCTGCCACAGTCATCGCTCTGCAAATTGGAAACACAGGGGAGATCATCTGTAAAGAACAAGTCCGCCAACAGTGAGGAGAACACTCCTGGAGTCTTTAATCACCATGGAGGGGAGAGAGGAGGCATCATCCCAGCCTGGAAGCATGGAGGCGGGGGCACATACTGAACAACAGTGTCCCGGACCGGCGGGGTTTATCAATTACGGCATGAAAACTATATGGTTCATAACTGGAAACCAACAAGGCTCCATTTGTTATGTATTACTGGAAAACGACTATCTAAACACTTTCTGAAAAGTGTGTGTGTGTTTGTGTATATATATATATATATATAGTTTCAGATCTGGTTCCATTTTTAACAATATTTTAAATATGGTCTATTTTTCCCTACTTTGTCTACTTTCAGTAGCTGTGCTGTCCGTCATGCCTAAGTACTTGTGCCATAAAGCTTCACTCTCTTGAACGCGTGCCTTGCATCCATGGGGAGCCTTCGAATGCAAAACTTCTGGTCTTAGAGATGTTTCCCTGGGGTACTGCGGTTTACTGAGACTCCTTGGAGCTTAGCGGAACACACGGTGCAAATCTAATTGATTCGAGGAATTTGACCCGGTCAGATTGACGGGGAATACGGATTAACATTCTGTATTTATTTCCAAAAACAGGTTAGCGCCGGTTTGACTACTTTGAGGTTTCTGCCAAGCCAGCAGAAACCTGGAATCCCATTTGATAAAAACTCAGTAATTAAGAAGGGATCTCCTCAAGCTTTTAGCTATTACACACACTCCGCCTTTAAAAGTGGTCCTTATGACAGTCAGTTAATATCTATGAATGTACCCATTTTCATTCGCATTTCGACCCGTGGCCCAGTTAATTAAAGCCTGTCAGCCATAGTCAGAAGCCTTGCTTCACTCTCCACCCCATAATTGTCGGATACTAGAGGAGCCCCAGCCTTCTTTTCACAGGTAGCCGCCCGGCAGGCCGGCGGCCAACGTCCACTTTCCGCGCCGCCAGTCGGAGACAGCGGCGCACGGCGAAAAATGGCGGTTAAGCTATTCGGACGCGACAGCAGCCGCCAGACCGGACAGCGTCGGATACGAGACCGGCAGAGATGAAGGAAGAAACCGTCACGCCAGTGGAATCGCAGAGCGTTGATGGCAGCTGAGGGTTTTTGTATTTAAAGAGCACTGCGGGTGTTAGACACTGTACTTCCATCACCACCCTGGGGCCTCCCTGCCATTCTGTACTAGAGAGGGGGGGTGACGAGTGTGACTGGGGAAAGGGGCTAGCTGCCGAGAGGGATTAGGTACCTGAATCCAATCTTGAGGAGTGCGAGGACTCCAGCAGCGCTAAAGTGTTTTCTGGAGAATTTCTCATGTCCCTCCCTAGCTGATTACTTCCAGATTTTAGTTCCGCTTCAGCGGCGATGGGCTGTGAACGGTTTAGCCGCTCGTGGTTAAGATGCAGTTTGACACCCCACCAGCCCCGTGCTGCGGCTCTGGATCACGTCGGAGACTAAAGGAAAAACCGTCTACATCCGACACTCCAAGGAATAATTAGAGGGAAGGATATTAAGCTTAGAATGCTGGTTAGAAACGTTCCCTAAACCGTTTGATACAATCTACGTAACATTTGAATGTATCTGGCTTGTTGTTGAAACATCTTAACGTAAGATAATATCCTACTGTTACATCATTAAACTATCACCATTATGTAAACGACAAAAACAAAATTATCTTTGAAGTTGAAAATAGGTCATCCAAGCAACATACTCAAGTACAAACAACATCAATATTTTTTTTGTTAAAAGACGAAAAAATCTGAATGTGGCTTCAAATTAATTGCGGCACAACGTGCTAGTTATCGAAATGAACACGCTTAGAAATATTCAGTAATGCTGGTATTGCTAGTCTGCTTATGGGCTGTGCCAGTCGAAAGCTGTGTAAGACGTTCAGTGTGTATTTAGGTCTCACAGAAGCCAGGATCAGAAATGAAGCGCTGTGATAATTGTAGGCGGGTTCCCAAGAGAGAAAGATACCTGGGGGGGTCTACATAACACAAATTAACTTTTGCCACTACATTCAGCTTTGAAAGGGACTATTGTTGGCACATGTGTTCGGTGAAATCGATACAGACACTTTGTACTTGTTCCCAGCTGATTCTTCCTTTTACGTTATATGTCATTTTTCATTTCCGCTAGAAGATTTTTAGATGGGCGAGTAACTGCACGCTTAGGTTATCATAGGGTACAACACTTCATCCCTGGGAAATGGAAATTCTCTTGGAATCTCCATGGGAAAATGACGGGACCTGGCATAACGAGAATATGATATATTTTGAAACCATTGAATATGATATATTTTGAAGCTATTGGATATGATGTATTTTGAAGCCAGAGTAACGTAAAGCAATCAAAAGATCAATCTGTCTTATCTCCTGATTCCCTGCCCTTCTGGATTATTCTCACTAATGCCTGCATTGCTCTTTCCAAATTTGCTCATTAATCTTCCTTGTTCTTATACTTCATATCCTTCTTAATACACAGAGTGTAATTTAAACCCTTCTCGTGCGGCACTCCAGAGCTCACTTGAAAGGACTATAGGGAATGAAGAACTTAGTCAACAATATACTTTCGGATTGAAAGCATTTTCAATTATCTTCACTGCTTCTCCAGCGATATTCATGGCCGCGGAATTTTCTCCATGCGATGACGGTCGTGTTTGATGGACAGATCAGCAATGCGTATCACTGGTACAGCGCCGCGTCAACGGTAAATATGAGCCCCCGGTGGACACATGGTCTTTCCATGCACTGAATGACATTTGAAGTTTTTTTGGGAGGGAGGACTCTGTCTCTTCAGACTATTCCAGCGTCCTAAATGGCAACTTGACACAATTCGAAGCAAGATGATACAAGTGACAGTCATGCAACCTCACAGTCAGCAGCGGAGGGCCATCGCAAAAACATCTGGTGGTAGTGGCAGTAGAAATGTCAAAGATTTTGAAAGCTTGGTTAAATATGACGGGGCTCCTTTGCCTTAAACCTACAATGACATTTTTTGGCTGCTAGAAAGGTCAGTTATCCCTCTAGTGAAATGTCTTAATGCTTTTCAAATAAAACATTATGTCTGATACTAATGTTTCCCCTTGCATTTTCTCCAGAGGAATGTGGGGGGGGGGAGACGAAAAAAAACATACACACTTCTCAAATAATTCACAGTCCTCTTGAGCTCTGACTACAATAATAGTTTAAAGGCAGCAGCTGAGAACATGCATGTTTCAAATTAGAGTCATTATATGTAAAGGGCTCTGTTCTCTCCACTGTTTGAAGGAATCTCTGTAATCCTTTGAAAAAACACACACACATGAAGGAGAGCAGATAACCAATATGATAACAATATGCCTGATGTAAAAGATTATTATAGACACATGTACATATTTGTAAATCCATCCATACAATTGCCATTTACCCTTCGTAACATGGTGGAAATAGTATATTAATAGTTTGTTTTCGACAGTTTGCTCTTTACAATTCATTGGCTGAATTAGTGCATGATTATTTTATTCATAAAAAATTTTGCAAACCAATTAAAATGCAGATGTCTCTGCTTGTGTCGTTAATCTTATCATTGTTACATAAACACAATAAATACATTATTTTGTTTGATTACCCACAGTTTGGTAATTACTGTAAAATGGCTTCTCGTTTCACATTCACACAAAGACTAACATTGATTTTGTCATTATGCTTTCATCACTATGATGCAGAGCGCTTACTAATAGACTATGAGATAATCTCTTGTTTTATGAGTTTCTGTGTGTTTACCTATGTCCATATTGTCCGTAAGACACCTGAATGAAAGAGTAGCGAAGTGTTATTAAGTCAGAGAATAAAAAAATCTTTAAAAATAAATACATGCTCAGTGGGGTTTTTTGTTAACATTGGGAAATTACTAGATCTTTGTCAGCTTCTGTGATTACCTCATCAGTTTGTTACTATAGTAACAATTTGGCATCACTAGGGTGCTGTCGCTATAATTAACCTTTTTCAGATTGTCTTTTCTCTTTTAAGATAGTCTATATAACCTATATAAAGCCACTGAGGGAAAAGAAGACCTTCACCCCAAAGGCTTTAAAAAACATATTTGGGGTCAGTTTATACATTACAGATTTCTTTAGGAGTAATTTCCTTGATCCTGTATCATTTATTTTTCTTTTTTTTTTTTGCTTATAGGTCATTTTCCGAGTATTTAGAATGATAAATGTTCAGTTTGAACACAATTTGTGTGTGTGTGTGTGTGTGCGACTGTGTGTGTGTGTGTGTGTGCGACTGTGTGTGTGTGTGTGTGTGTGTGTGTGTGAAATGCATACATAATACATACAAACGGCTGTAAATTGTATGTGTTGGGAAATAGTTTGATTGCGCCAAAATCTGGACATTGGGATCCATAGTGCTCTGTCTCTGACACAATTTGTGAGGTTTCTCCACTGAATTGAACAGAAAATGAAATGAAATGAATGGAAATTTTAAATATTGCCTTTAGCTGGTTATATGAAATTCAAAATATGAATTCAAAGCTAGAAATCTTGACTGAAAGAACAGTGCACAGTTTTCAAAGCACATTCTTGATACTGCAACAAAAAGAACTTCTTTGGCTTGGATTTCTGCTCCAGATTGAAATATCTACAAATTCTATAGCTCAATATTTCTTTAATCAAATCTGTTATCTTCTGATTTTATTATGCAATCTCAGTTCATCAAAGTAAAATTTTGACATTTTACTATGTTTTAAATAGAATTTAAATAATAATTATCTTAATGTGCAAATATTGCTGATGTCTATATTAAATCCGATCCTACTATAGTAGGTAAAGGGTATATTATCATATTATTATTATTTGATATTATTTTATTTATTGTATAAAATCAGATGTTGTATGCCTATGCTTTTCAAACACTGCTCTAAATATTCTCACTTGAAGCACAAATATGCATCTGCCTCATGGAGTGATTAATGTATACGAAATTACTTTGCTCGTTAAGCATTGCTTTATTCAAGTTTTTCTTAGAAATTCAGCAATTTAGTTTACTCTGTTACTTAGGAGAAAAAGATACACAGAACCTGGCACTTAAAAATCCCTTTGTGTTTTTTTTTTTTTTATGGTGGAATGTCCATAATTAGGAGAGAGAGAGAGATGCACATTAGTTCTGAGTGAATGTACAAGACAAGAGTACAGCTTAATGAGTTCCTTTGGCCCAGAACAGTACTCCAATAACCACCCTGCTGCCAGACCTACAGCAGAGAGCAGAACTGGCCTGCAACGCCCCCCCCCCCCCACACACACACCAACCCCCAACCACGTATATATTTGTATTCACTCCCTGGTTATGGGGGGAAATCTCAGCCTTTTGGAAGAGAGAGGACTTTCACTCATTCTGAAGAGATGTTTGGAAAAAGTGGTGATTCTCACTGCCATGAAGGGAAATATTGTGGAAATAATAAAAAAGTGATGACTTATTTACTGTCAGGACTGACACTATGGTGGCTGAATTGAATCGAGCCTGTTTTTTGAAAGATAACAAACTTTAGCGACATATTGGAATATAAAACAGAACCATTTAAAGTATAAATCATTTATCTTGTCCCGATTATGTCCTGCACCTAATCTGACAATGTTGAATTAATGCACATTATCATTATAGGAAACACTGAGGTTGGATCAGAAACGGTGTTCTCATTTTTAGTGGGAACTTGGACGGACAAATCCATACGCAATGGAAAGGGCTGCTATTTCATGTGCTGCCTATCGCTGTATATATAGTTCCACTTTATGGGTGTCAGCCACAAAAGAGGCAGGTCACCAGCTCTCAGACATGCCCCCTCTTCAGGCCGGCCGGCCCTTACGTTTCTAAGTGAGCTGAGCTTTGCTGCTTGAGCGACTGCATGGAGCTGGAACATTTGCCTAAGTTGAAAATCCAGCCCTTGTTTCTTAGGCCAGTGGTTCACAGGGCACACATGTTACGCACGCGTGCTCCTATAGCTTCGTCCCCCTGGGAGACAAACGCTACATACCACTGCCTGCGATTGCCCTATTTCACTCTGACAGGCTTGAAGGGCCTTATCTCTGATTTTATTTGGGCAAGGATTTTACTGGTTTCTCCCAGCAACCCTATGCAAAGCCAGTAATAACTACCCCAGATTTGTTCAGTCGTACTTTTGAATTTATTAAGGATTTAAAGGATCAATAGTCAGCAATTAAAGCATTTTTCATAAGCAGGTTACAATACCTTGGTCCTGGGTGCTTTACCATGATCCACATGACCTAACATTTATTCTTAATGTTTATTGATGCCACAAGTTGCATATTTTAACTTCTGGTCATGCTGCCCTACTGAGTTACTGAGGCTAATTGACGATCTGGACAAAGCAACATAGTTTTTTGCACTAATCGATGACAACCTAGCAGTATCAAGAAGATTCATACACTCAGGAAATGAAGGTGATACAATATAAGAAACCGTTTCTGCAAATGTACTCAGTTTGATTATATTTAAGCATTTCCATCCATCCATCCATCCATCCATCCATCCATTGGTTTATCCAGGACACAGTTGTGTAAAGCCTGGGGTCTATCCCAGGGTGGTCAATGGCAGATTTATTTTTGATATATTTTTCACATTGTCTCATCCATGGGCATTTTCAGGTCTGATCACTCAGGGCTATAGCCCCGAATATTTTACGCCTAGCCCAGAGTATTTTAGCCCCGTTGCCAATCTTCCTTCAAAAAGTAAAAGGTAAACTTGACTTAAACTGAATTTTTTCAATAGCTAGAAACGCCCCTGGTCTCTCCTATATTAGGACTTAAGGAGGACAGAGCGATTTCTCTCAGTCAGCCTTTTATTATGTTACTATATTTATGGCAACAGACATACGGTATTCTTACCAGATTATATGTACTCAATATTAACACAACCCATCCATCCATCCATCCATCCACCCCCCCTTATTCAGTGCAGGGTTACAGGGAGCCCTGTAACAAGGCTGGGATACATCCTGGATTGGAACATCAACTTCCATCCACCCACCCACCCATCCATCCATCCATCCATCCATCCATCCATTTTTTATACCCACTTGTCATATGCTGGGTGGCAGGAGTCAGGAGCCCATATACATAGATTTCTTCAGTTAATTGTCCTCAGTTTCTGTACAGTTTCCCAATTTCATGGCATTAAAAAGGTTTCAAAGGTTTATAAAAGGGTTTTAATCATTAACATTACATTAAAAAAATCATTAAGAACATCCTTCCTTAAATACCGACAAGAGAAGTCTGATTCACAATTTCAGATTATGGATGAAGTAGAAATGTTCCAGAGAAAATTCTGAAATTATTTTGAGGAAAATTTTTACTGAGTTTTTTTTTACCTTGGCAGGCTAATCAGTACCGGTGCCCAGGGCTGACCTGTCCAGTCGCTGAGCGGCAGGACTGCGTTTATAGGATGTGAATCACAGGATGAAAAATGGGGACACTGTTTTAATATAAATTGCAGGGGCTACACAGAGGCTGACATTTCTGTGAACAATCACAGCTATAAATATAGATTTCATGTTTGATAATCATTTTGCAGGCATACACTGCAGCGCCAGGAGGTGACAACTCGGTGTAAGATTTCATCACTTAATAAAACACGAGCAATTCTGCCAACTCATAAAGCACATGATTTGTACAAAAAAAATGATCTGTGGCTTAAAATTAGCTACCGCTATATTTATCTTTTTGCTCTATTGTGTCGAATAAAATCAATTGCGAGAATCGCGATCGATTCGCATGCTATACTCCAGAAGAACTGCGGATGAGGTTGCACCGAAGTTTCATAGACAGACCGTTACCCAATTCGTGTTTGGGTAGAGATTCACTGCAAATGCTTTCTATGATGTTTTTGGATTAAGGCAGGAGACCAACGAACCCAGAGCAAACCTGCACAGACACAAGGAGCAAAAACAAACTCCACGCACATATGTGCAGAATCAAGTCAGAATCAAGTCAGAATCAAGTCAGAATCAAGCCCGCAACTAAGCCAGGAATATCATTATCCATCAAATCACCTAAGCGCTTCTGCCACAATGGCCACTGATCACCAAATTCAAATTCAATTCGAATTCGTTAAGGGTTGCGGGGGAACCTACAGCCAGTACAGGGTAGAAGGCTGGAGGGTGCCATAGACAGGATACCAGTCCATCACAGGGTAGATATATGCACACATGAACAGGCGCATCCACAAGGCAACGTAGAAGCACCAATTAGCCTAAATGGATGTTTTTTTTGACTGTTCATGAGCTGTTTTTGAGTCCCACCCCCACACGGGAGAAACATGCAAACTCCACAGAAACACAGAAGAGGTGGGACTCAAACCCCCATTCTTGGAGCTATAAGGCTACAGTGATACCTACAGAACAATCAAGCCACCTGATAACAATTCATTCATTTCACAATGCTTTCTTTCTTTCTTTCTTTCTTTCATTTTCTTCTTCTCAGGAACAATATCATTGTCTCCATGTGGCATTAAAAAGCTCCATCCTTCGCTACACCAAGGTACCGCGTACGGTAGATGTGGTCGGACTGTCTTTCATGAGGCAATTTATATCTGAAGACAACTTCATGTTTTATACAAAAAAAAGGAGACAGGTAGTCAGCCTCATCTGACTGAAGTGTACCTAATAACGGCCACTCTTTGAAGCTGAGATAAGGTAGAAGGTAGAAGACTGAGTTTTAGATGCAGCTGAATTTCATCAATATTGGACTAAGACTACGGTGCGAAGCTCACTACGCTGGATAATGATGCTGGAGAAGGATGACATGACAGAGGGATCGGAGGGAATTAGATGAGATGCTCATTAAAGGGTCTAATGATTAAAATATTGATTAATTAGCCAAACATTGATTTACAGTCGCACTTTATCAAGTACAAAGGCTTTAATTACAGTGCCATTATACCATAGATTGACCTGCTCTTTTTTGTCACTCGCAATGAAAGAGAACATTTCTTTAACTGCCTTTTTTCTGACCTGTAAAATTTTAATAGGAGGAGCAGTGGATGTCGCGCGTGGATTGGCAGTAGAGCCCAGGAAAGGCCTACGTCCCCAATTCTGGTTAAACGGCATCACCTACAAGGTGCCTGGAAGCCCCACGCAGGGTTCCTCAGTCCTAAAATGGATCCGTTTCGGATATGGATTCGACAATCCGGTCGCTAGGAGCCACGACTCTGCACTCTGTTTAATTGCGGACGTTAATTATATTTTTCAAGCTCTGCAAAGAGGGAAGGGAATGAAAAACACGCAGACAACAATGCTTCATGTGAAGAACAATGATAGATAATTATCCCTCCCTGTGTAGCATGATATGAGCGGTTCCCTGGAACGACGTTCTACCGTTAGTTAATGAAAAGGCGCTGAACGGGAATTGAATCACGTTTTCCACTCCATAGATTCAGAAAATGGTGCTTCAGGCACTTGTGTGCGCAGTCAGGAATCACAATCTGCCCGCTGAAATTGGAAATCTGCTGTCACCACTTTCATTGATAGCTTCATGTCAATAGCTCCCCCACACTGAGGGACATGGCTGACCAAGGGGGAATATATTGCCTTTAGGAATCCAGTCTTAACTCATCATGCAAACAAACGTCACTGCTATTTATGGAAAAAGACATTCCTAAGCTATAGATGCCTGATTTCTGTTCCTAAAGCTGAAACGCTTCGTCTTCAAACCTCCTCCAGGTCCAATGACAAATGGTGTCTGCATCTATTTCCTAGTTAAACGTTTTCCCTCCAATTCTGACAGACGAAACCAGAGGTAGACAAAACAGATCATGATGAATTACTATAACTACACCGTCAGAGACCAGATGGAGGAAGAACAGCCCTGAAAATATATGAAATATGAGCACACACTGTGAAAAGCATGGCTTTATTTTCTGTGTGAGTTAGCGAGAGGTGCTTCCTAGAGGTACGACTAATAAGTGTAGCAAGGTAATAAGCACAAATAGAGAAATCTTGGTTTATATCTTCTGATTTTTTTACACCTTGCTATCTTAATATCCAGCTGACACAGACGATCCTGAAAACCTGAACATTTCCACGAGTCCATGCATGACGTTAGCTGGGGAAATTAAACTTTCGGAATGCGCTCCCGTAGCTAAACAGTCTACCTGGTCGAGGAGCGCGATCAATGGCCAATCGATACGCGCACGATCTGCCCATGAGTACGTTTTAGGTATTTCAGCATCCGAGGTCACCTAAGTGCCTCCCCCAAACACTCCCCCACCCCCCCCGAGGCGCGATTCCAGTTCGGCGCTTTCATTCTCGTCGGTGGGGCTCCATCGCTAGGCACGGGGCAGCTCCTCGCCGTCCGCGGCAGAGGGCAGCTCTGGAAAGACGCTTCAGGGATGAGAATCGGAAAAGGCTCAGGCATCCAAACCAGCTGCCATGTTAAATCTGGGGTGGGCTTGCTGGAATGTGTATCGACAAAACAAGATGTTGAATTGTGGTTTTATTCCGTCCACATTGTTTGAGGTTTGTTTTTTTTATTATTATCATTTTCCAGAGAGCTGCGTTAACATATCTGCTTGGCAGCGGTCTTCTTGGCCTTTGAGGTTCCTTGGCACGTATCCCACCTCCACTTGGACTGAGATCAGCTCCCTCTCCCATTTTTCGCTATGCCAAAACCACAAAAGTTACCGCTCGAGGTGTTAGAAGGCAACATTTGTGTCCTACCAACACGGGTAATTAAACTTCCATGCAACGCTTAATACGAATGGTTACTTCTCTCGTTATTTTATTATAGCTGTTACCGTGGCTTTGCAGATGCCTTCTGTTACCCGAATCGGCTCACTTTTTGGTCTGGTGCGAATGTGTTGTAGTTTTTAATTGATCTGTACACATGGTATTAATACCTATAGCAAGAAGACTCTTACTAACCTGTAAGCCATTAATGTTTTTTGTTTTAAAAAATGCAATTCTTCAGTAAATGAATATTCCACATTGAAATGTCCCTTTAATCTCTCAAAGGGGTTTACAATATTTCATGGGATCAAAGAGGCACTCTCACTGATCAGTCTTACCACGATAATTATTTGCATAATTTATCCCTTTATGTTGAGTAGATTTCACTGCAAGTATAACTCTATACATTGTGGTCTTTTTTAAATAAGAGAAATAAATAGTTGTTAATAATAATAACCAGGTTCGTCACAGAATGTATCTACTTGACTTAGTGATTTTGTGCATTTTGTGTCCTGTAGTTTCTAAATGGAATAATTGTTACTTAACACCCTTTGTTTCAGGAATGGGGAAGGGCGTATGACGAACAATATTTTTTTACTGGTTTAATATAATTGTTTTTAATATAATCAAAGATGCTTTAGAAAAATACCTCTGTCTTTTTGTCATATAAAAAGGCATTTTGGCTTTTGCATGAAAAAAAAAAACACATCTAAAAGCGCAAAATGCAAGAAGTGCATTAGGGTGGAGATGCAGAATCCGCAGAAGGGATGCGTCAGTATACAGGTACGGTCGCAGTCCGGTACGCCATCCTACTGAACCGCGGCTGGAGAAATGCAAACCTTCCCGTCTCTCCATCCTGTGACCCGTGGGACGTGTCCAATGACATCACACCGCTGTTTTATCAGTAGGGAAAAGAAATAACCTTTGTTTACACTGATAATATTTCCTCATCCTCGGGGTGACCTCTGCGACTCAGAAAAGCCAAGGCTCAGCATATAACGATTGTGCATCTGTCAGAATTGAACAGTAATTACATGATAATGTTCTGAGATTCGTGCTTAATGTATTTAGCAAAAAACTGATCCTTTCTTTGCATTCCTGTAGCCCTAAGGCAGTGACAAGCAGACCAAAAGCAATGACAGACGGACCAAAAACTATTCTACATCCTATAATATTTGCCATTGCATATTTGTCACTGATAGTTCGTAGATTCGGTGTTTTGCTATTATAATATACTGACCCTTGTCTATAAAATGTACACACTGGTTTTGTTACAACTGCTAGGACAAAGTGTCAATTCCTTAAAGAAGGCCTGACTGTCAGCTTGTAATCTTTGTCTTACACTTGTTTGTTTTAAAAACATCTAGTTTTATTAAACAGTATCAAAGCACAAAAGTAAAAGTAAATATTTTAATCAAGGGGCGTAAGATCATACAAGCTGTCTTTTTACATCTGAAACAAGATATGAACTATATCAGATCTTTGTTTGTGCTCTTTATCTGCATTTCAAAGGCAGCCCATGGGATTGGGCTTTGCATATTTACATGCGATTAGCAACTCTAAATGGACGCGTCAAAATGAGTAAAGCGTTTGCTCCTTCAGGGCGGCCGTGATTCTCATCTTATCAGCGGACGGGCGCAACTTCATCTTGCGAAGACAATAACAATGCAACGCAGGCTCGAAAAATAAAACTGAACACGTGACGCGTGTCTCTAGCTACATGTATCTTCAAGGCGTACAGCTATCTGTGGATTCCACATAAACCCACGACAGCCATTAAGTCACAAAAAATAACAATAAATGCTTCCCTTTTCAGGGTACCGTTACCTTGTGAGAGATGTTCCCTGTCAAGGATCATTCCAGTTTCAGTCAAATGAAAAGTGCAAGATCACGTATTAACGTTTCAAGGCACATACGGATATAAATTTCGGTGCGAGACAGCTGTGTGTGATGCTTTATCCTGAACGCACCGCGTCGGTGTCGAGTCAAATTACATGTGTCATGCGGATTCAAAACCAGTCGTGTATATTACATAATTACTGATTTTTTTTAAAAAAGAATTGCTGTTCAACTCAAGAATGACAGCTATAATATATAACTACAGCAGCTAAAAATGCACACAATTGCTCAATTAATTTTTCACAAAAGAGTTGATACTTCGCTCAGTTTCACTAGGCTTTTACTTCGTTATAACCTTTAGTAAGTACTATTTAATATTTTTGTATAACAAAGAATAGCTGAAAAAGTGAGGAGTGTAGGGGTATGCCAGCTATCACATTGTTAATGGAAGCGGAGTTCAAATATGTGGGGGGGGTGGGGGGCTGGCACTCACTCGGACTTCAAAATGTTAAGATAATGGTTGGAGCATCACAGAACAAAAGCGTCACCCGTTTCAACCCAACTTATCCATGCAAACTTCGTCCACCCAGCTGCAGCCGCTATATATATAAAATGTGAGCTACGTGATTATTAATTGGGCCCGTTTTAATTTCTGTATTCCGAGCCACATATTGTTGCCGGTCCTCCGAGGGGGTCCGTCTGAGCAGGCGGTGCACCGAGGGGCTGGCCGAGCCTGGATACTGCCACCGTTTAAGGAACACCGTGTCGCTCGCTAGCCGGAATACCAATGAGCGGGGGTTAAAAAGGCCCCTCCCGGTGCCCGGCTCTCCTCCGCCGCTGGTCCTCCGGAGGGGTCCCTGCGGACTCATTTCCGAAACCACCTCTTAATGTGGGCTCGTGTCAATCACCAGAATAGACGGCTTCATCCCCTGATATGAAATAATCATACATGAGGAGCCAAGCACACTGAACTGCTGAGCGCCAAAACACCAAATAAAAGAATTTAAAAAGAGCTCTTTAATTCCACAGGAGCTTAAAATAATGTCTTATTCATTTCCGGTCTGTCCACGTAACAACTGCAAAGAGAGGAATTAACATAAATCTGCAAAAGCAGGCATTTCAAAGACGCCTACAGTATGACAGCGACTTCTATTTCCATCAGGCCCCACACATACCATGTAGTCCAAGAACTCAAAATCTTACAAGTACAAAGTTTTTTTTTTCTTTCCCTTTTAGATGAACTACCGGCCAGCAAACTTTCATCTTTCCTTGCCGTACATTTGCCGGATGACTTCACGTGGTTGGCGCCGGCATCTTGAATGGAAACTTCAAAAGAATCCGAGGCATTCAGGGAAGAAAAAAATAAAAAGTAGAGTACATTTTGTGGAAATTTACTTTGCCCCGAAAGAAGTCTGCTCATCTCAAACTTCCCGCTTTTCTCAAAGGCGACAAGATCTGACAGGCGACAAGAATTTCGCATGATATACCAGCATTACCTCATGAAACGAAGTCTTTAAAAGTAGAGAATCAACATTTCCCTGTTCGCTGCATTGCAATAAAACAAAAAAAGACATTAAAAAGACTTTTTCAGAGGTGAACAATAAGTTCATCAAGTGGCTGTAGATGATAAATTAATCAGTCGAAGCAGTATTTACAATTTTTAAATACTTTCTTTCAATCTGCTGAAAATTTGGAAAAACTTGAGGTTTTTACACAAGCTAACAGCTTTTACGTCTGGACAGGATTTCGGAGGTAGCCTTGGGGGAAACTCGCAGGCCCCAGGAAGGCAAAATCTTGTCAGTATGCAAGTGTTAGGGGATATAGCAGTAAACCTATTAATAATTGAACAGCCATACACTGGAACATGAACAACTGAAAGGAAAAGCGCTCAGGATGGGTATCTTTTTATAGAAATCACAAACGTGTTGCCACACGCGTTCAGTTAGCATGCCGCATACACAGGAGCGTTTATGCGAGGCAGATTTAATTAAAATAAAAGTCAATGTTCTGTCAACACAGCCAATACTGCATGAGGTGTGCCACCAAGATATTCCTGTAATGAATACAAGGTGCAGCTGTGAATATTCACACAACCTCAGGTTTAAACATCCAATTATTATGATTTAAATCATCGAGGCAATAACCACAGTAAATGGACTGCCTCTATTCATAACATGATTCTTTAATTAAAACATGCACTGGAACCAGCCTTAAACGGTGTTATTCTTGAAAATAAATACATTACATTCTATCCGTTCATTTAATATGGGTCTTTCTTTTCGATATAAAAATGTTCTGGTAATCGATAAAAGATTAGCTACTTGCACCAGTCTTTTTAGAAAAAGGTATTATAAATTCATCCTCTTCAGAATCCCAGTGCTGTACAAGCAAATGTGGTATACGCAATATCGAGCATCACAGCATCCCATTTGCTGTGATAACTTGTAACAATGTATCCACCTTCGGTAGTTTGAGAAAGTGTCGGAAAACTGTCATATTTTGGTGCCTGGCTGCTGTCAGACGTAGATATAACAAACAGCCTGTTTTATTCAGCAGTAATGATGTAACTAGTTCTGTTCTTGACCTTCACGCCAAACGCTTTGTAGTCAGGAGTGATTCTAGGATGTTTTAAGGCAGGGGGCATAAGAGGGCCCATAATTCATAAATAGGGGCCAACCGTATCATTAGCCAATGTTTTGAGTTGGTGAGTGACAGGGGATGGGGCAGTCTGGGGGCCAATCAGCTTTCTGCTATCGCCTCATTGGTCCCGCCCCTGTATAAGCTCCAGTTCCTAGTCCCAATCACCTGTGACCCATTAGTTCTCCTCTCAGTTTCCCAGCAAACACATCAGTTGATGTCAACGGCTCAAAGCCCCGTTATCCAACCAGGCGCGCAAAAGGGCACCCCCTTCCCAAGCTGCTTAGGGGGCAAAATGGAAAAGCGGGGTTAATTTTATGGAATGTGACTGACAAACTATCCCCCTCCCTACCCCCCTTGCGCATTTGCGTGTCAGCACTAAGCGCAATTATCGATTCCAATACAATAACGCTGAGCGTGTCCCGGTCCCACTCGCGCCGCGCTTTCCCTGTCAGCACATTCCAAATTAGGCAACTTGGGGACAAAACAAATGTGTTCGTCTGACGAGTCACCATTGGAATCTCAAATCGGAGGGGGGAGTCGAACCTCGCTGTCATTCTTAAAGGGGTGACACTACAAAACAAAACCAAATGAATGTTTTCATATGGTGCAACGCAATCTCTTTGAGGCAAGTGTCTGCTAGAAGACACAGTTTTCGAAAACCTTTCTTTCCTGTTTTTGTTATTATAGCTACTAACAAGCCACTATTGTCTTCTGCCTTTGAATGCGCATGGCAACCAGCAACGAAACAAAAACACATCCTGCTGTTCCGCTACGCCTTATAAATTACAACTTATCTGTTTCCTCAAAGAATCACCCCCCCCCCCTTTCTGATTGGCTAGCTTCCCTTAACACAGCGCACTACAGGACCATCCCACATACAGAGCTTTGGTTTTCATTTTTACAATCCGAGATGAGACACAAGACACAAGAAGTGATGAGAAAACTGTGGGGAGACTTCCAGTAGATTGATTCTCCCATTGCCTCATTCTTTTCTAGTTAGTCTTTTATTGACTACAAAGGTACGGGCATTGCACAGGGAGAGGGGCGAGAGATAGAAGGAGGGGGCCAGCGTGCCCTGCTTAATCCTACGGGCATTGGCGAAAGGTGATCACTTTCCAAAGACTCTGAAGCCTACCAGGAAATCAGCACGGTATATGATCCGCTAAGCTGATTTAAACACACAAGGGATGGACTGGGGTTGAGCTCCAGCACTCAAAGGCGCAAAAGGAGAATGAAACCATCGCGGAGAATAATACTGGGAGGGTCCAGTCGCGGGTGGTACAGTTGATCAGTCAAGGAACCCGCCGTCTGGAGGACTGTGAAGTACCTAAAGGACGACGTGAAAAAACCAATAGGTTTCCTCCTTGGAGAGAATACAGAGCGTCGCATCATTTATTGCAGTCGCAGTTATCAATATAAAACATGATGGGATTTTTAGAGGTTTATAGATCATGTAATGCGAGATAGGGAGTGTTTGTCTTCTTTCTATTAACAGGGGTTCACCCCTTGGTTTCGTCGCAGGCAAACGTTCATGAATTCGGATTAGCTTTGGCACTAATGCCTTTGAGTCTTTTGCCCATTGTACAGCAATTTTGGAAAAAGGTTTTCTGTTTTTTTTTTTTCCCCTTTCCTGCTGGAAAGATAAATGGACTAAAGTAGGTTACGTTTCACTGTAAGGCATATCAAGTCAATTTTTCAAGCAGCTATCGCTAAATATTACAGTTGACCAAAATGCAAAGTGAAAAAAAAAACGATTTCCAATTATAATTCTCCTATCAATCAGAAACTTTGTAAGGCAACATCTTATCCCTGCAAACAAAAGGATGTTGTGGATGCTAAAGGTCCCATTTCCTGTTAAATACACCCCGAGCGTCTGTCAAATGCAACACGCAGATAAGCAGGTTACCTTACATACTACACACGTTTATTATGCGAATAATGTGCATATCCTGCATCATAATTGCCCTGCACCTCAGTGTCACCCAGCTGCCCACATAAACCCACAAATGCATTACAAAATCAGAAAATAGAAATGACACCTATTCCCCAAGACACAGTACAATGCAAAATGCATCCCAGTCACATTTAAGTTTTCATTGCATTGACACAGTGTTGCACTAATAGTAATGCTACCAGATTTTACGCAATGTGTATGTTAGCGATTAAAATGACTTTTAAAACAAAAAGATGATATCAAGGATTTTATACACCCATTAGTCATAACATTAAAACCACCTGCCTAATACTGTATAGGTCTCCCTCGTGCAGCCAAACCAGCTCTGACACACCGAGGCGTGGAATGGACTCCACAAGACCTCTGAAGGTGT
>JAODLC010000001.1:46796493-46819692 GCA_026781145.1 Hippopotamyrus pictus
GGGGGGGGGGGGGGGGGGGGGGGGGGTCTCTCCTTGCATGTTTAAATGCTTTAACTTTAATTATGGCATACAGGAGATGATTTTGGCAGCAATTTTTATAGGGATAAAATAATACATATAAACAAGCAAAAAACCTGTTTTGACGTTAAATACATCCGTCTTGGAGGAGAAAACTGTCATATCTTGTTATTGTAGACATCAAACAAAAGCATATGATGCCGTTTCCTCATATTACGCTTAGCAATTTAAATCCCCAAAATGTTCAAAACTAAATAGAATTTGTAACCTTGTGAACATTAAGAGTGGGGCCTTTGATAGTGCTACCACTTCCCCGCTTTGTCCTTTGAGATTTAATGGCTCTTTTGTGACTTTATGGAGAATAGCTTCTAGTAATTGATTATTAAAACTTAAGAAATTGCAAGCCAGAGGCGCCGCTAGATGAATGCGTTACCCTTGTAATTAGCATAACCCGGGACTCGCTGTGCTCCAACCGTACGACCGGAGGATGAAGAAAAACAGGGCAGGTTTACAGAACAGACAAGACTTTCACAATGAAACTATGCAATTAAGAGAAACAAAATCTATCTCAAGCATTTAAAACATTTAGCCAGTATTCCACTTCAAAGACACATGGTGGTACAATGTAACAAGCTTTCAGACTATATTTAATCTTCTCTTCTGCTGCTAGAAATGTGCTCCCTTTGAAAACTTAAGATGTGTATAATTACTATAGTAACCATTCCACAAAATAGTCACTTCAGACGGGCATGTTTGAGCGTTAACATCATTGTTTTTATAAGTTTATAATCTTTGTAAGTCTTAATAGATTAGGAAGATGTTATTCTCATAGCATCAATTCTATGGGGTTTCATTTGGCAGGCATCAGTACATTGTCTTTCACTTGTGGTATATGATTCGTTTATATGTTTTTCATAGTCTATTCAAGTTAGAACTGGTTGTTGTGAAATGAAGCACACAGCTTCAAAGCAAGCATGTCAAAATGATTCAGTTTTAAATTATTAATATTATTGTTGTTATATAAATATATGGAGTGTATTTAGAAGGGCACATTTACAATTTAAATTTATACTAAGTTGAATGAAAACAGTTTTTTTTTTTTTTTTTTTTTTTTAAAATGCACCTGTATAGGATAGATATCATAGATATTAGATAAGTGTCAGATGAGCACTGATTGATTGTCAATGTAGGCTACTACACGGTCGTGTTAGACCTGAAGGTAGGTAAGGATCATCCTGGGTAGGATGCCAGTCTATTAGAGGGAATACACAAAATCACACACCATGAGCAATTTAGAAATGCTAATCTTCCAAATTTCATGTTTCTGGGAGGAAACCAGTAGAAACACACACACACACACACACACACACACACACATTTGTATTCATATCTTTGTGGGGACTGTCTATTCATTTCAATGGGAAAAACTGAAATCCCAACAATGACAACCCTAACCCCCACCCAACCTAACCTTAACCCCATAAGTAACCAAACAAAATGTAAGACTTCTGGCATTTTTAATTTTTCGATTGCGATCACAGATTTTTATAAAACAACATAAATATAATAGGGTTTTTTTTTTTTTTTTTTTTTTTTTTACAAACCAGCACACACACACACAAACACACACTGCAGGATTCAAACCCCCTGGAGGTGTGAGGCTCCAGCACTACCTACTGAGCCACGGTGCCACCCAGAGGATAAGCAACTAAATGTAAATTGTAGCTGTGAGTCGTTAACAGTGGGGGGGCAGCAGCCTCATGACAGCTAAGTGGAAAAAAAAATTGGAAAAGGAAGAAAGGAAAAAAAGGCATCACAACAATGAACGTGCCTTTGGGAAGCCGGAAGACCTGGACGGAAAGTTCTGGAAGAATCGATGCTTGATGTGTCTACATAATTTCTGTTTACGAGGCTGTATAATTTATAATTAATTTATAAAAGTATTAATTAAATTATAAATTATAAATGAATGCATGGATTCATAATAAATACATGAATCTGGGTCCATAAATGAGGCTCTATAATTTATGATAACAATAACTAAATGCAGGATATTCATTCACAAAAGTAACAGTATGGAGTGAAACTATGTGACTGATACATACACGAGTGACATATTTTCCTTGAGTTTTTTCTATTACTATTGAGCATTTATTTCCAAGCTGCTGTTCAGGTGAGCAACGGCACCACCGCATTGCAAAACGGCCGAGAGAGTCCAGTGTCCTGTGACGCCAGTGGTCTCTCCCCCCCTGCGTGGGCCTGTATTATTTTACAGTGACATCACTTTAATGAGGCCTCCTGTAAACATATGCCTTTTAATAGATTACCCCTGGCAGTCCCTGCTGTTTCCATGCGATGCCCCAATTCATCATGTGAATATATTGTACCTATTACGCTTCCATCTAAACAGATATAGTTGGGCCGTTTATAAATCAACAGATACTTTAAAACCCAGCTAGAAATGTGGAATTAGGTGTCTGTTACTGCACCGCAGTCAGTACTAGGCCCTGTAAATATACTTCTATTTAATTGTGCCACAGTTAGACTCCAGTTACAGTATGATGATTGGACTTATATTTGGGGTTTGTGGGCTGCTTTTGCAACTTTCTTTATCAGGAAGATCACAACTAGCTCCATTTAGCAATCCATAAGTGCCTTGACGATATATTGCCAGTTTCCATGTCGACAGATCAGAATGTGGTCGCCACCCGGACGGTCGCTCCCGTGCCATTGGCCGGACACCACGTCACCAGGTGTGGAATAGAAAGGCCCCTGGTGGCCAGATGAGAGAGAACAGTGAGCGAGGACCCAGGCAGCCGTCCTCTGCCTGAAAGAATTGTCCGTGGGCACTTTTGGCAGCATCTGGCTGAACAAATTCATTAAGGGGGAGGGGAAAAAAAACAAAAATAAAATCCTCTCACAAGGCTGCCATCTCTCCCTGCAGCCAGGAGTGGATCAATGGCAGAAATACTTCGGAGAGGGTGTTTAACCGCTGGACCTGGAAAAAGGAGTATATTTAAGACATCAATGTGAACATTTCCCCTGAAAACAAGCACAGGAAAAAAAAGTTGCAGTTTGTACAGAGGGTAGAATGAAAGGAGGGTGTCACAGGGAATGAGACACCATTATGTTTTTCTTGTTTACAGATGATTGCCCCCTTTTCTGAAAATGTTATCAACCAACACATTCCACCACTCACTGCTTGGCATTTTGTCAGTCTGGGTTAAACAGGATGCTGTTTACCATAATCAGAAATAACCATCCATTGTCCATAACCACTTATCCAGCAGAGGGGTGCAATGAGCCTGGAACCTCTCCCAGGAAGCACAGGGCAAGGAGCTGGGGAGACCCTGGAATGGATGTCAGTACATTGTAGGATGCTCACTTATTCTTATGAATATGGTAATGCATATTCATGATATTAGGGTACCTTTAAAGCCCAGTAAACAGAAATTATGTGCAGACACATTAAGCATCAAATATGAACATCGGCATTGTATCCAAGCAAAAACTATTTTAGCAATTTATGCTGAAGTGTTGCATAAATTTATGTTAAGTCTAACAATTCACAGAACACATGGTAATGACTGTTGTAGTGATTGCATATATCAACAAATTAACATGAGGAAAAGTAACATTCATTTTTTTCTGGCCTTATTCTGCCATCTACTGCTTCAACTAACACATTGTTTCCATCTACTAGACACTGTATGGTACTAAATCTGTTCATATAAACACACATTTTTAACTTATGGCTAAATATATGAAAACTCTGCATACTGTAGGGCTGGAAGATATGGCCAAAAAAATTGATGTCAGTCGATATCGATAATTATCACGATAAATGCCAAATTATTACTTGCTGTTTAAAGGCTGATTTTTGCTCCTGAACGTTGAAGAAACCAAGATGGTTAATTGTGGTTTTAAATTATTCTTTATCATAAGAATGTGACAAATACTTACCAAACAGCATTTCACAAATCGGAGGTAGAAGTTGAACCTGTTATTTTAACAAAAGGCCATGGCTCCCATGATTCCTAGCGTTTCTGAATTCTCTGGGGATTATTATTGTGCCGATTTTTCATGGACTTAATTTTACTGCAGAAGTACATTTTGGATTGCACTTGATTACCCTTATAGAACGGGTTGGTTTGGACTTACCTGCTCTCCTGGTGAGTTGCCATGCTGTTTTGAATGCCTATTGCAGTTTGATATTTGTTCAATAAATCCCATTTGCGTTTTTATGGCTGCCTGCACTTGTGCTGCATTACACATCCTGACAAGCGGTCACAGAGAAAGTGACGTCATTTCATTGTGACGAAAAACGTGTTACTGGTGATACGTTGGATTTAAAATGATGTGGAACCTTTATTGAACATTTGTCATATTGATAGAGAGAAATCACGGCGCGATATTGATCGTTATCGTTTTATCACCCAGCCCTAGAATACTGTATACTTTGTATCAATGTTTACCCAGCCCTGCCATGTGTAAATGTTAAATGACCCATTGTATTAGGCCTAAATACAGAAAAGTACATCGCGTTACAATCCAAAGAAAGGTAAAATATTTTAATTGCATTATTTTAATTGGAAATGGCTCTGTAAACATCAAGCAGGTAGTTTAACATTTCTACAAAATATCACTCGGTTTCAACCTAACAATGCCAAGCAATATTTTCTTTGTTGCCGATACTCTGTGCCAGCCACTTCATAATGTGACATGAAAGAGGTCGACCTCTCCTGAAACATCAAGTTCAAAGTTACTGGCTTTGTAGAAACTGCAGACCACACAATAACAAAGCAAGTGTAGAAAATGAAGTTGGGGAAACATTACGGCGGGCGTTAAATTATATACACAGTCATTTTACTTGCATTCAAAGCTACGCGTTTAGGTCCATATAAAATGTAAGTAAAGCCTACATAACCAGACACACAAAGGAAAAAAAAACGTATGTACGTTTGTAATCACCTAAACGTGTTCAAACAGTCCTTACAGTCAATATTTTTCTTTAGGATCAGAAATAATATGTTAAACAGTGTGCCAACTACAGTGCAAATTATTCAGTCTAGATCACTTAATGGGATATGAAATTAAATTCTCTTCGGGGGTGTAGAACGGTTTTAAAAATGCGTGTTTATCGTACAGCTAGCTGTAGATACTTAAAAATTGCAAGACAGAATGCATACAGTGCAAAACACGTAGACTTGTACAAAACATTGCAGTCTGAGACATTCATTTGTTCTCAACACACTTGCTCTTAGGTTATGAAAAAAAATGACGTATCCTTGTGCCTATGTAGGAAAAGTGCATTGCGTCAAAATCTCGTCGTTCTTTCACTTGGGTTAGAAGTGCAACAATTTATGAGTGTTGTTAATTGTTTTTCGAAAAGTTGCCTGGTTTGTGTTATTTCACTTGATTGAACTGTAGCTACTAGCAATACTTTCTTGACATTGATGCTTAACTAGTCAAAGGTTTTTTTGTGGCCCTGGTTTAATCTTTTACATTATTAGCTTTAATACAATGATTTTATTTGCATAACTTCTTACCATTTTTAACCATTAAATTAAATCCCGAAACTGTCAAGTTAACGGATGATGGCATCCTTTCAGAAATAGTCAATACATTCCACTTAAAGGTACAGTACAGGCTAATGTGACGTGTTCATGTTTACGATGAGCATGTCTGGCCATTAAAGCAGGCTGCTCGCCATTTCTGCGGCGTTCCCAAATGTCCAAACGCTTCTTCCATCGTCAGCCAGTCACATTCGTGTAAGAAAAAAAAAACATGTTGGGCAGGACTTAGCTTGCTCAGGAGATCGTGGAGCTGATCTGTGAGCGAACAAGTGAAATTCAACAGTCGCAAGCTTAGTGAAGATTAGAGGACAGAGGACCACTATAGTCCCAGTGTGCCGGGGACTCCCCTGTCCAACCTGATTTGTGAATGCCCCTTCCAGGTGAACCGTAAGCGGACAGGTTCACTGCAACAGTACCAACTCGCATATGATCCATATGGCTATAGTCAAATATTCACCCTACTAAAACAGAATACAAAAAGAAAAATAAAATAAAAGACTATCAAATGCAACAAGACTTGGTTTAGAATTCGTGAAAACAAGCTAGTGGCAAACAATGAGCTTCCACTGAAATGCTCTCTCAGTCCCGAAATGGGTTTTAGCCCCACATGCTGAAACATTATATAAACACATTCAGCGCTACACTATATACAGTACGTTGTCTGGCATTTAAGTAGCTATTTTTTGTCTTCTGTGCTCGTGGCATCGGTTCTCTCCCTTGAAGTTTCAAAACACCCGTAACAGGCCAAATCTCAATTATCAACCAACTGACATGGCATTAAAGCCATCACTGCATACAGTCTTCCCCCTGACTGTCTCCCACAATGGATCTTGCATTCCCTCTCCTGCTGGAGAAAAAAAAAACGTTCCGATCAAAGCGACGGGGAAAGGACTTGTCGTGTGTCACAATGGGTAGGCGTGGGGGATGCAACCTGTCAGATTCTGGCTGTATTCGCTTCAAGGGCTTCTCCTGTCGAAGGCACGGTGCGCATATCTGGGGGTTGGGGGAGGGGGGGGGGTTTCCCCAGGGAGCCGCTGTGGTTAAGGTGTATCGAGCCCTGAGCTGGCGGCTCTCTCTCGAGCGCCCACCGGCTCAGAGGGCGACCCTGGAGCAGTGGTGCTTCAGCCTGCAGGGCAGAACACCCTTGTTCAGCTGGTAGAACTCAACCAGCTGGATGAGATCGGTGAATCGCGTCTGGCCATCGTCCAAGCTGAAGAACAGCTCCCCCTCGTCCTCCACCTGCCAGAGCAGGAACACATGGATGGGTAGGGGGCGGCAGTACAGCGCCGGTTAAGTACATGCACATCGATTGGTTTGAGCACAAAAGTCAACTAGGAGGTCAGAAAAGAGCCTAGCTACAAGGACACATCACAAACAGAAGGCAAACTTACAGGTAGGATCTGAAAAGCTACAGGACACATGTTGGAAAACACAAGGCAAACTTACAGGTAGGTTCTGAAAAGCTACAGGACACATATTGGAAAACACAAGGCAAACACAGGTAGGTTCTGAAAAGCTACAGGATACATGGAAAACACAAGGCAAACTTACAGGTAGGTTCTGAAAAGCTACAGGACACATGTTGGAAAACACAAGGCAAACTTACAGGTAGGTTCTGAAAAGCTACAGGACACATATTGGAAAACACAAGGCAAACACAGGTAGGTTCTGAAAAGCTACAGGATACATGGAAAACACAAGGCAAACTTACAGGTAGGTTCTGAAAAGCTACAGGACACATGTTGGAAAACACAAGGCAAACTTACAGGTAGGATTTGAAAATGTTTGATTCTTTGCATGTGGCACAGTGACAGGACAAACGTCTTGGGGTTGCTTTGGCTGTCCCTTAAAAGAAAAACCCTGAAGGAGAAACAGTTAAAAGTCTATAGAAATACAAGGTATGGCAAGGCTCCCAGCAAGAGCTTTCAGAAGAATTCTCTTTCTTGGCCAAGTGATAGTGGAGAAGGTAATGATTTATTATTCTGCACATACCTGGATTTGGTATGTGCAAACACACACTGTATGCCATTATTTCATAACAAGCTCAACTACTCGGCTCTGCATTCAGCATAGCATAACAAGTGCAAAGAGGGGACGCAATAAAGTCTTTGGCAAACTCAGCATGTCTACGCATGGCCGATGCGTGGCAGCGGCAAGTATTTTTAATCAAAATATTCTGCATACCCATCAACAAGGCCTTGCTGGGTGATCAGTCGATGAGCCTCGTCTCTGGATAATCTGCTGTGGAACCAAGGTTGAGCTCTGTGGAGCGCTATGAGAAGGAATGGTGAGTCAGTGAAAGTGGATACTTCAGAACCTTCACTGGGCCTCGTGCAGGTGGCTCATTCCCAGCGGTACTCCCAGCAAGGACACGAAGATGTGACCCCCACCATGAGTAAGCACTTTGTTCCACTAACCTAAGCTGGCTACGGGACTCTGAGAGGTGGAAGGGCTTCCATGGCAACTCAGACGATGGCAGCTCTTCCTCTGAGATGGAGAAAGAGGGTAGAGTTGAGGTGTTACAGTGCCAAGGCTGGGTGAGGGTCTTCTGCTGAAAGCCATGGGGGGACTGTAACTCCCCTAATGATCAAAACTGGCCAATACAACTCCCTGGAACCTCTTAAATGGGTGGAGACCTCAACCCCCCCAATACATAACCCAAAGTTATGCCCTAGGTCAAAGCTCTCCCTCCATACTACTTTGGGGCCGAATATCAGTTCATTGTCATTTGAAGGGAAGTAGATGGTGGTGAAATGCAGAGAAATGTTTAAGCAGGGGGGGAGGGGATCTGCAAAATATCACGAGGCAAGGGGAGTGAGGTAAGTGTGAGGAGAAAATGGCGGAATGAAAAACGTACCCTCCAAGAGAGCCCCTCCTCCACAGCCACCGACAGCACCTCTGAGGGGTTTTCTATCACCCGGCTCTTGTGTCCTGAGAAGTCCATGGCCACCAGGGAGTTTTCAGAGATACTCCTCTGGAACGATCAGACACAAGGCATTGCATCGACTTTGGCCTTCTCGTTACCAGCCTCACATTACGGTTATATGCTGCCACCTAGTGGCTGATGGAAGTGAAACAATTTATTGGCAGAGCCATTGTGTCAGCGGCTGTTGGCACCATTGTAAAATTTAGCATAAAATTCACAACTACCAACAAAAAATATGAAACTTAAAAAAAAAAAAAACACACAAACCTGATAATGATCTATTAAAGAGGTTGTTACAGAGTGTTCCTTCTCACATTCTGGTTTTAATATCCAAGATCATTACTATTGTTCCCTGTGACCCTGTACCTAATAAGCAATTGGAAAGTGAATTCATACTATAAAAAGTGTTTGTAAATCCCTTATTATTTTTTCTGTTACCAGCAGTTTGCCTCCCACATAACTGCCCACCCCAAAACAGAACAGAACATGCAGGAGTTCATCAGCTATCTAACAATGGTTCTTTGTTATATGATAAGCAGAAAAACGATGTTATTTCACATAACAACTTTACTACCTTATGATCTTTTCTACCATGTAACAAAGGAGGGGGTTAAACCCCGAACCACAACAGATCCTAGCCCAAAACTAATATACTGTACACTGGCATGCCAACTCCCAGAAAAATTTCCACCCTCGTGCTCTCGGAGTCTCGCCTGTGCTGAACATTGTTTCGTGGTCTTCAAACAACAACCCAGAGGTGCTGAGCTGTTACGTCTAGGAGCAGCTGAAAACCAGGCTATTTTTAGAGAGCTGTGGCTTCGTCTGCCGTGGAGAAAATAGGTCCTTACAACTCAGCTTGTTCACTCCTAAGTATCCATGCATTGACCCAATCTTCCATAACTGTGGGGAATTCGGAGCCTAGTTAACATGGGACATGAGGCAGGGGACACCCTGGATGGGATGCCAACCCTTCAGAGGGCACCCCAAGTAGCTAAGAACATACAGACTTGGCAGGATGTCCTTTCTATTTAAACATCTGCTTTACATGCCAAAAAGGAATGAGGGACTCTTGTAGTAGACTAAACAGTGTAATACTTACCATAAACAATACCAATCAATGTACCGTTAAGACGAAGCGGAAAGCAATGTGGAAGTGTCACTAATTACAGGAGATGGCCTATGAGCTCATAATCAGCATCAATAAAAGCTGAATGAAATCTTTATAGTGTATAGCCATCTTTAATAAACTGTCAAGCAGTATTTGTTTGCTCGTAGTCTAGACGAAAGATGGGATAAAACAACCTTGCAGGATATTTACCATGGGTGAAGATTTCTGTTTTTGATGTGGATGGAGGAAGTTCTGGTACAGTTGCATCCCATACTGCAGAGCAAAAACAACCAGCCAATCATTTCAGGTTATGCAGACATCAAAAAAAAAAAAAAAAAAAAACCTTGCAACTGTAATTAGCCGAAAAACAAACAGGGACATGCATGTTTATACGTTTGATCAGATGCACATGGCAAACATGGGGAAAAGCCAACCTGGAAGGTTTGAAGGCTCAGAAACTCAAAGCAATGTGGCAAACTGGGAAGCCACTGCTGTCGCTTGTGAGTGGAGGATGGGACGGGGGACACTTGTCGGTTTTTAAAGAAACAAATGACATCATTGGGGTGGAACTTAATTTTTGCTACTAGCCAAATGAGCTCGTTCGGTAAAAATGTAGTCAGACATGCAACTTATTATTATTTTAACTAGACAGTAGGCTACTGTTCAGCTTTTGTTTTCGCCCTTCGTCTGAAGTGAGCAGGTGAGCTTAATTTGCAGCCCCCCGACATGATCCTTAAGGCAGCGTACCCACCTGGGGCAGCGTCTGACATCAGCGATGTGACCCGACCGAGAGTTACCTTGAAAAGTCGCAAGGCGGTCACCCAGCAGGTCCTGGTATGCTCCTCGTCAGCACAGAGCAGCTTCAGGTCACGGGGGGAGCTTGACTTGTTTGGCTGAAAAGCCGGAGTACAGGGTCAGGACGTGCATCTTAGGGTACGAAATTCCCAACACGTGACAGTAATGTTTTATTTTTTTTTTTAACATGGTTTTTCTTTCCGCTGTCCCATCAATTTCCTTTCCAGCAACCCAACTGATATGAACTTTACTGCAGAATATGCACCAGACTGACAATCTTCAGACTTTTATAGCGTACACTAAAGATCGCACTTAAGATAGTGCCGAAGGTTAATCAAGGTTAATTCCAACATTATACAGCTGCCTCTATATACCAGTAACTTGAGCTGTTCTGACAGGTAACAAGAGTAGCATTTCTGAAATTTTTACAATATTTTTTGGACACACACCCATTCTACCCATGGATTTATGGTGAATTGGCATCTCTAAAATGCCAGTCAGCTAGATCTTGGGGTGTGTGGTTCAGCAGTTTAGGGTGCTGTGTCTGTGATCGGAAGGTCACTGGTTCAAATCTCAGACTCGGAAGAGTGATTTCAAAATTAGACCCTTGAGCAAATCCCTTACATCTGATGTCTCCAGGGACTGCCTGACCCTACTTTCATACGAAAATGTATGTTGCGTTGGATAGAAGCATCTGCTAAACAAATAAAATGTAGTGGCAAACAAGTATAAGACTAGTTTCATGCCTTGTGCTTTCTGAGATGTGCTCCGCAACCCCATAGTGGATAGCTATTAATTTTCTGCACGATTCTTCTTCTTCAAAAACCCATCATCCTCACATCCCAGTCTAATTGGCAATAATCACCCACTTTTCTTCAACGGGTTAAGCGCAAAAAGGGAGCCCCAGAAATTAATCTTTTCACCTTGAAGGTTTAACATTTGTCCTACGGCACAAACAATGAATTGAAGCCAGAAACCTTAATGCAAAATCCGTAGTCAGTGGGAGCGCCGTGCGTCTTGCGGGCTGAGAGCGATGTGTAGACGTCACTGTCACCGAACTCTGCGACAAACTGTAGATGCCTCGGTTCCTAAAAGCAGAAAAACCAAACGATACATAAAGCTGTCTTTGAACCACTCCCACGTTTCCCTGCCAACTCAAACTCATCGCCTGCCAATGTGATGCCCTGTCTCACCATCCTAAGCCAGAAACATGCCCCACCCCCCAAACAGAGATGGGTAATTCAGGTCCAGAGAGTAAAATTCCAAACCAGTGTTTCCCAACCCGGTCCTCTAGAAGCCACAACGGTCCATGTTTTTGCTTCCTCCCAGACAGTCCATGTTTTTGCTCCCTCCCAGCTGCCTGCCAGACAGTCCATGTTTTTGCTCCCTCCCAGTTGCCTGCCAGACAGTCCATGTTTTTGCTCCCTCCCAGCTGCCTGCCAAACAGTCCATGTTTTTGCTCCCTCTGAGCTGCCTGCCAGACAGTCCATGTTCTTGCTCCCTCCCAGGCAGTCCTTGTTTTTTCTCTCTCTCAGGCAGTCCTCATTTTTGCAGCAAAAGCGTGGACCGTTTGCAGATCCCCTAGAACAGATGAAGAACACTGGTCTGCACTAAGATTTTGTTTTAACCAGTTGAGTAAAAAGAGTCACAGAGTACTCAACTGGTTGGCTGAAACAAAATCTTGGTCTGGACTTTTACTATCAGGACCTGAACTACCCATCTCCACCCCTTGAATAAAAACAGAACTCAAGCCTTGGGACAGAACCGTCAGCGATTCAGACTTTAACCAGACACGGAGGGTGCAGGGCCAAGGAGAGCAAGCTAGCTTGATAAGCATGGAGCCGGCAGGATGAAAGCAGGGAGAAAGAGGGCAAGCTGACACGGTGTCTGAGAGTCTGGGGGACATTGGCGTTCGAGGATTAAGGATAATAGGGGAGGATTTGTTTTGCCACTAAGCTCCAAGTCGGACACTCCGTGAGGGTTTTTATCTGCGTTCACAGTAGGTGTGGTTAAACTTGGAATTACAAATTTAGACCTTTATTCTACAACTACTACCAAGCAGAGCAGCAGGGATGTGTACAAAGCATAGAAATATAGAATATAATCAAACCAAAATATAAGTGACATTACAGCACTGGAAATGTCAGGAGAATGAATCCAAAAAACAACAATTCCCAAATGTCTTAGAGAAGGATGTCCACGGAACGAGAAAGGGCATAACCAAGACTAATGAAAATATTTACATGTGGTGAATTACAGCAAGAATTTTGCTGTAATCTTCAGTTTTATTTCCATACAATCTCTATGCCAGAGTCCAAATATGCTTAATGCATGTACATTCCTGTAGATTGGGAGGGGGGGGGGAAGGTTGCCAAAAATTTAAAATAAGATCAAAATTCAAGGGTCAAGATACAAGGCGTACTTGCAGCAGAGACAAATATGAAAGAAATGGAGCAAGTTTAGGCACACAGCTCATACTCTACCACACGTACCCAGACACACATCTGCTTCCCAAGCAGGTGGGATACACGCCAGCTATTGTTACAGGGCTGCCAGACACAGGCCAGAAGTTTCCGTCTCCTAGCCTCGGAGAGTAACTGGCAGGGGAGCGGAGCCATCCGCCAGACGACAGAAGCGCATGACAAAAGGTCAACAGCTCAATTAAAATTAAAAATTAAAAAAATCATAGGCAAGGACAGAAAAAGCTGAGTCAAGTCTAACGATCCCGATATATTGAGTTACGTATATTGGCAAGCGAGCGTGGGCCTCATCACACCTCTCCAGCAGGCTCACAGACACACAACGGCTCCTCTGTTTGTCGAGAAAAATAGAGGCAGAACAGGTCGGCAAAGTTGCAGGTATACGCTTCGCCTAGCTGCCACAGCACCAGGGCACCGTCCTTGGCACGGCAGCTGACCTGCGCGGAAAACCGGCCCGACCGGCTCCGCATGGCATCGGGTGGCACGGATTGGGCCAAACCTGCCTCACGTATGTCGATCATCTCTTGAGCTCGCCCTAGAGGTCACCAGCCAAACCAGGACCTTTGTAATTATTAGGAAAAAAAAAAAAACATCTTTTTGGATATGTAAATAAACTAAAGCTTGGTGTTATGAGACACACTATATTACTCTTAGCTAGATAATAATGCTATTTCAGTTTTGGCTATAAGTGGTTATAAATGAACACACTACTAAAATTTGTATTTGGGTCATAGTGTAGCTTGGAAATCAGACTTGGAAAGTCTGGGATGTCACACAGAGAGACTTAAATAGCAGGCCTCTTTACCGACCAGCCATCTATCCACCAGTGCTTGCACCCATCCACGCATCCCTCCATCCACCAGGTCACGGCTGCAGAAGAGTCCGGAGCCTACACTGATCTTACAGGCAAATTTCAAAATTGCACATCGCAGCGGTTCAAGGTAGTTATAAACACTTCAACTGGTCTAAATAAACCTCTTAAACAAAAAGGTCAAGAGATCTCCAGCTCAGCAGGAACAACAAATTGCCTTCAGTTGCTAACGTAGAGGAGCAGACCAATTCAGAATCCCCATCCATTTCCCTGGGATTGGAGGTGCTCATGATCAAGCTCTTCATGTTTTTTGGCCACAAACAGAAACAACACTAGCGATAATACACATTTAGGTACCCATCTGAGACAACCTGCACCACAAGTCGCACTCACTGACCTTCGACGTCCCTTTGTTGGAGAAGTAGAGCCCGGACCTCCTGAGTATGAAGTAGAACTTCTTCCAGGTTCTCTTTCCCTGTTCTCTAGCGTGAAGGTACCCATGGATCTCGGGACACGATCTGGAGTTGAGAAACGTCTGTTGACGGGAAGGCAGCCTGAGTTACGCTCGACGCAGCTATGCTTTAGAGAGGCTGGAACAGCAGATGCACAAGGAAGACCGTCCATAGAAAATGCATGTCAATCACGGAACTTAGTTTCAGTCAAACAGAAGTCATGCATCAATCCTACATCCTCCTGAAATCTAAGGAGGAAAAGGGTTTTACATTTTGATTAAATTAAGCACTGGGGCGGTAAAGAGCACAGCACCACAAATAGCCCTAACTTAACTGAGTGGCATGTATAGTATGAGAATTGTAGAGGACATTATTTTGTTGCTCATTGAGGACAAAAATGAATTGCTGGGCCTCAGGAGAAAATGCAGAAATGGCAAAATATATACAGTAGCTTGTGTGGGGCCATAACTACCCATCAAAAGCATTTTATTGTTAAAAATGGTACCTCAATTAGTGGTGAATGATTCATTATCCCATTGCTTTCACTTGATATGGACACCATGTGTTCAGGGAAAAAGTCCTGTTTACACAAAAAGGGTAAACTTTACATTAATCAGTTCAGATCCTAAAACAAGTTCACTTTTAAGGTTCATATTGGCACTGCTTATCTTCCGTTTTAACATACCCGGTGGTAAAGAGTAGGCGTATAGAGGATGTGTGACGTGACAATCATAAAATGAGTAAGTTAATTAATGAGTAAGTTAAGGTAATGAGTAAGTTAATTACCACATAGGAAACCAGAAAACCAAAGATGACACAAAATATTGTAGTCCATGTAAGCTACAGTTTTTTTTTTTTGCCTGGAAAGTGCATTGGACACCTTCTGAATACACACACATATATATTAGGCACCTGAATCTTGTGGGGACTCTCCATTCATTTCTATGGGCATAACCCTAATCCCAAAATGACGACCTTAACCCCTACCCAGCCCTAACCTTAACCATAAGTAACCAAACTAGATACAAGACTTTCTTTTTCTGATCGCATTCACAGAAAAATGGTCCCTACTATGTGAAAATGACAGGTTTTTTTTTCACATTGTGGAGAACAAGTGTCCCCACAATGTATCATATACACAGCCACACACATACACACACACACACACACATTATGTAAAACTGATTATTATGCTAAATCTTATCTGGGACCCACCCCCCATGAAATCAAACTCAGAATATTGCTCGGACAAGCAGATAAGTGAATAATACTCAAAACCGCAAATTTGCTTGACTCACCAGGGGTTTCTTGAAGAATTCATATTTGGCGTAATTCTTCCTGAAACAGAGCTTGCTGTCGGTATCCATGCCCCAACTAGACTGAACTTCGATAACAGATTCATGGTCTTCAATGGTTCTTTCTGCGCAGTGAGGTCAGAAGACAGCAGGATCACCATGAAGGCGACGAGGGGGAGGGAAGGGGCGAGGGAGAGCAGACCTGTCAGGCCAAGCTTACCACAGAGTTCAAAGGTAGGAAATTGTTTGACAATCCCAATTAAGGACAAATCATTATACATCAAAGTAACGATCAGACCATAAGTCAAACAATCACACAGCAAATGAGAGTGTTGCACCGACTTGGAGAAACCTACTTTCTGTCTGGCCGCGCTTTAAAACATCACACCTCCACTGCCCCAAAGCGTCGTGGAACCCAAATTAATAATTAACGCCCATTTTAAAAAATGGTTTGTTATCCTTCAGTACAGGTCCTGTCATTCCTGCAACGAAAAGCCAGTTCGCGCACATTGTCTCACGTTATTAGGAAGCATTATCTCTTTCTCAGAACGCAAAATGAATATTTTATGACTCTCTGGAAGCAGCTGCTTGAATGCAGCCAGCTGGAAAGCACACGCGTATTTGAAGCTAATTAATACCCATAGCATAACAAGAATTAAGCCTGGCTGCTCATCGCAATTCATTCCTCAAGGCCCATTAAACAATCTGAAGCGAAAAGTGCATTATTTCCCCGACTCTCTTTGTTTAATTCCCCAAACAGGTCATGTTCACTGTGTCATGCTTCCAAGGCCTGGAGCACAAGGCCTATATTTTTCCTCCCCATGTCTGATTGAGATTACACGATTGTTCTCTAGCTTTAAAATGATTGTTCCTTCTCATTGTGACCTCAGAACATATATTTACCCAAAAACACAACAGTGAAGCAATCACAGCCCTCTGAACTCTACCTTTCCTGACTGACACAAATGACCACAGGTAATTTCCCTTTGTACTTGATTTATAAAATGATCCATCAGTCTCCCGCCCCCCCCTAGTAAAGTACAGGGTCTAATAATGATAGATTATGTGTGACTTGTACAAGCAATACTACTGGTGCATTTTATTCTGCAATGAGAGAAACACACAGAAGACAGCAAAGCTTGGAGCCAAGTCATGACATATTAAAGTATTATATAAATTACGATAGAACTAACATGTTGAAATTAAGAAGATTAACTTAAACAATGAATAGAGTTAAATATACGTAGAATATAAGATTTTACATATTTAAGTGTGCATTAACACTGTGCGGGCAGAGGTAACAGGCCACAATGCTTGCTCTCAAACTTTTTCAGGCTTGAAGTCCCTCTGTTGTTCAGTTGAGGATTTATGAGACTTTGCAAGGCACATCTTAACACAATTCTCAGCCTTTCAAAACCGACAAAATTGACACTAGCTAGGTTATAACCTTTTTTTGCTTGGTTAAGAAACCATAACTACCCACCCTAGGAAACTTACTTACTTACACAGAACCAATGCTTTTGGGGGAAAAAAAGTTATTTTAATAAAGGGTTCATGTTGTATGAAATATTTGAAAGCAAATTAACCACGTGTTGCATTACTGGAAAAATACTGGCCGCTTCTCCTCATAATCATCTTCAGATTTTTGTAAATGTAAAGAATCAATAGCAACAAATTTTATAAGCACTTTTTTGAGTTTCCTTATAAGGCAATGCTATTTGTATATTTGCATTTTTAAAATAATGTTAAGAAGAAAGTCACAGCCTTTTCTTTATTTTCCAGAACTTCTACTTTTCATAAAACAATATGCACCATAAAAAAGATGTCCATTGTTTTCCTAAAATTCCTGAAGCCCAAAGTCTGAGGTAGGAATAACCATTGCATTTGATTCAGACCCCAAAAACATTTTTCAAAATGCTTTTTTGTACCGTCTTGAAACATTTAAGAAGCGTTTACTCCTCAACATTCCAGGCAGGATTTCCAGCAGTCTTTGGCAAAGTAATCAAAAAAAATTGCCAGCACTGATTTTCAATATCAGCCTTACCTCAGAAAAAACAAAGAAGATTCCAGAAAAAAAAAAAAAAAAAAAAAACTGTTCACTGGAATCCTAAAGGCAGTTCGATGAGACGGAGCGTTTGTCATAAACTGCATGCAAATCCTTGGCTATTAAAACATGTTTGTCCCAGAACTATCATAAGCAGAAACATATGCTCATTTTGTCATTAAACACATCAAATAAAAATGGGCCAGACCTAAAAATAGCATTTTCAATAATGATTCATCTAAATATCCACCACTGCATACTCAGAATCTCCGACCTATATACTAAATCTCACATTTGACTATTATAAGCAATGTATTATTGCCAAGGAAGCAGTTTTCAGACATGTGAATGACACACCGGACATGAAACAACACTGTGCAGCACTTGGGGTTAAATGAGGCCAGAGCATATTTCAGAAAAAAAAAAACCTGAAAGACTGAATGAGACGAGGAACAGAACAGATGGGTGAATTATGCAATGGAGAGATGAATGCTGCTGAGGAATATTGCACTGTGTAAAGACGGCTTCACCAGCAAAGGGAAAAAAAAATGGATTGAAGGCTCCTTTAACTCTTTACTTGCTCCACCTCCAGCTACATTTGCTAAATTTCATTTGTTATACCACCAATACAGAGAGAGCAGTTCCCTGGCACATGGAAAACCCGAAATCGCTACAGAGTCACCCTTGCCATGTACAAAGGCCTCAAGATCGCATTATAAATTTGCATACTCCATGATAAAAATAGAAGAAAAAAAGTTAGATACAAACTAGATCTTAAGAGGAGAGTATTCCCTTTGCATGCAAATGACATATGAAGAATTATTGGTTATTTCCAGGGAACACTGAAGAAAGTAAGCATCATTAACCTGTAAAAGTTAGATGTCCTGATCATTTTCACAGCCAATCTCCTAGTAATATATTTTTGTATTATAATACATAATGTAATATGACGTCACAGCAAATGCATGGTGAGTTTTGCTGCAGATGGCTGCAGGGGACCTACTTCAGTAAGTCCCCTCTACTTCTGAGAGACCAGTATCACAGCAGTATTTTGTCTTTTACCTATGCCCAGATGTGTCAGCTGCTCAAACAGCGTCCAGCTGTGGTCGTCGATGCAGTGGTTTTTCAGAATGAACAGCTGGCAGATATCTCGCGCCGTGATGTCACTGGGGACCTCTATTGCTCGGCTCGTGTTGTCCTCACTGAACACTTTAATCACCTGCAATGAAAGACACCCTCCGTCAGCGTCCCCGCTGCTGAACTGCACCGGGTGATGGTAGCGCGGGGGGGGGGGGGGGTTGTCCACACTTTGCAATGAGCCCAGAAATTCCCACGCGTCAAGTCAGGAAAAGGGGCTGCAGTCGAGCACACGCCACAAACTGGGGCTCCGGCTAAAATCACATGCTTTCCAGTTCATATTCCAAAAATTCAACCCCATCCCCCATGTTCCGTATTCTTTTCCTGCAAACTTGGTGCATTAAGCCTAACAGTTACACGATAGCTCAATGTCACAATTCAAACCTCCGGCTTTCTCTGCCTTGGCACAGCCTTAGCAGTGAAAGCAAAATTGATGCAACCCCCCAATCCCTTCCCCACAAGCTGCCACGAGTTAAAACTATCTGATCTTCACAGAGAGAGACATTAAAAATCCTTTCATACTTCTTCGTGTGCCGGCATGTGTTGCAGTTCCGGAACAGAACAAAATAACACTTTTAACGTGCTTTCCTATTCTTATATGTATATTTTAACAGCCGACGTCAGGAAAGCCCTGCAGTAAAACACAGAGAAATAGATACAGGCATCGCTTCATTCCACTTACCCATCTTTCCGGAGACGGGCAGACTTCTGAATTGGGGCTAGCTCGGCAATTCACATAAGGCTGAGCGCACAGCATTATAACCCAGGCGGAACATAAACGCGAGCATGCAGACGGCGGCCACCGGTGTCAGCCGGGAAAAGCGGCTCAGCCTGCGCTCTCTCTGCTGCAGCCGAGCTAAAAATGAGGTAATTAGAAAGAACTGCCTCTCCGTGGAGGGTTTTTTTTTTTACCACCACCACCACCACCAACCCCCCCCGGACTCTACAGATGCATGTCACCGGGGCTCTGCCCAATCACCTGCCACCTCCTCCAGTGTAAAAAAAAAAAAAAAAAAAAAAAAAAAACGGGATGGGCTGCTCCGCACACGCCGGTAGGAGAAGGAGAGAGGGATGAGGGGAGAGAAAAAAAAAAGAAAAAAAAAAGTCACACGGCTTCGCTCCACCTCCCCATTCGCACAGCGCCGGCAGAAATCTCTCAGCTGAAAGCCCTGCATGAGTCCCTGGGCAATTACAAGGGGCGCTACTTAAAAGCTGGGCTGGTTCGGGGCAGCTCTGTCCCAGAGCTGATGGAGGGGTGGGAGGAGACACAGGGAAAGATCAACTGTCTGTCACGGCGCTTTGTGCTTCAATCGCAGTTTAAGGCGGATCGGCAGGGCAGGACAAGCCAGCGCAACCCCCCCCCCCCCTTTTGTAGAGGAAAGGAGGTCACGACGCTGTAATAGGGCTCGGGGTTAGCACCCCTCAGGAGCCAGCAGCGAATGAGAGCCTCTGACCATGACATCATCCCTAAATGAGGTAAACGATCTGCTATTTAATCAGTCGGAGTGGAGATTTACAAGACAAAAAAAAATGTGAATCTCCCTTTGCAAGCGCCTAACAAAAGCCAAGGGCCCGGTTTACTGAAACCCATTTCATGGGCAATTTTCCTGCTTGAACTACCCATACCTGCTGAAAAGACAAGGGCTAATAAAGCTGCTCTCAAATGCTGTCATTTATTTATTTATTTATTTATTTATTTACTTATTTATTTATTTATATTATTATTATTATTTTGGTCCACTGCTGCTATCATGTCTGAATATGAACAGCCAGAGAAATAAAACGTTCACCCTTTTTTGACAAGGGCGGGGGGGGGGGGGGGTTGGTGTCCTGAAAGCAAGACTTTCTGTTGCGAACAGCATAATCTGCAGGACTGAGAGAATCAGAGAGTCTAGAACAGAGAATGAGCAGCCCTCCCCCTCCCAAAAGAAAAGACTGGACGTGGGAATTACATCTAGGCAGGGTTCCAACCGAGCCCCCGTGTGGAAGTCGTTTCTCGAGACTTCGCCAGATGGGAAGCACCTGAATTGCTGTCTTTCATGGGGCTGGGATACCCCCGAGAAGCTGTTTAGCTGCACAGGTGACACAGGTGACACAGGTGCGAGGCAGAAACACGACCTGCTGGTGCATTACAGATGGGCCAGACCAAAGACGTTTCCCGGTCAAGTCATTCTCAAGATTGCAAGATGCTTTGCTTTGTTTGCCACGGGTTTTCCTAAATTATGTCCCAAGATTATGAAGATTATAAAAAATTATTATAGTAGCTGCCTGTAATAGAATCCTCTCCACCATCATGACCGGTATGGGGTGTTAGAAGATGAATGGATGGATGATTAGATCATATTGTGCAGTGATTTCACAACCAGGCAACCATAAGTTACAGAAAAGGGGGTAATTATGCAAATTGATAAGTGACAGAATCTAATCTGTAAAATGTTTCTCCTATATTTGTTTAAGAGATTACCCAAAGTACTATTCATTTTATCATTAACAAAGATTTTTTTTTTTTTTGAAAATTATATATGAATGGCAGTTTCTAGGCCTTGTTGCTATGGTGCTTTTCTGTTGCCGTCTGTCTCTGCTGTCTGTAGTTGAAAAGGGAGGGGAAAAAAAAACAATACCTCATTTTGCAAAGCACAACAGCAAATATCTGAAACTTAACTTGATCTTAAGTGACCTTTTTCCCTCATCAGTTTTCCTGAATGGAGTATTTTCTAAGAAGACACGCTCCAATAAGCTCTGGCAAATATTTGACGAGGTACTTATGAATACATTTAGCAACGGTCGTTTAAAAAAAAGTTATGTCTCCCCTTGTTCCACGCGCAGCTACTTGGAGAATTAGAGCAAACCCCATGGATTGTTAATATAAAGACAATTAGAGCTTCACAGACAGACAATCCGTACTAGCATACTGCTAACAAACCGCTAGCGTAGATGTATAGACATTAGATTTATAGGCATGACATGACATAGATCTGTAACTGGCCATGTGCACATAGAATGACAAGCCACCACCAGTGTAGATCACTCTCGTACATAATATTGCTTTTTAGCTGCATGAAAAAAACGCCTACACAAGCCACTTCTGACGACTGCTGCTTGCTGATGCTGCATAACTCCAGCTTGCAGTCACGCAAGCACCAATGCAGTCCCTCGCACTATCAGAACAGCCCAGAAACTCCGTTCCATTGTGGAGTTAACAAGGTCTCAATCTAGATGGCAGGTCAAACATGGCACGACGACAGTGCAGTCCAGAGTGCTGGGAGTTACATGGTTACATGGTTAAAACAAAATATTTGCATGGAAAAATTTATGCACAAGTATGGAAAAGAGTGATGGCAATTTACAGAAACAAAGGCATAGTGTCACCTTTCAACAGCGAGCCGTGTTTAATGACAGAACTCATAAACAGTGCCATCTTTCAGAGCACAACTTAAAAAATAACAAGCACACAAACCTTTGCAATAAACACAATAAGTGAGAGCACTTCTTTATACTAAAAAGTGCCTTTTTTTCTGGAGGGGATTTGCCTAAGCAGCATCGTACTCTGTGCCTGTGATTGGAAGGTTGCTGGTTTAATTCCCATGGGTGGCAGAATGGTTCCACTGTTAGGCCCTTGAGCAAAGCCTGTGATTTGTTGTTCCAGGGACTGTCGAACCTCGCTTTCCCAATTGTATGTCACTTTGGATGAAAGCGTTTGCTAAATAAATTAAATGTAAAATGTCATCAAAATATCCGGGTGCATCTGAGGCCTGAATACGTCGGGCTGACGCCGTGGAAAGTGAGGGATCAGCAGCGGATGGTGATGCAAGCAGACAGAGGGACCGATATACACCTGAGAGGGGGGAGGGGGGGTTGTACAGTGCAAACTGCGGGACAGATCAGAAAATGTATTCAATATTATTAACATCCATTCTTTGAAATTTGAAAACCACTCGCTACTGGTGCCGATTATATAGACAAATGAAATGGTTAAACACACGGATCTATATATAGTGTGTTTGGCACAGACTGTTCTTTAAGACTCTTTATCTCAAGGACGGGACGGGCGGGGGCCAGTTTACCAGTCACCCCCCCGTGGCTCGGCCTTGAACTCCACCCCCACAGCTCTACCTCTATCTTTCCAAAAGCGACGCGTTTCTGTCCCCGGCCCGAGTCGTGTGACCTCCACGCATCCATAGGCCCCCTCCAGTTAAAATGGTTTCATCCCGGCGCCATCAACAGTTAAAACGGACTGTCGGCTTCGGACTGCAGCAATAAAACCTGCCCCCCTCCCCCATAAGTTTTCTCCCATGTCTGTCACGTCTGTCTGAAACATGAGGTGAGATAGCAGGGTGGCCTCATGAAACATTCTTTGCCAGTACCGATTCTTTCCTAGTCAGTTTCCTTTTTAATATTTTCAGCATTTTTATATATTACTGATGATCCTAGGCTTTACCAGAAAAGCAGGCTACTTATGTTTTAACCAGACCTGTTTGGTCTTCCTGAGCTGCAGAAACATTCTCTCTCTCTCTCTCTCTCTCTCTCTCTCTCTCTCTCTCCCTCTCTCTCCCTCCC
>JAODLC010000001.1:46819792-46830413 GCA_026781145.1 Hippopotamyrus pictus
TCTCTCTCTCTCTCTCTCTCTCTCTCTCTCTCTCTCTCTCTCTCTCTCTCTCTCTCTCTCTCACACACACACACACATCCTGTCCAACCGTTCATCACGAACGAGGCCCTACAATCGATGCATTGTTAAGGGTGATAATTGCCAGCTTATTAAAGTGTCCTGTTCTGAGTTCAGATTGTACTATTTGGCAACACTTAAGGAATGAGGATGAGATTAAATGTTCTGACAAGAGAAATGGCCGAGTGTGGAGTCTGCGGTGGCTATTCGGTTTAGCGGCTGCGGGGCTACCATGCGAAGCTTCGTACTGAAATCTGCAGTCCAATGCCACAGTGAGTGATCTACCAGCAACATTTTCTGAAACCCTTTTTGTTGCAAAAAAAAAAAAAAACGCATTTAAATGCACGGTTACTACACATTTTAGAAGCTATTTAGTATGAGTCTGCAATGCTTTCTCTTTTAACTTTTGATTTTGAGAACTGGAGTTTTTATCACATTGTCACAGAGACCCCAGGCCGGTGACAAAGCTTGCTTAGGTTTGGAGATGATAGCCACGCCCGTCCTTGCCCTGGACGGTCTGGTTCAGCTCCCCTCTGAGAACTCAATCCTCCCCTTCTTGCAGAAGTTCTCCCGGGAAGGGCGATTGTGCTTCCTGTATGCCGGCAAAGCAGCGGTAAATCCCAGGAATAGTAGACAAGATGATTTGGAACGTGCGGCTTGAAAGGGATTCTCAGTTACTCAGTCACTGTCACCATTCACAGGACAATCCCTGCGGTGTATATGCAGGACTGAGGTGGGCTTTATGTGGGCCTCTCACTCAGGACGCTGCCCATATTAAAACCTGCAGGGTTACACACCATCCTCAGACCAAGACCAAGACAGAGCAGGTCTTTCTTCATTCTGAATCCCTTCAACTCTTCTACTTAACATCATAAACATTTAGTGAAAGTGCAGCAAAGAACAGAAACTGCAGCAATGTTATATCCCTGGCACCAGGCAGCATTCAGTCCAATGCAGTCTTCTATCGACTGTTGGCCGCTGCTTGTTGTGTTCCGCACACAAGTTACATAATTCATGTGATAAAATCTCAAATGCTGACAGAATCCCAGACCTGGTCGTTCATTTTACACACTTAAAATCGAGAAAGATCTTTATAATTCTGAAACACGACTCGCATGCAGTGAGAATAGAACTGTGTGAATGTTTGTATCCAGAAAGCCCCTGTTCTCACTGATACCGTCCAATAAAATTAAAAAGAAAAAATAGGAGATGAAATAGATTACATCAGACCTGAATCTGTAGCCGGATTGGTTGATTTTAAGCAGTAATTACATTTCACCCAGATCCTCCCTTAAAGCTTTCATTCCTTCAGAGGTCTTTAGAATTAAGTGCCGCCATAAAGCCATCCGGGAGAGCCGTATAAACATTACAACTGAGCTTATAAAGCCACAGAAATGGCCCCTACCCTCTTCTGTAGAAAAAGTGGAGTGATGGTAGGCAAGGTGACTCTCCTTGCATGAAAATTCATGCTGTTCTCTTCAAAGTGTCACCGCGGGAACGAGAACATTCATACAAGTAGGTCGTCGGTGCTGGTTTCCTTTACCGCTGACCTCGTGGCTGTAAGACTGCACACTTAGAGGTGGCGTGTGCAGGCGAGGCGCTCGGGCGGCGGGGACACCCGAAAGGACCGGCACATCCGTAATGGTCGAGACGCGTGACTGACAGGCAGAAGCACGCAGAGAGGGGCTCTCTCTGCCGAAAAACAAACTCCTCCTTCGTCCTTGAAAACGTAAAAATGTTTTATTTTTTTTTCCCGCATTCACTTCAACGCTCTCATAAAATTCCTGATAACAAAAAATGTTCTCCGAGTTTGGGTACAGCAGAGAAACAGGATGTTTACTTAGGAGAAACAGCGAAATCTGCAGATAAAGGCAGATTAACTTCATTTCAAATATTTTGTCTAAATATTTAGACAAAATCCCCCAATTTGCGGTTACGACTCTTTTTTTCTTTTTATCTTAATGTTTTACGCATTACCAAATCTTACCAAGAATTAAGGTCATTAAAAATAAAAAACACATATTACAAATTTGGAACATGTAATCATTTAAAGTTAGTATCATCAAACAGTATCTCTACAGATTTGGCCAAACAGGTATTTTTATTTACAGAATGCAAACTCTATATGAGTTAAAGAGGTCTTTATTAACCCTAATAAGCAGCGAAGGCCAGCGCAGCAATGATTAAAATGCAGGCTACAGAACAGCAGCGACATGAAAGCAAGGATTATGTGAAAAAGGGTAAAGAAGAAGAATTCAACTGTCCAAGGTTATTGTAAAGAGCTGGCTGGGACAGGGCAGCTAGAGTAATCGGGGTGGGGGGGTGGGGGAGCAAGTTTCACAGACGAACCGAGACGTCCAGAATAGCCCTGCGGTGAGTCTCTCCCAGGGGGGGTGGCTCTGCCTCGTTATTCACATCTGTTTCCCTGCCAGGTTGAACCGGGCTGCCGGAGAAAATCCACCGGGATCAACGGACGAAGACCCGGAAGCGGATCAGTGCTCACGCTCTCCCTCCGACAGGCCGATCTGTCCCGACCCAGATTGGGACGGCGAGGCTCCAAACGCCATTAAACTTAACGAGCCGTTCGAGGGGACCCTTCTCGGGAAGAGATCCTGAAATTTGCAGTCCCCTGGCAGACACACAAGAACGGGCCCTTCGCCGAAGCTTCTCCCCCGTTTCCTTTCACAAAAACACGTGCTGAATCAGCCTGGGACTCTACCAAACTGAGACACTCCACATCTTACTTCATTACCCTTTGTTTTTAGCTAAAATACATCAGGAAAAGCATAGTCTTTCAAAAGACTACAAATACATTTGGATCTATTGTACACAGCTACATTTTTAGTTGCATTTTCTTTTCTTACATTTAACAGATGCTTGTGTCTAATACGACATACATACGATCTGAGAGTGCAGATCATTCTCTGACCTACATGTCGAATCCAAATATTTAAATAATGGACAGGATGTGGTATTTAAATATCAACTCAAAGGAACAGAATCACTACATTTACTCATGCTCTATTCAGGAAGCAAATCATGTCTGACAAATGCATAAGATAAAAAAGCTTATTTCAATTCGTCTCCTGATCATATGCTCATCACCTCCAGTCCCCCTAGTCAAAACTCAGCATCAAAAGAATAAACTTTTGTGCTTGACCAAAAAGCTCTTAAATCTTTGAGTAAATCAATGCACAAAATGCTCCTCAACACTTGTCAACTGGACAGCTCATCTTAAAACAGGGCATGAAGATACTCTTCAGGCCACACCATCTTCCAGGATCTCTTACAGTATGTATGAGTCGTCTCCTAGCTGAAGGGAACAAAAAGTTTCCCTTGAATAAGAGTGTGTCTTTTTTTTGTTCTCTCATATTTTCTGTGAGAACACAGACTGGTAGACGCTGATCATTATCAGGGAGCATACAAATTAATTTGAATAAATGGTGCCAGTATGATAAGGGCGTCTCCAACTCTCAAAACAAAACATGCTCAAGATGAGCGACCTTGACCGGGACTTTAGTTCAGCAGGCATGTGAGTCTCCTGTCTGCAGAAAGCACAGAAGCAGCATTTTCCCTCCCCCACCCATAACTGTCACTGTATCTTTAAGGTATTTTCTCCATGTTGAGAAGGAAATGATCCACAACATTAACTGAAGACGGTGAAAGTTTTTCTTCCATAATTCCATAACAAGCAGCATTGTGTTCGTTTAATTATCGCCATGTTATAATGCTAAGTTTCCTTAATTACACAGTTTTTTTTTTCTTCGTGCGGCAGCCTTGTGTAACTCTGAAAGCTGAATTGTAATTATAGCACCAGACCAGCGACTATTATTCAAAAACCTTGAAACCGCCATTAATGTTCACTTTTTAAATAATCTTATTTAATAAGAAAACCGTAGAGTTTCCACAGAGCAGATGTGCCGGTGAAAAATTGCAATTCCAACACACCAGAGCACACAGGACTCATTCATGGGTCAATTAAACATCTACGCAGTAGAGTGTGCACAGGGTGTATTTCCAGAGTTAAACAGCGAAAGATAGCCCCTGACTCAACGTTCCCAGTGAGTCACGGAGCTGGACCGACTTATGAATCCGAATGGCCCGGTGGACAGGTCACACAAATGCGACCTCCCATCCCAGACAGATGTACTTTATGCCAAAGCATTAACATGCCACTAGGTGCAATCTCCCCAAAACACACCCAAAGAGCCTAGATTATCCTTCTCTGGATATTGATCTGGAGTCTTTCAATTACACAAACTGCGATGGACTGGCATGGCCTCCCCTCTCCTGCCTTGTTTCATGGGATCGGCTGCAGACAGACTGTGACCTGGTACTGGATAAGCAGTTATGAAAAATGTTTAGATGGGTAATTCGTCTTACACATACTATATACAGTATATTACACAATATGTATTTCTTTTATCTGCATTGTTAAATCCTGGTTTAATCCTGGTTCTGCTGGCAGAAGGCTACACTGTGAAGCAGGCTGCTTCCAGGCTCAAGGTTTCTAAGACAGCAGTACACAAGAAAGAGGTAAAGCAGGAGACACTGACAATGACCATCCAGCCAGGTTGAGGGCAGAAGCAACTTTCTAATGGCAGCGAAGACCGTCAACTTTTATGCCTCATAAATCGGAGGACGACCTCAAGTGACCTTCAAAAAGAATGGGAAACATTAAGTGGTGTGAAGAGCACTTCTGCTAGGACGATTCACAATAGGCTCCTAGAAGCAGGACTGAAGACCCATAAAGCAAGGAAGAAGCACTTCATTAAAGAGAAACACAGAACATCCAGGCAGGAGTTTGCAAAAGAAAAAAATGTGTACTTGACACAGGCCCATACCCAAAACCTGAGAAAGGAGGGAAACTGAACATTTTGATGTGGTCGCACAGATTTTTCCAGAGCTGCATTTTGAATCTTATTATCTCTGAATAATAATGATGATACATTAAGCATTGCTAGAACCAATAATAACAATATAAAACATTTTTCATAAAGAATTTAATAAAAAATATCTTAACCTGCATTTCATAAAAGAGCATATTAAAAGTCAGGATGTCAGTATCGGGCTCTTCTACATCACTGGCTTTTCTGCTTCTTATCAAACCTGTGACACAAAAATGCAGAACTTCAGTCTTTTTGACCAAAAAAGGTCATCAATTTATTAATGTATAATCTATTAACCTATCTGTCTCCCAGGACCAGAGGGAGGAAGCACCGACCAGAAGGCTGAACAACACCCCAGACGAGACTGCAGTCCATCTCCAGGCAAAAAGTCTAACTAGATTTATATATTTAATAAACCAGAGCAACTACATCATGTAAAATTGATATTTTTAATGAAAAAGGAAAACAAATACACACCAGCATTGATAGAACATGAGAATACGTAAATACAATGTGACAAGTGGCCTTTCCAGCCTCCAATGAGATGCAAAGGCCAGCCACGGTCATATTATACGCCGTCAATCATGGCAAATGTTGGGCGACACGTGAGTTTAGCCAGAGAGAAGAAGGGCAATGGTGGCAACAGGGCCTCTTTGTGTCGTGAAGATGCTTCGGTGCAAGGGTCAACCAGCGAGGTATACCAGTGGGAGAAGGAATCTTTTCAGTTTCACTAAGCAGTGACCAAGAACTAGCAGTATTGGCTGGCTATTGTAGCTTGGTTAGCATTATTGGGGTCTGGCATCTTAAGAGTAACAATGTGGGCTAAAGACCAAATTTAAGGAGTCTAAGAAGGACAGAGTGAAATAACAATTAGGAAGGTTTTTTAAAAAAACAACAGGTGAACTAGAGTTTCGCCAAAAAAAGGGAAAAGAAAAAAGTAAAATGATATAACATAAATTATTTTAATGCCAATGTATAATCCCAATGAACATTTCCATGTAAAATCAATAAAGTGTAGCTGTTCGAAAGATGTCTGACAAACTATTATGTAAAACAGCACCACCCTTAGGTTGATAAACTTCAGTGAAGTAAAACATTTTCTGCCGCATTAAGCTTTCTGGTCACCTTCTATTTAGTAGTTGATTGGACAGTTACGGAATATGACGCATTTTTAAACCCAGCCAGTGAAGCACGCTTCACCTAGTCTTTCTAATGATGCTCAACTCAAGATGCCTGGCAGACATCTAACCATTCAAATGTGAACTCAGCCACCAGGCGAGATAAAATCACTTGTTAGCCAATATTTATTGTTGACTTGTGGTCGAGGAACTGGTGTACTATAACTGAAACAGGCAAGAGTTTAAAATAGGCCTAGTTTGATTTGTAAATATCATTCTTGTTTATTGTAGCTAATCCCATGTTTATACTTTAAATAACGTTCTTTTTTTTTTTTTTTTTTGGTGATTTATTGCGCAAAAGGAACATGTCAATGCAGTCATGCAATCAAGTAAGTTTTAGAATTTGCACCCATCCTGCATATCATGCAATTAGATAAAATTCTGTTTCACGTTTTGAACCAATACGGGACATGATATGTCTCATATTTTTGGCCACACACACAAATGTTATTGCCATGGACCTGGGTTGGGGGTGCGTTCCCTTATTTCTTTAGATGCAAAGAGGCAACACTCATCTCATCTCAGTTAGCCAAACACAACAAACTGGTGCAATTTAATTCTTGGGTCAACAGGAACTGGCATTTAGGGCACATGATGAGGGTGAAAACTGACAACAAAGGACAATACAGGGATGTGCTTCGTCACTACAATGGCTTTTGTTAGTATATTGATGTTGCACATACACTATATGTACAAAAGTACAGTAAAACCTTGGATTGCGAGTAACTTGGTCTGGGAGTGTTTTGCAAGACGAGCGCAAATTTTTAATAAATTTTAACTTGATAAACGACCGAGGTCTTGCAATACGAGTATTATGTATACGCTTTCTCTGCCTAGCGTTACGTGATCACAACTGAGACGATGGTTCTTCTTTTTCTCTCGCTGCTGGATTACGGGTAATCGTCTCCCATGCTCGGTCTCAGTTGGCGTCCCTCACTCGTATAATCAAAATTTAGTAGAAAAGCGCCATCTGAATAAGGCCGTAGCAGTACGAGCAATGAATCTGTTTAACGACAATGCAATGTCATATTACTGCGAAATCGAAAAGGAGGCAAAAGCAGCTATCATTGGATAGGTTCCTTGTTAAAGTCGAACAGAAACAAAAAGATTCCAGTGAGCCAACAGACAGCAGTGATTCCGTTAGTTATAGTGAAAGTCGTCCTACAAAATAACCCTCCTCTTCTCCTCTCTCTCGTCTCCCTCACACCATCCACGATTCTTTTCAAAAGTAAAGTGCAGGTTAATTTGTTTTATGTATTTTTACTTTATATTTTGTATTAATCATTTTTATATGAATATTTTTGGGTTGTGGAACGAATCATCTGAGTTTCCATTATTTCTTATGGGAAAATTCGCTTTGATATACGAGTGCTTTAGATTACAAGCACATTTCCGGAAAGGTACCACTATACTGGGACACCTGGCCATTTCACCTACAGGACCTTTTATGACATCCCATTCTAAATCCACAGGCATTAATATGGGGATGGTCTCTCCTGTGCAGTTATAACTGCTGCCACTCTTCTGGGAAGGCTTTCCACAAGATTTTGGAGTGTGTCTAGGGGAATTTTTGCCCATTTCTCTAGAAGAACATTTGTGAGGTCAGGCACTGATTTTCGATTTGAAAATCTGGCTTACAATCTCCGTTCTAGTGCATCCCATAGATGTTCTATGGGGTTGAAGTCAGGGTTTTGGGCAGGCCAGTCAAGTTCTTCCACACTAAAGTCACTCATGTATTTATGGTCTCTTGCTTGGTACGCTGGGGCACAATCATGCTGGAACGGAAAAGGGCCTTCCCCAAACTGTTCCCACAAAGATGGAAGCATAGAATTGTCTAAAATGTTGTGGTATGCTGAACCATTAGATGTTCTGTTTACTGGAACTAAGAGGCCTAGCCCAACCCCTGAAAAACAACCCCATACCATTATCCTTCCTCCAACAAACTTTACAGTTGGCACAATGCAGTCAGGCAGGTATCGTACTCCTGGCATCCGCCAAACCCAGACTTGTCCATCAGACTGCCAGACGGAGAAGCGTGAATCATCACTCCACAGAACAAGTTTTCATTGCTCCAGAGTCCAGTGGCAGCGTGCTTTACACCACACCATCCAAAGCTTGGCATTGCGCTTAGTGATGTGAGGCTTGCATGCAGCTGCTCGACCATGGAGGCCGATTCCATGAAGCTCCCAGAAAACAGTTTCTGTGCTGGGATTAATGCCAGAGGAAGTTCGGAAGTCTGCAGTTATGAAGTCAACAGAGTGTTGGCGACTTATACGCATTATGTGCTTCATCATTATTATTTTTATTTCTATAATGACTATTTCAGAAAATCGTACACCTGTTAAAAATGGTTAAAAACAGCAAAGTCTGTCAGCAACACTTTCTATGCATCAGCTCACCAGGTTAATAATTACAAGACTTGGGATACAGTCTAGAGTTTGCTGTTCCAATAAAAATGTGGGTCAGCAGCCGCCACTGGTTCTAACGATGAAAATAATTCTTAATATTTTTCTTGCAACGTTAATGATCTTAGACAATATCTATAACACAGAATCTTCAAAATCAGTCTCCGAGTCCAAGTGTTGAGTGAGTGACATTCCAAATCTCATGCAATGAGTTATGATATATGGCATCTCAACAACAATCAAAAAGAATGATGCTCTAGGAAAAACTCAAAAGTCAGGTGGAAGTTGACTTTTACCTTCTCTGCCATCAAACTGTTAACCCTTCCATCAGAAGTTCTACAGTCACCACTGCTAAAGGCTCCCAGCAGTACAGAAATTATCCCAGGAAAAAAAAAACATTACAAACCTGAGACTTCACAGAAAGTTTGCTGTCAAAACTTGTATATTTAAATGAGATGCCTACAGCCAGAGCAAAATATTTGCATGGAGAGTCTTATTCATAAAGATGAGTCTCTGTAGTCTGTCTTCCTTTATGCCCTGTCACAAAGCACAAACTTGATCAAGTAAATAAAGGCAGGAAGACTAAATAACCACCTTTGAATGGAAATAGTTCTGACAGACCCTGGCACATCTGCCCACAGGAAGTTATGAACACTGACACATACTGTCCGCATACTGCAGGGGCCTCTTCAACGGTGAAGCAGAAATGCGATGAGAGCGAAAAATGACCCATGTGATTGGGAACCGTCTGGCATAATATGGATATAAATAATTACCTTTTTTTTCTGTCACACATAAACACAAGGCCATTGTGTTCCTAAAGGAGTGTTTAAACATATCAAAACCATGCCCTAGGTAGAATACTCACACACACACACACACACACACACACACACACACACACACACACAGGACTCCTCATTCATTTCGATGGGGGAAACTCTAATCCCATCACGACAACTTTAACCCCCACCCAGCCCTAACCTTAACCATAAGTAACCAAACAAAATACGATGCTTCTGGCATTTTTAGTTGTTTAATTGCATTCACAAATCTTTGTGGGGACTGGAAAAAAATGGTCCCCACAATGTCAAAATAACCGGTTTTTATCACACTGTGGAAGACATTTGGTCCCCACAATGTAATATAAACCTAATCCACACACACACAGAAAAACATGCTGTCATGAACCTCCACAGCGGTGAGATGGGGGCGGCGAGGTTGCAAACCCAAAACTGTCTGATTTGGCGCGATGTGGGCTAAATGTTAATAACCACAAATGAGAGAAGTCGGTAAGAGTCAGAGGCTATGAAAGGCACCTTTGTCGAAAGGCAGGGGCCAGCATGTGCACCCGTGACTGGACAGCTTTGTCACGCAAACACTCGCCACGTCATGCACATGCCAGGGACGGAGGGGGACAAAGCTTATTCATAGCTGAAATGGCGGACAGCCATAAAAAAAAAAACCCAACACACTAATAAACTGAATGCGGTTTTCACATCTGTTTTGTAGTAAGCATCCCGCCCACTCACTGTAAACTATCAAGCCCATCATCATCGAGCAGCTCAGCAACAATAAATGGCTAACCGCTAATGCCAACCATAAGTTTGACAATTATAGGAACCCGAGATAAATATTATTCCTCTTAAATCACAAACATTCCTCAATCCCTAATATAACCCTCAATAAAACACATAATGTGCTTTTAATATTTAAGTTTTTTTTTTTTTTTTTTTTTTGAATTGCTGATAAATGGAACGAGATTTCCAAGAACTGAAGGATTTCCCAGAATACCGAGGCTTTCTCAAGACCTTGTGGTGCTGTGTGTGAATCAAGCTAGACTTATTCTAGACTCAATAAGCTTTAAGTTAGAAATCTCTGTGGAGGAGCGACCATGTGTCTTCACACTACACCTCCCACACTTCTTGTTACCTCACATCTCCTAAATCCACTTATTTGCACATCCAGGATGCTTTGAATGGGAAAGAAAAAAAGAATAATTCAACACTCAAGAGTGTACTGTCAATTATGTATGAAAGTAGGAATATTTATATATATTTATATATATATATATATATATATATATATATAT
>JAODLC010000001.1:46830513-46844670 GCA_026781145.1 Hippopotamyrus pictus
TTTTTTGCTGTTCACTGCTGCCACTAGTCACAGTGATGCTGATTCTTGGCTGTGGCCTTAAGTGGGAGCAGATGAAGTGGTTGACCAGGTCTGTAGGGAATTAAGCCTAGAGGTTGCAAACACCACTAGTATAATGTGACATAGTTCGGTCCACAATGCAACAGTAACACTAAATTACATTTGCTTGATTTTGGCATGGGTGGACGGGAGTGTTAAAAACATAAGAAATTTATAAAAGAGAGGAGGCTATTCGGCCCATCAAGCTCATTTGGGGAGAACTTAACTAATAGCTCAGAGGAAGATGATTCCATACTTATCACAGATTTTTTTCAAGCACTTCTGGCATGGGCCGTAACCAGCTCTGCCTCCTTTGGCCCAAATCGCACCTTGCTGGAGTGCAGCTTCACCTTATCCAATGTTAACCTCTTTTTCTTAATGACCCAAAATTTCATAAAAGATTTAAAGTAATAAAAGGTCGGTTTTGTGCTAAGAATCATGTTGTTCGATCAGCTATAATATTTTCATTTGTAGCTCTGACCAGACATTCATTTCTCAAGTGGGTGAGATATCCCTACATCACGCCATGATTTTGGTCCCATGTTTTTGTACTTAGACTTATTTTACTTGCCATACTGCTGTAAAAACTTCACTTGCAAGCTAGATTCAGGTAGAAGTAGGGATGCAAAATTTTGGGAATTTTCCAGTTAATTCCCATATATTCCCAGTAATTCCCATGCAAAGTTTCCAACTTGGAATATTTCCAAAATTCCCCAGGTAAACTTCCCATGGGATGGAAAGTTTCCGGAAACTTCCCGGAAACTTTCCGCCCCTTTACAACCCTAGGTAGAAGTAAGACGTGTAAGAAGCAATCTGCAAATGATTTTATATTTTTATGCATTTTCATGGAGACATTATGTATGAATATGCAAGAATATAATTTGCAGTGATAAGCTAGACTCACAAGAGTCATTGTTATATTATGCTTCAAAAATGCAAGTACTATTTAACCACTTGATTTATATAAAGTAAATTTTTAATTTATTGACATAATTTTAATCACATTTTGAAATTTATTTTGTATTGCTTTAAAGTGGCAACATGACAACAAATGAACATACTGTATCTTTATGATTGTGGTCCTAAATGCACATAACTAATAAATTAATGTGAATAGCGACCCCCACCCTGAACCTGACAGGGCTTCTCCTCCTCTCTGATTCAATCCCGGGTCATAATCTCACCCCCAGACTCTGGGACTGCATAAAGCAGGCAGCAGCCCTGACCAGCACGTTTGCGTTTGTCCGCACGGCACAGAGCCTCTGAGGCTGCCACGGGACGCCCTCAGCCTCGGCCATGAATTCAGCCTCCGCCGGCAAGTTATGTAAGGACCACGTCGCTAACGAGAGCTCAGGAGACACCGGGAGCTCAAGGTCACTCCGATACATTTCAAATTCCCCACTGATACTAATCCCGGTGTTTTCAGCAAAAGGAGGACGTCCATTGTGAATCTGGCCGCTCTCCAGCTTCTCAAAGGCTGAGCTGGAGTCAGGTATCAAAGAGATCGGGTAACGAGAACTCGTTTGCGACTTCTCGGAAAGTTACCACCCCAAAGTGATAATCGTGCATCGAGTGGGAATTGTGGGACACCAGATCCACAGGAGACGCGGACTGGAGGATGGAACTGGAAGTTTGCACAGAAGTGCCCTCAGGATATTTTAGGAAGGCAGACCAAGTCGGTGTTTCTCAAACCAGTCCTGGAACCCTTAGACAGTCCATATTTTTGCTCCTCTCCAGCTCCCAGCCAATCAGGAATACCGAAGACCTGGTATAGGTGTGGTGGGACCTTGAAGGAAGCAAAAATGTGAGCCGCCTGGGCGTCCCCAAGGACTGGTGTGAGAAACACTGCATTAGACTGTCCACATTTTTGCTCCCTCCCAACTCCCAGGGAACTGGAAGAGAGCAAAAACATGCACCATCTGAGGGTCCCCAAGGACTGGTATGAGAAACACTGGTCTAGGTAACATTCAAAGTGACCAGTTTGCATTCAATGTGACATTATGTAGTGTAACCCCCCCCCAAATATGCTTTGGGACACTGTCCCCAAAACAAATCCCGCAAACTTACTTTACACAGAACACGTGAATGAATCATTACAGGTAACAGAAGGGCATGCTCCTCCGACTTTACTCCTTCCACAACCTCCTGCATTTCACAGAATATTATTAGGCAGAACTACCAAACGGGACAAATAAATCAAGAGTACTTAAATCAAGGCAGCAAATATGAACAACTGAGAGCGACCCAGCTGAGTGGACTCTTTCTCTTTCTCTCTCTCTCTCTCTCTCTCTCTCTCTCTCTCTCTCTCTCTCGCTCTCTCTCTCTGGATCGTTAAAGTTTTTCCCCCTGCTGGCGTTCAGCTGTGTAATTTCAGGCTTTAACGTGACTCAGGTCTCTCAGCCACAGACGGAGCGGTTGTAATTAGCACCTGCCTGGAGACAGACACCTCGGGGGAGCCGCATTCTGACTCAACAGCGCGGGGAGCCGTGAGCTCAGGTCCTCATCTGCGCATTCATTCGTTTCAGCTGCGTGGCTGTAATTACTGACCGCAAACGCGATGCTTGGTTTCCCGATATAGCAGTTGCATGACTGCAGCTCTCTGCTGGATATTGAATCGTTCGCATAATTTACTGATTTCGGTTGCTTGTATAAATTCCGCCTTCTATTCTAGATGAGTCATTTTTTTCTGCTTATGCCGTATTTAAATATCGGCTGAATTTTAACCATGATAAATAAATTTTGAATTAGCGTTTATAGGAGCTTGAAACAATCAAGCGAAAAACATATAAGAAAGACTTAACGAGTTAATATAGCGTCTATGAAAAAACAAGAGTATATTTAAGGACACAGATTAGTATAAAAATACACATTACATCTGATGACAATAAAACTGGGTTAAACGTGGCTTGCATCATAGTAGAAAGTCATTTAAAGTCAGGTCACACATGCTGCTTAATAAATGCTAAAATACAATAAGCATCAGGGACACTGCTTGTGTTTGGTGGTGGTTTAAAGATGTGATTCTGATCTGAGACAGTTAATATGACTGAGGGGTGAGTGGGTAGGGCTGTGGGACTGTGTGATTGTGACCCTGGGCTCATTGAGGTCACTCCAGACCCACTAAGGCTCCATACAGAATGAGAGATTAAGGAAAATGGATGGATGGATGGATGAATGTACAGTACCAGTCAAAAGTCTGGACAGACCTACCAAAGAAAGGTTTGTTTGTGGTATTCTCTACATTTTTGGATAATTATAAAGATATCCATCCATCTTCTGAATCTGCCCAATCCCAACTGGGGTCACCAGAGCCTATCCCAGGAACAATGGACACAGGCAGGTACCAACCCTGGGCAGGCGCCAACACACCGCAGGGCACACACAACTACAGGGCCAATTTAGACTCACCAATCAACCAATCCTGTGCGCTTTTGGACCGTGGGAGGAAACCGGAGCCCCCGGCAAAAACCCACGCGAACACGGGGAGAGCGTGTGAACTCCACACAGAAAAGACCAGGGACCGAATCCAGGACCTCCTTGCTGTGAGGCGGCACCACCACACCACCCTTATAAAGATATCAATACTATAAAATAACATAAACATAAAAGTATTAAACAAAAAGAAATAAATAATTGCTTGGGTATGGGACTCAGAAGGTCTCTGGTTTGAATCCCATGGTCAGCAGAGTGATGCCACCATTGGGCCCTTGAGCAAGGCCCTTAGCCCCAATTGCTCCAGGGACTGGCTGACCCTGCTGCCTCCACTACTCCAGCTTAATGAGGTGGCCTCCTGGGATGCTTTCAGGTCAGGTGGCCTGGTCATGTGATGCAACACTATCGCTCTCCTTTGTAGGTGACTTGGCGTGTCCAAACTCTTGACTGTTACTGTACGTATATTAGATTATTATTAGTAGTATTTTTATTAGTAATAATAATACTTATTATTGTTGTTGTTATTATAACCACAACAGTAACACAACAACAATAATAATAATAATAAATATTGTCATTATCATCATCAGCAGCATACTGCTTTAAATTAATCTTCGGTATGACTCCAAGCGATGACAGCCATTACAGTCAGTGACGTCCTTCATGTCCCACATTCACTTTCATGGACTGCAGAACTGGGGGACGAGGGACACTTTTGAAACATCATTAAGGACACAGTGATGAACACTTGCCTGCAAATAATGCAGACTGATTAAACTTTATTAGTAAAAGCCTGAATTAAATCTGTGCTTTTTTTTTTTTTTTACCAAGCATTATATCTGTGTTTCTGAAAGGCAAAAAAAGAATTCCAAACAAACAGAGCCGCTAGTTGAACATCTACTGAGAGCTCTAGCATCCATATAAGCTGCTTGGAGCATCTGCCTGCGAGAGACTGCGGATAGCCTCAAAAAGTCTGTTAGAGTTCAGTGTAAGAAAGCTCATCCCATTCCAGAAGTCTAAAAATAGATCAACACGGTATGAGTCTTTAATGACTGTAGGGGGATTGAAGGACCCGGCCCAGCCTTTTATTCTCCTACGTAAGGTCACCTGATGACAGGAAAGGAGATCAGGATGGTGCTCAGGTAGAAGGGCCACAGCACAGCATCTGATCCAGGATCAGTGCCACCTCACACTTCAAAAGTCCCTTCCCTCACAGATCAGCTGCCACAGTTCCTCGCTGTTGCCTCACTGCAGAAACTAACAGCATATGTGTGACCAACTCATAACGTCCAAATACACGTCAACGTTAATATAGACAGGCAGACAATTTGGTTGGACAGTGGGGCTTCTGATGCGCGATTCGGCGGTGAAGTGGTTTGCTGTGAGGCCAGCCTTTCATGTCCCACACACTCCTACAATATCTGACCCTACGAGGAGCCTCAGAGTCACACGCCCAGCAGAATCCTGCTCAGCATATTGCCTCTCTGTTTACTTACTATTAACTGCATGATTCACTAAGATAACAATCAGCGATTTCTTATAAAGTAAGTTCTGAGGAAAAGACGTATCCACCCATCTATCCATATTCCAACTGCTTATCCTGAGCAGGGTCACGGGGGGGGGGGGGGTCTGGAGCCTATCCCAGTCAGCATATGGCACGAGGCTGGGGTACACCCTGGACGGGATAGGAAAAAATCCAGGCTGGAAAAACTCAGAAAAGATATGAAAAATATGGTTTTATTTGGATTATAACTTGGCCGTTTTGTCATTTACATCCAATAAAAGGCTTTCATATGTCTATGAACTTGTTTTAGCAATCATAATGAAAAATAATTGCAGCCAATCTATGTTACGTCACAGTCTGTGGGCAGAACGAAAAATTATTGGTTCAAGGAGATAACCAATTAGATTACAGAGTAGGTCCAAGTAACTAGAAGAGGACCAAGACATCTGATTGGTTGGTCCTACATCCTCTAGTTCAGGGGTCTCAAACTCCAGTCCTGGAGGGCCGCAGCCCTACACAGTTTTCGGTTCACCCTCGTTTAACACACCTGATTCAACTCCTTGTGCTAATTACCACACAGCCCTTGAGCTGAATCGTTTGTGGTGGAAGGGGGAAAGAACTAAGCTACACAGGGCTGCGGCCCCCCAGGACTGGAGTTTGAGACCCCTGCTGAAGTTGCTTGGGCCCACTACAATCTGATTGATTATCTCTCTGAACCAATCATTTTTCTTTCTGCCTTCAGAACATTTTTGTATAAGTAAAACTCCCATGAGCTTTGAATAAGACAACTTCTTACCTGAGTTGTGCAGTTTTTGGTCCATGGCAGTAAGCAACCTGAGACTAGAGATGACACTGCGGTGGAGAGGAGGTCTGGAAAGGGATTTGGTATTGAGGCAGCCAAGATCTCCTCCCCCTCCTTACTTTTCCTGCCGACGGAGAAGAGGGGTGACAAGCTTAGTGATAGCAGAAACAGTGCGGACGGGACATTAACCAGCCAAGCCGCGAGCTAGCCTCTTTTTTTGTACGTTCTTTGGAGGCATGCCTCCATGATACTGCGCCGACACCGGGGGCGACAGGAGGGCCGCTCTCATGGCTGCAGGAGTCTCCCTCCTCGTCGCATTTCGCGCACAAGCTGCGCCGAGCGTTTCTGGTGGTGCTGCTTGCAAACAATCAAGGCCTCGCCAGGCTTCGCACAGATCTGACTTCCCTGCAGCGAGTTTTGGCCATACTACTGGAAAGTGCTAGAAAGTTCTGTAAGGCTGCAAATTACCTCTTTGGTGCCTATGACGCAGAAATGCGATTACTGAAGGAAGGTGGGGGGTGAGCTGGGGTAGGGCAAACTCTGGGGGCCTGTTACTTACCTGTACATGTTAATTGTTTACTGGCAGTTAATTGGTTAAAGGTTGATTGTCATGAAATGTGTGGATGGTATAAAATAGGCTTACTAAGTTTCTCTATTTTAGGGAGAAAAAGAGCTTTGGAGGTGAGTTTCCCTAATAATGTAAACTCCGTGAAAACCCCTGGACTTGTAGATCTGTTCTCCATCATCATGGAAGTGACCTTTTCCCCATTTTGAGGAAGACCAGGAGAGGTCCTGGACCAAGTGAATGTGGAGCCTTACAGAGTTGTTTATCATCAGCCGGTCGAACACGTGGCCGCATGGAGGGACACAGACAGACGGACGGACAGACAGACAGACAGACAGACAGACAGACAGACAGACACCTGATAGCGCGATAAATAAAGATGGACACACATGACTAGCATTTCCCACCTCTGCTGCCCTGGCGGGGCACTCAGTAAACAGAGAGCGGCCAGCAGTCCTGGGCTTGTACACAACAGCTGACTGGGTGACTGTCACCCTCGACCAGACGCGTTTAAAGACATACCAAACTCTCGACTAGACCATTCCCAGGAAACTATACCTAATCCCCCTGTTTGTCTGGTTTGAGTGTTCCCGTATTACCAGAGGGTTGTCAAGACGGTTTAATTTTAATTTACTCTAAAGACACAAGGAGTCTGGTATTTTTTCAGCCTGAATTCAGTATGAGTGAACACCAGGAGTTAAATAAACACCCCCTCTGATATCAGATGAATTGAAACGGCCCGGATCCGGATTCCATAAACGCTGCGATCGCTGAGCTACCCGCAAGTGCTAGCAAAGCAACAGGCACCCCAAATTCTTCTCTCCTCCACCTCCTCCTCCTCCTTCTCCTCCTTCTCCTCATACGCTGACGTTTGGAGCGCGGAGCATGCTCGGCGTCCCGTCCGGAAGACGCCGGAAGCTGCCGCCACCCGCACGCGGTACAGAATAACGACTTAACGGGGGTGTAGAACGAGCATGAAGACAGAGATCTGTGGATATGCCGTTATGTGGGTTGTTAGCGGATGCTAACAAACACGCTAATCTCATTTGCACGTAATAAGCTATGTGGCTGTGCTGTCAGACCTCCTGAGCTCGGGACGGGGCGTACCTATGTCCCCTGCCAGGTGGCAGCAGACGGACTTCCAGTGGGATGAAAGAAGGGCCAGAAAAGGCGGTGGCGCTGTTCTTCTCGAGCGGCCGGGGGAAAACGGTGCCTCCCCTGGCGTGCAGCTCCTCCAGGGCGTCGCTCATGGCGCCAGCCGGGTCTGACTCAAGCGCCGGGCGTCATCTGGGCCGTTTGCGAGGAGCAGGTGCGGGGTGGGGGCAGCCGCGAGGAGGATGGAGGTTTGGGGGCTTTCGAGAGAACGGCTCTGTGTTCACTTCACCCTGCGCTGCCCGGCCAGGCTGCTCTGGGGGGGGAGCTATCCCTCCTACCAAAACATGATCCACCACAATAAAGTTATTTTTAAACCGATCACTCCGCCGTGCTTCGGCAGAGAAGCCCGTCACGTTAAAGTCACGGTGCCTCCCCTACTCTCGCACTCTTACCATCGTTTCTGTCCGTCCAGTTCACATCTGTGGTCTTCTTGGGTCGAGCCGATCACATCCTGGTTCTGAGACGGGCCCTGGAAGCGGGACGAGGCGTCTGTCGCCCGGTGATCCTCTCTTATTGGACACGGCTGTGCTGGCGACCTGGCTGTACCCATAGGCTGTGCCTCGGATATCGCTGAGCCTTTGGACCTGCACTGGACCTGGGCTTGAGGCTCGGGGTGGGCTTAGATGATCTGAAAGGTCAGAATAATACCTCAGGTCCTGAAAGGGATACAGTGAAAACATGGCACCCCTATGGGCTGTGCTTCATGCGGGTAAAGAGTCTGTTACCCAAGTCTTTTATACTCAACTAATTACATTTTCATTGTTGATAACAGGTCCGTAGACAAATATTTATATATTCTATAAAATATTTTAGTTTAAAACCAGAAACATCCATCTGTCTATCTTCCAAAGCAGATTACACGGTACAGGGTCATGGTGAATCTGAAGCCAGGATTATTCAGGGCCCGGCTGGGAATCTGCACATCCTGATGGGAAAGACACTCGGCATGATTCAGAGACACCAATTCACCTGAGCTTTTCTCTGGACTGTGGAGGAAACCAGAGCATCCAAAAGAAACCCACACAAAAACACGGACAACCACAGACACGGGATTCAAACCCACAACACTACAAATATGAGGGAGCGGTACATTTAAAAGAAAAGGCTTCACTGAAGATCCCTTATGGGTGACAAAAAGGGCAACCTTTATCATCAAGTCCCATCCTCTTCTGACTCAGGCTTTCTGGAACGTTCTTTATCACTACTGTGTTGATCATGTACAGCTAAACCTTTATCTTGAATAACACTCAACAGTGTATCAAAGAAAATAGCTTTCAAAAATGGTTACCCATGTTTATTAGGCATTTCATTTGAAAAGGAACTGGAATTTTCTCGTCTGAATTCTCTGGCTGATATTTGCTTTTTCAGGGGGAATTAGTGCAGTAGATGATCTTGTCTGGCACCGCTCACGTTGCGATTTCCTGTTCACAGTGAACTCCTTTGGTTCTCTGTGTGTGAAAAAGATATGTGTGTGTGTTTCAAGTGAACGCTTCAAAAGGACCACCCAAACCTGGCTGAGCAACCTTGTCAGTTAACGGCTTTTTTCGGTCATGCTTGGTTTCAACGGGAAAAGAAGGTGTATGATTCGCACAGATGTCCGAAGAGAAATAACAAACAAGACTAGCTACTTTAAGACACGGCTTGATCACAAAACCTACATGCGAAACACTAACAAAACAGACAATTGAGGATTGAAACAGGCCCAGTTTCATTGATATTCTCCAAAAACTTGAACCTCCGGCTGAGTCAACAGCAGAAGCAGAAATGTGATTATTCAAGGTTATCATAAATAGCATTAATCACTGAATCGATGACTGATTCACAGAGCATGTAACTTGAGGTCTATTTTCAGACGTGCCCATTCGAGCAGCTGTCTACTTACGGACGCTCCAGAAATGGTTATTCTTAGAATGTCATGTGGAAACATAATTGAGCCTTAGAGGCACAGAGCACGTCCCACGACGCCTCGATCATTCGCTCCGTCCGGTACATCTGAAATGAACAGCCCATGTTCCCAGGTCCTGACCACCATTGTGACATCACAAGCATGTCCCCATGGAAACCACAGAGTCTAAAAGTAAAAGGAGCACGTGGCTAAGTAGAGGGGGCAGCACGGAGAAGAAGCATTTCCTGGTCAAACTGCCAAACTTTGTTTTTTTTTGTGCAGGTTAGGATGCTGTGCCTGTGATGGGAAGGTTGCAGGTTCAAATCCCAGGGTCACCTGTGAGATTTCACTGTTGGGCACCTGATCAAGGCCCCAATGTTCCAGGGACTCTCTGATCCTGCTTCCTCAATTGTGCATTACTTTGGAAAAAAGCACAAATTCCATCATTTGAGCCTCGCTTTACCCACCTCCTCCACAGCTAGATTCACGGACCCACCCTGGTGCAGTGGTAAGTACTGTAGCCTCCTACCTCCAGGTTTGTGGGGTTTTGGGGTGGGGGGCAGTTATGTTCTCTCTTTGTTTAGCCTCAGGACGTCTAAAATTCTGTTCAGACAGTCCCGGGAGCAGCAGGGGTTAAACGCCTTGGTTGAATAAGGTGCCGACAATGGGGTTTGAACCAACATCTGTCTGATTATGTACACAGTCCTGAAACATAGAACCCTGTCATGCTCCCACAATAACAGGCCCCATAGGAGATGTACCTGTAGGAGACCCAGGACCTCACACCCGCATTAACTTCAGCAGTGAGCTACACCCCCCAACTCCCTCCCACAGTCTGAAAACATGCAGCCTGTTAAATCGGAAGGAAACAGAATGATGCTTTATTTGCCATTTGCAGAAGTACACAGGAACGTTTATCTTCATGCTCACCTTTGTAACCTACATACATACTGTATGGGGCAGTGGTGGCCTAATGGTTAGGGCTTGAATGGTTGTTGGTTTGAATCCCTGACCAGCGAGGTGCCTTGAGTAAGGTAATGCTGCATAATAGCTGTACACTGTTGTGGTGCATCGACAATGACAATGAATCACTTTACATACAACTGGGAATGAATCTGGAGGCAGTGTCAGCCATTTATCCAGCACTGCCAGAGATCGGTAGGGGGGGGGGGTTAAGCTGAGGATGGGATTCAATCGAGTGCCTCAAAGCGCATAAGCAGAGAGACCTAACTCTCTGAGTCACAGTCTCTCTTACTCACTGAGTCACAGTCTCATTACCTCATTCTGTAAACATACAGTTTTTTAAAAAACATGAATTGATTATATATAGCGTGTGTGTGTCGTGGGCTGGACTGGCCCCCGTCCAGGGTATCCCCTTCCTCATGCCTCCTGTTTATCAGGCTAGGTTGCAGGCTCACCGTACAGGGGATGTGGCTACAGAAGATGGATGTATGACTGAACAGCTCATGCTCTGCAGAGTAACAACAGACCAGCCAGCAAAGGTTTCATGTTACATTACAGCATAGTTCCCTATTACTGTTGCTAATATTGCAGGCAAAATGCCACTTTGTGCCTTTGAACATTTCGTACAATTTTTGGCACTTAAATATCATGTGACATTTTACCGATATACGGATTGCGAGTCTCTTTCAGATGCAGGTTGCTAGTCGATGACGACGTGGAATCCATTCACCAGAAGACCACCTGACGGGGAAGTTATATGCATGTTAATACCAGCCAGGGTTAACTGCTCCCTGTCAACAGGTACGAACGTCACGAAGATGCCAACGCAAAAGCTGCCGTTTGTAGCTCTTCCTCATCAGGTTGCGTACTTACCGTTACAGACATAATCATCACCGACCTGCAATGGCTCCAGGCTTTGAAATGTGAAAAAACACATCAATGGGTAAAAATTCAATCATGGTAACACTTTGTAATCTATAATATATATCATACAATGATTACACGTTATAATCATTTAGATAACTTCTTCGTTGTATTTAATTATTATGTCATCCACCTTTCTTCTGTCCAGTGTTGCTTTTGCTCTTCTTTAAGCTCGTCACTGAGGTGGAGCAGCTGATACAAACTAAAGGAGCAAGTCTAGAAGGACATTACGCAGAATCGGAAAGACAGCATATTCCATGACTCAGATTCACAAACATGGACTTAAGTGAGGCACGCCCACAATTTGCACCCGCACCGGTGGCTGTGACCTTTCCATTTCTTCATCTGCTTATCAATCCCAAAAGAAGAAAGAAAAAAAAAGATGTAGCATTTAGCTTCACGGTTGCCCTAATCGCTGACAGGAAATGATGCAATCGGGCCATCTGTTCATCCAGTCACGTGTCCTACGTGATGATGCTTGACGTCGCAAATTAAAATTGATGTTTTAATACATCCTGAAGTGTGCATCTCTGAGGGAGGATCTGCGGTTCGTGCTTCATCTCATCCATCCGTCATCTGTTCCCGTTTTCCTTTTTTAACAAATCCAGCGTTTTCTGTATAAGGATGTGTGTTGGTCAATTACTGAGAGAGCTGACCTGGTAACAGCCCGCTGAAGGGCAGGCCCGGGGCAGACCCACGCCCAGCTGACCTGGTAACAGCCCGCTGAAGGACAGTCAGCGGAAACACCTGGTATCACTGTCCAGGTGGAGGGTTAGATTGTGGCTTTGCCTGTGCAGCCTGTCCTCAGAAGGTTACTGGTTCAAATCCCAGTGTGAGCAGAATTATTTTACTCTCAGGTCCTTGAACAAGGCCCTTAACCCCAGTTACTCTGCACATCACCTAACTCTGCTTTCTCTGCCAAATACGTAAAGATGGCGGTCTACAGATAACTTCAACATCACGCTTTGCTCAATTTAACAAATGGGAGCCTGGATGGGACTTTTCTTTACCAAAAGGCTCTGACTTGCAGGAAACTTTAACAAACATAGACATCCAAAGACATGTAGATAGACTAACCGGTGTCTATAAATTTCCTGTAGAGTATGTCTGTGTGTGTGTGTGTGCGCAATGGACAGCAGTGGAACTGGCATCCTGCCCAGGATGTACACCTGCACTGTGCCCTATGCTGCCTGAGATAGTCTTCAGGCCCCCCTGTGACCCTGACCTGGATACACAATTATAAGTTGGATGGATGGATGGATGGATGGATGGATGGATGGAAATACTTAATTACAAGCCATAGAAGCACGAACTGCACCCTACGCACTTCTAACCTGGATTACAGCCGGGATACTAGATTTCAGCTACCCCCTCATACTCACGGACCCCATTCCCGACCACATGAAATGCCCCCTGTTTATAAGAATCACTGGAGAAAAATATCAGCCTGCCCTCTTCATCACTCATTTTATACAGCTCTCAGTTGTAAAAACACACCCGGCGATTCCGAAAGCAAAAAACCCGACTCCACTATGAGCGTCTGCGCAGTGAAACGTCCGCGATGGGTCGGGAATTAAAGAGGCAATCGTGGAATCTCTAGCTCGGCATCCCATAATCACACGCTCCTACATTTGGAGTGCAGGCCCTGGAGTCTCACTTTCACAGTTTTGCTTGACGTTGCAAGAACGCATGGAGAACATATGTTATTAAGAAGCAGCAGAGGAGTCCATGCCAGCTACAGCCTATTTATAAGCATCATTGATAAAATTCCACATTGGATTAAAATATAATTGTTATTTTGGGACTTGCAGAAAGTTCTAAATGCCTGTGCGATTAAATGAGTTTTTAAAATGTCAGACTTCCCACATGGTACTCACACATCTGGCCAGAATCCGCCCGATTTCCCTGCGAAATATTTACGCTGTATAATACGTCACATGCATCAGGCAGTGTAAATACATTGCGGGAAATTCAGGAACAAGTCAGAATTATGTCAGGTTAGAGTCGGCTATAGATCAGAAACTGTCCTCGCATGGATGTCTTGCTAATCAGCAAACGAGTCTGTTGCACAGACACGTGTGTACTAGCAGGGAAATGATTGGATGATTAACACCGGCATGACTGACGATGCCACAAGCTGGGGCACAGTAGTGGCATTCAGGGGGATTAACACTTAACATGGGGCCCTTAAATATATTCAATTATAAATTTGCATAATGGGATGGGCTCCTGGCCACAAGACGAAGGCAATCTATCCTGGTCCTTGAAAGAAGTTAAATCTCAGTCTCATTTTTGAGGTGTGAATGGGACATCAATTAGCAGAAAACCTGTCAGCCAGTGGAGGCAGAAGCCAATCCAACTTCAGGGCATGACGTCCTACTGTACCTGTACAGGTTAAGAGGCCAGATTAAAATCATAAGCTGAAATCATAACTGAAGCATCTTTATTATATGGGATCAATCACCAAAGGAAATAAAATTAATTTTACACAGTTGGATAGTTCAGCTGCATCTAACATGTTTATTTATAAATTTCCCCCGGTGTAATGTATGGTAATATAGTACCTTTGCGTCTGAACAACAAAAGTGGATTTTAAAGGATTTGATTTTTAACATATACAATATACTGTATATACACACAAAAATACAATATATAAAAAACTCAATGGAGTCATGAGTATAAATGATTTCTAATAAAGTACCATATTTATAAATCTTTATAATCTTCTAGTTCAGAAATTAAGCTTTTAAATTTTAATACTAATAATTTAATAATTTCTTTTATATGCATATATTGTATAGATACATATACAAATCATACATAATATAAAATTAACCAATTGTATAAATCTCATATTAAACATTGTGAAA
>JAODLC010000001.1:46844770-46872131 GCA_026781145.1 Hippopotamyrus pictus
GGAGGGGGCCCCGGTGACCCGCGTCCGGGCAAGGGAAATCGTGTGTCCATATTTTTACTCTTCATAGGAATCTATTTTTATATTTGTATTTGTATAGATACATATACAAATCATACATAATATAAAATTAACCAATTGTATAAATCTCATATTAAACATTGTGAAATATGGTACAAGAATAAAGAAATATTAGGGTTATATGACCTTTATATAATGATATCTTTTAAATTGGCTGTATTAAGTTTTCAGCAGGGCTACCCCACTGAGATTTCTGGGGTTCCAATAACACTTCCTTCCTCTTCTTTTTGTACAGCCTGGCCAGTAGCTTTTCGAGGCGGGTCTTCAGAAGTCGTGTGACAGCACGGAATTCGCTGCTCCACACGTCACGTCCCTACAAGTTCCAATCAGTCTCCGTCACACTCCTGGATAGATAAAAAAATAAAAAATTATAATAAATTGATTTTCGTTATTTTCATAAAACTGAAAGCAATTAAGTAACCAGAACATTTATATCGTACGTGTATTTTAAATTCATTTTTGTTCCCATTGTTAAAATTACACTTGTCACTAGCTACAGGAAAGCGTCCCTTAAATCTAATGCGGTAACACAACTCTGTAAGCAGATGAGATTCCAAAAAGGGAATTTCTAGGGTTTTTATCGCATGGCATAGTTATATAACCTCAACAGAACCCCAGGCGAGTGCAGGTATATATACCCATAAAGCAGTTAATACCACTAAACAAATCACTGCTATTCATGATTCCCCTATGATTAGTAAGGACACTACAGTATATAAATGGAACTGCATAATCCCCCCAGTGTGTAGATTAGGGTTGAGGGTAATGCACTCTGGGTGACTTTATATTCCGGAACATTACGGTTAGATCTGGAAGCTAACGTGCGACTTTCTGGGACGCTCCTCAGCTGTGCATCACTGCTCAGGCACAGTGGTGCCACACGCGCTCTCCCTCCCGCTCACCGCTACGCCCGCGCAGCCGGGGCCTTGTCCACGTGCCTCTCCGTGTCTGCTGGCCTCTGTCACCGCTGCAGGCGAGATGCTCCCCGATCCCTGACCTCTGGGAACCGCTTCTCGTGGCACACGCTCTCTCCCTCCCTCCAGGTCCCGTATCTCCTTTTCCTTTATACAGCAGAAAATAAGGGGTCACACAAACAGGGACTTAGAAATGCGTGTGCGGCGCCGAAACAGAGGGGAGCTCAGCGAGACGTGCCGATTCTGGGGCAGGGTAGCGGCTCCGTACGAAGCACTGTTGCTCTCTCTAGGGTTGAAGGTTCGAACCACGCCTCTACTGTGTGTGTGTGGAGTCTGCATGTCCTCCCCATATCATTCCTTCAGCAGTCCAAAGACATGTAGGTATTCTATTTGGCAGGGGTAATTCAAGCCCCCAAAAAATTTGGGACGAAATCATAAATGGGGGGCTGGGACATTAAAATTAGGGTGAGTCCAGAACTTCCTGTGCCCAGAGTCCTTTGATAATGTGGGTGTACCCAAACCATGTGCTCAATGCTGCCTAGGACAAGCCACAGCCCCCCCCCCCCGATATATGCGAGGATGTTCACTCCCCATACACACAGCATACAAACACCACCCAGCGGGGCTTTCTGGGTCAGCAGTGGTTCGCCAGCAGAAATGCCATGCGGAACAAAAGTGAAATTAAAATCCATCATGAGACACAGGCTGCACAAATGCGATTTTTTTCCAATACAAAAATTCAGTTAAATTATAAAACGCGTGAGTGCGCAGTGATCCCAATCCCTTTTCGCAACCTCTTCTTTTTTGGTCAAACCCAAAACTTTGCGCCAGTTCTGCGAATCATCACAAATAAATGACTCAGATTTCAAAAAAATAAAACGAACATCAGAATGTATTAAGTTTCCCGTCTGCAGCCCAGTGTCACCATAAACCACCGCGGGAAACGCAGTCAGCTTTTATCAGACAGAGAGCAACCGCAAGATTCTTTAGATGATTTTGTGTATTTTACCACCAACCAAAATGCTGTTTCGTTTAAATGTGTGGCAGGGGCGTTTTGCGTGGGCCAGGACGAGCAGATAAGGGTACATCGGAGTTATCTTGTAATGGATGCTTTTTTTGATGAAGTTCGCTCTTTTAAAATGAAAAGAAAAAAAAAGTAAAGGTTTTTAGTTTTGTTCTTAAAAATGTCCATTTTAGATTGATGTCCCATTATCTATGTGACAAACAGAAACAAGGGTGTCATTTTGGGTGGTGCATCATGGACAGAGACTAAAGTTTTGTCAGTTATAAATTCTTTGTCTATACTGTCTGTAGGCAGTTATGTGGTTAGGCTTAAATTCAAACAATGCTTAAATTATACTCCCATATTAAATTAGTGTCATTCCTGTGGAGAACTGTTGAAACTTAACTGCACACAGATTTTGGGAGGTACTGTAAATAAGACTATTGAACACTATGTAGATAAGATCTGTTTCAGATCACAAAGAATTCAGCAATGGTCCACAGGGTATTTAGCATACAAAAAGAGGGGCGATTTTCCCAGTCTCCCTCACCGAGGACATCCGCTGCCGACCGGTCCTTTATTTCAAGTAAGTAAAGGGTCAGTATTTACCTTATTGATATTGCTTGCAGCCATTTCTCAAATATATTTTTCCAGCCTTATGTGATGCTGTTATTTGCTGCCACTATGATTCAGGTGCATGACATTTTCTGGCCTTGTTTGCATCTTGTCTTGTAGAGCCAGAGAGATTTGAACAAATTTTGCAGACACGGCATAACTTACCAGGCCTCTTGATGGTTCTTTAAAATCTCGCACAGGCAGTGTGTAACCGGGCTTTGAGCAGCCGAGGCATGTGCCGGGACCCTGGGTGAGGGACTGGGACCTCCTGACTGCCGAGGAGACGGCCAAGGCGAACCGAGAGGGACTGGCGGGAGAGTAGGGTTTGGGAGCCGCAAAACTCCTCAACTTCTCCAGACTCAGTCCGGGGGGAGGCTGCTTGCTGAGGGCTCCTGCTGGCTTTGAGATTTCAGGGGAGGCTTCTTCTTGAGTCTTCCCCACCTCCTGAGGGCACCTTCCAGACCGCTCCTCCCAACGCACCGCGGGAAGACGAGAGGGTGGAGACGAAGGAGAGAAATTCATCTCGGCAGACTGCTCCCGGGGCAATTCTTTTCCCTGTTGCCCTGGAGCCCCATCTGGGCTGGTGCTCACATTACTCACGGTCACTGAGGTAACGGAATACCCGGGTGTTCGTATGTGTTGCGGCAGGCGGAACGAGGCTGGCTTGGGCTTTGTTGCAGGTGGGATTTTCTTGCCTTTGATCTGCAGTGCTGGACCGACCTTGATGCCTCCATCAAAAGTGAGTGAAGGTTGAACTACAGGAGGAACAAGGTCTGGCTGAATTGAGTCTACGTTGCTATGGCCACCACCGTCGTTGATCGCACTCATGTCATTTTCACAGCTATCGTGGCTTGGTGTAGGGGCACACGACTCCGACAGCTGCTTCTGTCCCGACACCATTTGATGTTTTCCAGCCTCTGGGGGGCTGCTAGCCGATTCCTGCTTCCCTACTGCACTGGGAGCCTCAAGAGTGACCTCCACCTCAAACAGCCTCACCTTCTTGACGGTCTTCTGAGGGACGACGGTGAAGGTGGTGAGCCCCACCTTTGGCGTGTATCCCCGCGGGAACTCATCTGACAGTTTGGGTTTGGGCGTAGTTTCCTTTGCGTAAATGGGAGAGCCCTTTGCGGCAGGTGACCGCAGACACTCGACTGTGGCTGGAGCAGTCCAGTGGTCCGAGAAGCGGAGCTCCTCCGTGGAGGTAGCCATGTCTTTCTTCAACTCGGCTGCTAAAGCTGCTGGCGGCTCAGTAGTAGATAAAAACGCAATCTGGGACTCTTCTTCATGGACGCTGTGTGCATCTATGCTTAGGTCAGCTTTCTCCAGCTGGTCCCAGAAGGTGGTGCTGCCATTAAGCTGGTCAGAAGCACACGCCCCTGAATCCTGGGGCCCGCGTTCCTGGGATGGGGGGGTCGGGGGAGTAGGGCTCTGGGTTCGAGGTTGTTGATCGTTATGCAGTCTAGCCGGACACTGTTCTCCATCTCCATCCGGGATCAGCCCGTTCTCAGAAGAGAGGCTAACCTGAATGTCCCTTTGTTCGGCCAGGCTTGCCTGGGTCTCTGCAGAAATTAAACACCAACAACAGTGCATGACTGAACAGAGCCAGGAAACATTTACTTCATACAAATGAAGAAACAATAATTAGTCAGAATCATGTGGATGCCTTCAAACAGTGTCTGCAGTGAGAGATGTTATGTAAAGAAATAAATGCAGGTTTTTAAAAATGTATTTAGGTATAAAAAATGTGAAATCATCTGAGCTTAGCTTTCTGCAATACTGAAGTGTCCAGACACCTGTGCATCCCATTCGGGGAATATCAGCCTCTTCAGTATTCAGTGTTTGTTCCGTACAATGCTGGCTGGCCCTAGACTCCCCAACCAGTCTGTCAAAAGAGAGTTAAAAGATTTTCCAAAATATGATAATCAAGCTCTTTAAATGTACAGATATAAAGCCATCCATTCCCCTAGACATAAAAAAACACAATCAATCACCATTTGCCATCACATGGAACTAAGATGGGGATTTTCAGCTCAGCTATGGCTAGCCCCCACGTCAAGGGTGCTCATCAGGAGTTCGTACTTGCCATCTGAGGAAAGATCACTAGAATGATCTTCCCCCGTGTGCTCAGACTGCAGGGAGCTCTGCATGTTGCAGTCAGCAGGATCAGAGGCGAGGTCTGCTTTCCCACAATCCACTGAGGCAGGGGGGAGGCCAGATACGGGGCTGGAGCTCAGGATCGGAGGGGAGAGCATCTCGTCCAGCTCGTGGATCTCCTCCAGCGTGCTTTGGGAAATTGTCCTTCCTATGCGTGGAACAGGTGCGGAAAAAAGTGACATTTTAAATATACATTCAGGTATGAAATATAGCAAAACAACGAAATTGTTAGTGAATATAAAAAAATACCACTTTGGGGACTAAGGACAATTCAGATAGTTTGAAAGTATATACAGCTACTGCCGCAAGCTACCTTTCTCCTTTAGCAAGGCTTGTCGCCACAGGCCAAAACACCCACACCATCAGTAGGGGAATGAGTTTTCACATCGGAGAAAGGGACGCACTCCCCGAAGAACATAAACCCATTACATAATCTAGCAGGAAGAGAGGGCACGTCTCAGCCTTCCTACTCAGAATATGCTTACAGGGACATAGTCCTTAAACTGTCAAACGCTGAAAACGATCGTCAATTACACTTACGAATCCCTGGTTAATTTTTTCCCCTGTAGCAACCTGATAGCTACCTTTAACGGACGCCTTAAAAAGAATAAAATAAATAATTAATTAATAAATAAATAAATAAATAAATAAATAAATAAAAAATTTGAGGGGTACTCAGTATAGTAACAGTTGTGTGTCTGCTATGGGCATCCATGTAAGATCTGCGTTTGTCCAGATGTGGCAAAGTATTGGTAGACAGTCAAAAGGACAATGCAATCCTGCAGCCAATCTAGTATAAAAGCGAAGAAAATGGAAAAATATCACAATCAGACAGGCTTTGGGGGTGATCTGAATTCTTTATTAAAACCAAACAAATTTAAAATGCCGTTAAGAGAAATTAAGGCAAGCACACAGTAGTATTAACTGAAAAGCTTAAAACACATTGAGACAAAGAGAGATGCACAAGAAATGAGAAAAAAGCCAATGATTTGATGATTAATATCCTTACAGTACGTGATAAGAAATGAACATTTAGGAGTACGATCACACACGAGCATTTCACAAGACTGGGAGGGGGGGTGGCAAATTATGAGCCACCTTCCAAGGTATTCGGGCATTTCACGGTAATCAACCACCTACCAGATTTTACCTCACCCCCCCCCCTCCCCGGCAACAAAGGCACAGTTACAACCATGAGCCAGCACCTTCTCCTCTAAGGAAAAAGTGAGCGAGAGTATTAATCAAATCCGCTGTGCCCTGTGACACTTCTGTGATGGAACGCTCTGGAAGGTCTCCAAATTAAAGGTCACAATCACTGTGCTCGGATGGATTGAATCCGGCCTCATCCTCTCTCATATCCCTACATGCCTCATCGGGCACAAATGCACAGCAGGAAAAAGTGATTAGCACATTCATCTACATTCTTCAGTGTTTCAGGAAAACTGATTTGCTTCGTTTCCTAACCCAAAAGTCATTTTGGCAAGACTAAACTTGTTTATGGTTCCTGCTTTAACATTTGTGCTACTGGACCCCTGTTGAAGAAAACAAGCAAAATCTAATGTGAACTGTGCTCTGATTTTTATGCAAGGGGAAACCTTCTCCCCCCAATAAATAAATAAAAATCGGTGGCATGGCAACAGTTATTAAACCTTAATGACCAACTCTGTCATTACAGTGTGATGCAAAAGAATGAGATTAGAAACAATTATGGCATTTACCGCCAGTGACTGTGTGATTAGACTGTTAAAACGTGATTTGCAGCAGTCAGGAACAGTTTGGAATTTAACGAGGAAGGACACACAAGGAAAGAGCCACATGGGGAGGGGGAGGGGGAGGGAGTGGGGGAGGGGGAGATGAGAGAACGGCAGCAGAGGATGGTACAGCGAGTGGAGAGGCCCAAGATGGTCGCACATGCCCTTCCTCTGACTTTCAGACTGCGGTTTGGAGGAGAGGAATTGCCAGAAAACATCCTTAAGGGGAAGAAGGGAAAAAAAAATACTGAAAAAAAGCATACTGACTGGGAAGAAGAAGCATAGGACCGACAGCTATTTAATTCGGAAAGCATCTTCATTTTTCCACAACAAAGTCATTCTTTACGAGTCTGCAAATACAACATTGGCCCGGGACACCTGATTAAAGCCTAGATTGATCAGAAGCCTAAGCAGTGGACATCTATCTTACAGGGTCCCTACGGGGTTTGGAGTCTATCCCTTTTGGCGCAGTTCACAAGCCTGGAGCACGCCCAAGATGGGATGCCCACCCTTCACAGAACACAAACATGCACATTACAGGTGGAAACCTATGTAACAGGTGGAGAACATGCCAATGAAGAGCAGAGAAGGGATTCGAACCCATAACCATTTAAGCATGACGCAACAGTGCTAATGAACCACCGTGCAGCCCTCCAGCATATACAGTCCACCAACAAATGAAAGCAAACCTACCAAGATGGACCTAAAAGGGGATATTGTAGGCCAGTCTTTCCAAACCCAGTCCTCTGAGATCACCAGACAGTCCACGTTTTTGCCCCTATCCAGCTCCCGGAGCAAAAGCATGGACGGTGTGAGGGTCCCCGAAGACCGGTTTGGGAAACACGGTCCAACACAAGATAAAAGGGCAGACAGGAAGGTGTACTGTGAAACGTAAAAGTGCACTACTGAGGAAAAATCAAAGGGAGTCATTCAGCCGCTTCATATCTGGCTGATAGCGGCCTGGTGGGACTGCACCAGCCTCTTCCAAAACACCCCTGCAATAATTAGCCAGCAATAAAAGCCAGCTTTAATCTGAATCCACTGCAATTATTACATAACCGCCGTACCATCCGAGAGAGCCCGTCTCCATCGGCTGAAGCCCTGGAAGTAACAGGCAGCCCTTCTGAGGTGCACTGGCACTGAATGAAAGGGGATCAAGGCCAAATGCTGCACTTATACTCCTGCTGCGCTCATTAAATAGGAAATGGCTTTAACAAAAAAAAAGGTACAACCTATAATTTGCTTGTCTGGTCTGTGGTGCGTTTTACGTGAATACATATAAGCGAGAAAGCAGACAAACTAATAACACTTCAGAAGATGTGGAAAAACAGCCTGATACCTCCGTAGGTAGACCTCAGAGTTCACGCTCCATTTTTATGTTTGCTTAACATCGAAACATTACAGAGAAATATGACCAGAACAAAAGCAAATGAGATTACCTTTTATCGACTGGTTCAATTGGAAAAATTTACCGTACTCAGAACAGGGTCTGGGTTAAAAGCCTGGCCAGAAAAAAAGAAAATTCATATTGACCACTAGGGGGCAGAAGAGGCACACTAAAATTTGTCCCTTCAGGGAGAACGGCTTTAGGCAGAAGTTTATGGTCTGTCAGTGTGTAGAAACTTTGGCGGTGATTTCTTGGTTTCCATATACAAACATATATTCACAAGGCTGAAGGATCTGTTTTGTAAAAGCTAAGAATCACATGACAGAGGGGCAACCAATCAGCACGAACCATTTACGCCGTCGTCCTGCTGAGGGGTACCCGGGGTGACCGTGCGGGGGGGCTGTGGCGCCCTCCTCTTGACCCTCTTTGTGGAAGTTTCAGGGGAGCCTGAACAACTCGACCCAGACAGCATCTACACAACAAAAAAGTATTAATTATTAACGATACACATTTTATGCTGATCCTATAAACAGTTAATTTTAAAAAATGACGCTTCAGAACAGATGTAAATGTCTTTTCAAGCACTAAAATAACTTCTAGGACCACAAGAAAATTCAACTAGAGGCATGGCTTCAGGTATATGGTTTATGTAGGTGGATGAAACTCTGTTAGTTGCTATAGCAACAGAGGTGGATAGTTCAGGTCTGGAGAGTAAAAATCCAGACCAAGATTTAGTTTCAACCAATTGCCAGCTGCTCATAAAGAGTCACAGTCACGGGGTACTGAACTGGCTGGCTAAAACAAAATCTTGGTCTGGATTTTTACTTTCTGCACCTGAACTATTTACCTCTGTACAGCACTGATGCAGTGAGGTCACATGTTATTCAGAACAGCTAATTGTACAGGAAGGCTGACTGAAGAGAATTTAAAAACTGATTTTTCCTAGAAGCTCTCGCTGAAAATAAGAGAAAAGAATTTTTAAAAGTAAACATATTAAGGGCCAGTACTGACTAGCGTACATGAATCAAAGTTCTCATCTACACAATCTGATGACGTTAAGGGCCCACTTGAACATTCCTTTCATCCACCATCCATCCATCCATCCCTCCAAGCGCTTAACCAGTACAGGGTCGCAGTTAGCACAGCGCCGATCCCCGACAACAGAGGACACAAGGAACAGAAACCCCATTGATAAGACATCAGTTCATCACTGGGCATGCGCATAGGTCATGTATTCATGTACTTATGGGGACTCTCCATTCATTTCTATGGGCTTAACCCTAATCCCAACGATCACAACCTTAAGGTTAGGGCTGGGTAGGGGTTAAGTAACCTAACAAACTACAGTCTTTTGGCATTTTTAGCTTTTTGATTTGCACTCAGATTTTTACATAAAATTTAGGTGATCCTTGTGGGGACCAAAAAAAGTTCCCACAAGGTAGGTAAGTGACAGGTTTTTTAATCACATTGTGGGGAAATCTAGATGTAAAATGTAAAGATTACAAAAACGGGACCGTCTGTGCGCATGTGCACACACACGAACACACTCTAAATGCACATATCTGGAGGAGGAGATAAAACCAGGATTTTCAGGGTAAACTCACACATCAAAGGGACAACCTGCAATCCTCAGACCAAAGCAGGCATGGGATTCGAATCCCAACCCTGGAGCTGTGAGGCGACAGTGCCACCTTCCCATAATTCCCCTGGTCGCAGGGAGCGAATCAGCCAATGACGGCTCGGAGACGGTTACCTGGGAACCGTCAGACAGGGCCTCTACTCGGTGACCATCGAGGCCAGACGGGACGCTCTGTGACATCATCATGGGCGGCAGTGGGGCCCGCCTCTTCTTCGGCACGTCGGCGGGCATGGTGCTGGTGCTGTAAGCTGGGCCGCTGCTGCTCGTCACGGTGGAGGACTGCTTGGTCACTACGGGGGAGGCCGGCGCACTGGCTGCGGCGGTCTTTAAATGACAGGAAGTGGAAGACGCTCAACGCGTCCCCTCAGCGCCCTGAGCACAAACGGAAGCCCGCGGAGCGGTCCTGTCACACATACCCGTTCAAGCCTCTTCTTGCTTCTTCTAAACATTCTGAACAGTCCTTTGTTTTCCGTCTCTTTTGCCATGTTACCTTTGCCTTGTGGACTATAATTTCTTTCTAAAAATGTGAGGAAATGCTCAGTCAGGATTGGCAATAGACCGAGAAAAGACACACTGAGTCTATCATGCACACATTTGTATGACTGGGGTATATATCGCTACTATTGTCCGTCTGGCCTTTTCAGGCAAACAAAAAGTAGTAATTACCTTGAAGGATTAGAGAGCGTTCAAAGTCTTTACTTGCATCGTTACCTGTTAACATATCAAAAGCAAATCAGTTTTGGTCAAAAACATTACATTTGCTACCCACAATGTACTTTAATATGTAGTGTTGACTAGCAGCTACAATAGCCACAACAATAACAGCAGCAATATCAAAGTGCACTGTGGAAAAACACTGAGCTGTCAAGCTAATTTATATCACAATCCTGCCTGGTAGAATCACACCAGCTATTGTCTGCAGTCCCAGTGTTTCTCAAACCGGTCATTGGGGACCCCCAGACAGTCCAGGCAGGGAGCAAAAACGTGGAATGCCTGGGGGTCCCCGAGGACCAGGTTAAGAAGCACTGCCATAGACCATTCTAATGCTTCCAAAATACTAATAATTAACCCCCCAATATCAATGGCTTTATCCATCGAATATGTGTCTATGTATATATATAAAATTCATACACTATTTCAGTGGGAAGGGGTAGGCAGATAAATATATACATAAATCAACTCATGCTGGGAAATCAACATGGTGTGCCAAATAAATTACAGGTACAGCTGGTCATTTACCGTAGCCAGTAAACTGGGATTCTGTGCCTGGGATTACAGGGTGCAAAGAACAGTAGAGACCATGTGCTGCTTATTATCAACTTGTAAAAGAGAGAGAGAGCAGAGTGAAGCTCATCTATCTAATATTAGGATTAGGAAGGAGACACTGCGGTAAGAGATACGACGCTTGATTGCGACCGAATCATACGGCAGCATTTGACAGATCTGTACTCATTTAAGAATTTTAAATTAAAAAACACGGAACTTGAGGACAGAGGAGACTAAAGCAGTGGGAATTTAATCAGTTCCAGGCTATAATGTCCGGGAACATTTTTTAAATTGTAGGACTCATTCTACTCAAAGACAAAGCCTGTACTGTACTCCCATACACTATATACATGAATTATGCACTATACAGTTTCCAGAGGAGTATTTATTCATAGATTTCTACCCACTTTCACAGAAGAATAGAGATAATACACAGACTGACAACTTAACACTAAACTGCAAAACACTACACTACAATTAAATAGGGATCCTATTTAGTTCCTATTATCAGACTACTATCTGTGAATGATTAAATCAGTCTAATTTGCATCATTCTTTAAATTAACAATGCATTAAATCCTGCTGTCAGCCAGAAAGCCATATATAAGCTATGACTGTTTGAAACTGAATCCAAGAGGAATCCAAGCTATTTCAGTTGGATGGGTGAATGTAATGAACTAGCTGGGGCAGTTTGAGTATCAATGGCTCATCGAACATCTCATTTGAAAACTATATAACCCATATACACACCAACTGTATGTATGAGAACCTTTGACAACCGGAGACAAATTCCCTATGTGTGAACATACTTGGCCAATCAAACGGATTCTGAATCACATCATATCAAAATGCATCTATATGCGTCCATCCATCCATCTTCCCAATACTTGTCCAGTATGAGGTCAGGGTTAATCTGGAGTACAGAAGGTACAGACACAGGGAGAGCATGCAAAGTCCACTGCTCTGGAGGTAAGACTCTGCAGTGTGCCATCCCTGGTAAAGGGAGCATAATTTAATCCTTTAACTGGATGAGAACAAACCAACGCAAACAGAATCCAGCCAAAGCTCCATGAAGCTCAAACATGGATTAAGGCAGGGCTATTCAAATCACGGTCCTCAAGGTCCGAGCACTGCTGATTTTCTAGCCTTCCTTTATCTGTGAGTAAGGTGGGAAGCCTCTAGCCAAGCAGAATCAGCAATTATTAAACTAACTGGGAGAAGAGAAAACAAGGCCTGGATTTGGAAAGGAGATCCAGATTTGAAGAGCTCTGGACTGAAGAAAGCAAATAAAATCTGCATCACCAGAACCAAAGTTAATCGGCCTCATGTGCCAGGTCTTTATAGTCAACAGTGAACTAGAATGTTTAAGGGAACAGATGAATGAGTGGCTTGCACCTTTCAACTCCTTGGCGTACACCTCCCTCAGGCCGAAGTCGTTGAGGGATTTGCTCAAGTCCAGGGACTCCGCCGACAGCACGTCCCTCAACAGAACCGTAGCCTGGCACTCAAATTCACACTTCTCACAAATGGCCGGTAGGAGCTCCTTTAAGGGGATTTGAGGGCTCACCCTCAGAATGGTCTTCTGTGCCCTCTTGTAGTTTATTATCAGCCGAACCGTAGCCTGCATTGGGGGAAGTGGGGGGTGGTTACAATGTGAAGCTTCCTTTATTGATTCTACGAGAGCATTAAAAATGCTGCACCTGTAGACATTAACGGCTGTTTTGGAGCAGATCTCAAGCTGGCAGGAGATAAAGTATTGAGTAACTGGGGGGATTAGGGTGGAGGGCATGTGCTTCTTCCCAAAGAATGCAACAAAGGACAAAGGAGCTATAGTGTTTGCTGGTCTCCACTGTGGGCTAACTTATTCTGAAACCGGTGTACAGATTTATAATTGTACAAAAGAAACAATTCCACAAATTAGGCGAGCTCCTTTAAGCATTCTACACTAATTTAAAAATAATATTCTAACAATACCGCTACTTGGGACATATGAGACGGGACCAAAATGTGCTTTTAAGGTTTAAGATTTGAGGCTTGTGACAGCCCTACTTAACCTCTGGGATCTGAGGGCCCATCGCCTTATTCTTATCAGCTCCTTTGGGCTTCAGCAAGATCTTTTCAGCCTCCAGGGCTCCTATGAGAGCGTTGGGCTTGAACTTGATGCGATTTTGGTTGGTGGAGATCAGCTCGACGGTGTGGCTAGAGGGATTCAGACGGTACTTGGCACAAAGCATGACCAAGAGGTCCATCATGGGCTTGCTGGAAAAGGAACAAACTCCAGTTAGAAAAACTCATGAAAAAAAACTACGATAACCATTACTTACTATGGATTAGGAGAAAAGTTGGCCGGAGGGTTTCTTTGAAGAGAAGTTCACTCAATGGCACTCATCCAATCAAGTCATGGACATAAACCCAAGAGACAAACAGCAGGAGAGAACAGATGCAATACTTACTCATACAGGACCAATAAGTGACCAGAGACGTCTGGCAACACAAACTTAAGCAAAGTAAGCAGCCAATATGAAAACAATAATGAAATAATAATAGGGTGTATCCACAAGATTGGGAGGAAAGGATGGCCAAGGAGCCAAACAGTAGTTATGAAAGTGGTCGTACCTAAGATTTAGACTCAATTCATTTGAAAGTTATTGGAGTTATTGTTTTTTATATAATTATGAAATATCATTCATAGCTTACAGCTATTAAAACAAAACAAACCAAAAGCATGCAAAGAATGCAAATAATGCAATAAGCCAAAAGTAACGCAATTTTCTCTTTATATTTTTTACAATTTTATAATCAGCGTGTCTGGTATCATGGAAAATAAACCCTAAATTTGCATGAAAAACAATTTCAGCAAAGGACTCTGTACAGCATTTTGGGTCTGACAACAGACACCTGCTTGGAAGAGGGTCCCAAAATACCCAATGACTCCAACACTGATGGGTCCAACTTATGCATCAGAGGGTGTATGATTAACTGTACAGGATTTCGGAACCGTGATGTCCAATTTTATGCTCCTGCAGTTCTTGAAAAATGTTCAGAGTTCATGAGTGATAGAATTCAGAACTAAAGCCTTGTATATTAAACCTAATTTCAATTATACCAAAGAAAGCCAAGGACAGTAACACCCTTTGTTAAAATGTTTACCATCAGGTCTGTTACTGGAGGGTTTAGGGAATCATTGTAATAAACCTTTAATGTCATCTTTGAGCGCAATAGCAGCTATATTGAAGCCAGTGGTGAAAGGTTTACTGTATGTGTTTGTGTGTGTCTGTCTGTGTGTTTGTTGGGGGGGTGGGGGGAGACTAATATATCACCATCATGGATCAGCTCTCTGCTGCTTACAGTTCAATCCTTCAAGGTATTCATCAACTATTTTACTACTATTTTTTGACCAAGGAAAAATAAACAAAACGCCTATCTACACGAAATTAGGAAAGACAGCAAACTGCTGAAAGCATCAAGGAAACAAAGGCACATTGTTAATTGATTTCACTAGGCTCACCTGCCATGTACCACAGCGGTCCTCTCAACACCTCCTGGAAGGACCACAGTCAGGGTCAAGTCCCTGTCAGTCATGTTCTCCTTCTGCTCCATGGTGACTGGCGGAAGCCCCGGGAGTCGCTGAGGAGCCCTTGGGCTTCCTGAAGTCTGTGCACTGGCCGGGGGAGTCGGAGCTCTGCTCTTGGTGGATCTCCGGAGGGAGGGGCTAAAAATGGGAGGGGCTTAAGTCAGTGTTCCCATCGACCCTTTTCACACAGAAGGAACACAAGGAGTGTGCGACGGCAGCTAAAGCGCACGCTACAGGTTCTCTGTTCATTTAACGCAGGTCTCCTTTGATCCTGAATTGGTACCATGGCAACAGATTTGTCCACACGAGTGATGAAAGTTCAAGACATGAATACACTCCCAGCAACTGTATGTTTCAGGGGCTGAAAACTAGTAGCAAATTTAGGGTACTTTGTACTACTTTAGCCAGCCTGGGTGACAGCCAGCACAAGGCTATATCTGTTTTATGACATACCTTGGGTCACCATGGTAACAAACTTGACCACAATTCATTTGTGAGCCACAGGTGAAACAAAACGGCCAAGGGAATATCTTGTTCTGTAGCCGGTTTACAGCACCATGTTATTACCCATAAAATAAGGAGTCAACTCTCCCTGACTAGGATTTTATCATCTACACAAGAATGGGTGAAATGTGCAAAGTTCTGGCCTGCTCACTATCCCTGCTACACTGATTATTATTGTGGAAGAGGTGCATAAAATTAGACAGTAATCTAAAATTTATTTTCACCAGAAGTAAAGTTAAGTGTCAAATAAACCAGTGTGATCAAAAACACACATTTCTTGTCATATATTTGCAAAGTCTACAAGAGAAATGATTCTTACTACTAAATCATTTTAATGTTAATTCCTAAAAAACAGATTAAGGCAGGGATTTTGCCCATTATCCTATTTACATTACTATGGAGATTTATAAGAAATCATAGATTGGCAGGTCAAGTGTGAATGTCAAACGAAACTGCAGCCTTGCAGCGAAACTGTTTGAAATAATGTTATCTGGAATTTCTGGTACCATGGAAAGGACTTAGGTTAAACAAAGCCTTACACAAAATTTCAACAAAATTCCATCCAGCGACACACATTACGAGAGCCTGAAACTACTTTTCAGCAAGACACAGTGTGCTTGAGGGGGAACAGATGCATTTGCTCTGCTGGGGGAAAAGATCGGCAAACAAATGTGACATACTACTGTCCTGGAGGACTGAAGATAACAGCAGCCTGCGGATCATTTCTGCTCCAGCGGATCTGACCGTTCACAGAATGGCCCTATTGACCTATCCAGCTGTACCAGAGTGCAAATGCCATTTTACACAAGTCACTCTAGGTTCAACCCCCGCCCCTTAAATATTTCCCACAATCATCACAATACTCCTGGGACATGCTGAATTTCTGGGTTGATATTTCAGATGCTAGGTCATTCTTTTTATGCTAGCCAGATGGAAGTTATAGAAAACAATCCACTCTACCAGGAAACTACTAGTACTGTTATGATACTGTTAGCATTATAATAAATAATACTGGTACTAGTACTATATAACAGTCAAGAGAGAAAATAGAATTCATCAGTATTTTCTATGGAAAGGTGGATATGGGAATTCATATAAAGGGGAAACCAATCCTACAAGCACAAGTCTCAGAAAAATATCACAATATCACACTGTTCCAAACATAGGCCTAAATCTCTGCTCTGATTACTTTTCAGTGCTGGAGATACAGTACATTTTTTTCTATTTTGCTGATAGATGGAACAGAATCATAAGACAACATTAAAAGATTTTATAATCCAAACATTCCCAGAGCAGGCTCAAAACAGGAGACCCTGCCAGGAGAGACTTAGGACTTTAATCTGCACATTGTGTTCAACTTGATTTTGTGATCCAAAGTAAATATCTGCATGTTTATCAGACAGGTTAAACTGTCACAGCCTCCAGAAGGGGGTGCAAATGCATCCTGTTGATTAGCAAATACAATTTGTCACTACATTCCAAATACATCCTAAATCCACCTTTGAGACCAGTTCAAGAACAAAGTTACTTTTAGGAGCATGGCAGAAAAACATCCGCTCAGAGCAGCTGTTACAGATATGCAGTTCTGGAGGGAGGCTTTGCTCTAATATCTTTTGAAGAAAATGCTAGTAGTTCACAGTGGTGCAAAAAAATGCATTTATACATTTGTACCCTTGATGCGAAGGTTAAATGCTTCTCCACTCAAACATGCAGACTCTATGTTCACAAAATACAAAACTTCACAACATAGTTTATCTAAATTGGTCGTGAATTATTTCATGGTGTACGTTTAATTTCCTTAGCAAAATGTTCCCAGAGATCAGGAGACATTCACCCAAATAAATACTACACAATACCTAAAGCATAGGAAGTATACAGAGTACATAACTTTCAAAACTCACCTACATCTTTAAAAATAAAAATAATAAATAACCAGGGAAGTTCTCCAACTTAGGCTTGTATCTGCTTGTCACATAAACAGTAGTATTATTATAGTATAAAGTGCCATTTTGTGATATCTAGGTTTAAACTTTTGATTAGGCCTTCAAAATATATCCAAAATCTGTATCACATGAACATGGGATCTGTCCCACTCCAAACAAGACTAAAATACTACAATGTTATACAGTTATTCAAGGTTTAAGACATAAACCCCAGACATGCCACATGACTATTGTGGTTTCAGATTAGTAATTTTTTGAAAGCTTCTCAGAGGGAGAGCAGCCTTTATCTACCTCTACAAAAAAAAACCACACAAACACAAGGTACATGCGGTTCTCCATGTGTGAATTTGTCCAGTTTTCAAGGTTAATCTCCTCCATTTGTTAATACAAATACAGAAGTTTAGTCTCTTCCCCCTACTTTTAAAGATTAGACATAGTTCTACAATAGATTTAAAGTTCATGTCAAAAAGCATACATTCTCCATTTATCACACCACGGACTCTCAATATTGTACACACGTTTCTTGTGTTTCGCTGTGATTTAATGTATTTTCGCTGACCACCTGCTATGCATAAAGCATATCTAACGAACCAAACTACACATGCATGCTTGGCTACCTAAGGGATGTCATGTCTATCTTGAGAAACAAAAGAGCTGGGATGAAGACGATACTTCTCTGGAACTGACTTCAAATTATGGGTACTTACAGTTATGAACACTTACAGTTATGGACACTTACAGTTATGAACACTTACAGTTATGGACACTTACAGTTATGGACACTTACAGTTATGGACACTTACAGTTATGGACACTTGCCAGCACACCAGCTCCAGCAACATCCAAGCAATGAAAAGACAGACAAAAAGCAAAACAGATGTACAGTTAATTATATCACTGCATCTAGTATTTCAGGTGACAGCAGTGTTTGTAGTGGGCTGATACTCAAATTAAGTTAAGTTAATTGCTAAAGGTGGATTAACAGTGGCTTCCCTCAATATACAGTACCAAACAGTATTTATTATAACCCCTTCAGGACCAGCTGTTATTGCTGAACTCACAGCTTCTGCCTCAGTACCTTAACATGACTACTAATCTGTTTTTAAATGCTTATAGTTTCACCAAATGCTGTGCTAGTCAGTTGGGAATACACGGCCAAATGTCACCCTAGTCTGTGTTCCATACTGAGGACACCACTTGAAAAATCAGATTTAGGGCTACTACAGTCTTTGAGAAAGATGCACACATTAATTTAGTCTAAGGCAATTATATACATATAAACACATTATTTAAATTATTCAGTTTCCATCTCTAAAGAAAATAAAAATCTGACCCAGCTAAGATTAAACATGCCAGCTGGACTGTTAAACATTTATAATAAATGGCAAATGCTCTAGGCCAGAAACAGACAAATCATTTCAGCAGGGTGAGTACAGGTCAATTTTACGGCATGGAAATAGTTTTTTATTCAGTTTTGGAGAAGACTGGAACTGATTTAACACAACAGATCAGATCAATCACCCAAAAAAACTGCAGAAAGCGACCGGCATTATCATTGCGTATTAGTCACAACATCCAGTAAGTGGACACATCTGTAGTGGATTTAAAAGGCGAATGCCGAAACACATTCTTTACATGGATGAAATTCCAGCACCAGACACGTGGAAGAACCCCCCCCCCCCCCCCTAGTGTCAGCACACCATGCAATTCGTTATACACAAAACAACCCTATATTTAAAAAATAGCAGAAGTATTGCTTTAGAGACACCCTGCCTTTCACAATCCACGTAAAATCATTTTCAATTAAGTTTCAGTAGATTCTCCATATGCTCGGTTCGTGCAGTTCCCCCGTCTTCATGGGTCTTCAGGTGCAACGTCATGGAGGGATCATCAAACATGAGAGCAACACTTCAGAGACGAATAAAATCAATACAACGAAAAAGGAAATACCACTATTAAAAGGAATATACACCAGTAATGATTACCAAATTTACATCTACCTGCACAATTTTTAGCAGCATACGGTCATTTTAAGAATCATTAGTTCGCTCGTTTCCTTCTTGGACAAAAACTCCCGCAGTAAATGCCAACGGGTAATTACGTCCCTAGACTGCTTAAGTAGCTTAATGTTTTGGCAATTTTTTTATTCTCCCCCTTTACTGAATTGAGAGAAAAATGCCACCAGGAAGTGCCGTTTTAAAGAATTACCCTGTATACGTATAACGTATGATTGGAAGTAATTTTCTCCAGACCAGTTCACGCCCTGCTATTTGATATAGTATTCTAATAAAAGCAGATTACACGAAATCCAGGCTATATTATAATCATCTACGTGCATATAACGATGTAGTCATACCGCTTTTCGTCGAAATCAGCAATAAGAAACTCCTTTCAGTAGCATTAATTTATGGCCGGCGGGGGGAAAGGTGGTCTCAAAGTCCCAAAACTATGCAAAATGGGATTCTCATTAACATCCAGTGTATGTCAGGCTAATACTGCCACGACAGCAAAGGGCTGTTTATTTTTGTTCAACAACGTGTTAAATCACGCATTTAACGAATTTATTAGCATACCGTGTGTCCATTAGAGTAATATTAGCTTATACATTTGTTAGCCATAGTACTACCTGTTACACAATATTAAATCCAGCTTTTAAAATATATAGCAGAATACTTTTTTTTAAAGTTTAAAATACATTGTTCACATTGCCGTGTATACCATTTTAAATTAAAGCATTAAGCTAGCTTTCAGGCAATCACATTCAGGCCTCATCCTTGTTTTAAGGCAGGGGTGGCCGATCATATCCAGAAAGGGCTGGTGCATATGCTGGATTTTGCTGCAACTCCCTAATTAGATTAATTAGAGGACTGAGTGGCTGAAGAGTCCTCAGACCTGGGTTCGAACAGCTGACCTAAAGGTTATCCAAAAAATCTTCATACACACCAGCCCTTTGTGGATAAGACTGCCCACCCCTGTTTTAATGGATCACTGACACCGAGTGCTTGAAATGTGGAAAAAAACAAGTAGTCACTACTCACTTTATTATTCACTAGCGCTGGCCCATTTCAAACACTAGATGCAGATTTAACTGGGCAGCTCTGCTCATCCCATGTGGTCTGGCTTGGTTTCCGAAAACCGTAGAAAAGGCTGGCAGCTTGCACGGTGCGGATAAAAAGTGATAAATCTATCTGCCGATGCAATAAATATATGACAAGCCTTAAAACAGACTGAATGGAGGCTTACATAAACTCCGCATTGTTAACAGGTGTACCAAGTACAGGTGCGACTGGCTGAATGGCATATCACTATCTCAGAAACATTCACCAGCTCTTAAGGGTTTGCTTCCTGCTTTTAAGGGCTATAGATCCGTATCATTTAGTACCTGGCGATGCGAGACACTGGGTGCTTCCAAGTTGTTGGAAGCCATACAGTAACTGATGCAGAGTAGGATAAAGCTATCGCTTCAGAAAAAAAAGCCATAGAAAATGCCACAGTAAAAAAAAAAATGTTCTGGCATTTGTATCTGATGCGTATCCAGGATAATGATACAAAGAAGCTGATTTGTCCTGAGGTATCTTACTTTAGCAGTTTAGCAACAGAGAATGAAAGAGGGAAGAGTACCACTTTTTTGAGGTACTCAGGACTAGATCTTAGTATTTTTTTGCTATTAGCCACCTAGCTAGTTCAAGATTTCCTGCGTGAGAGTCTGAAAGCATGTGTCACTCCAGATGCGTGAGAGCTGGCAATCCCACTGCTGTTCAGCTTTTTGTAGTTGACCTTCATCTATGTTATTGGCCTCAGGAGAGTGAGCAAGCTTAATTTCCAGCACTGCCGGTATTCTTTGTCTGAGGCAAAAAAAAAAAAACTGTGCCAGGAAGATTTGCTAATCAAATCACGGTCCTCGAGGTCTGAACCCTGCTGATTTTCCAGCCTTCTTTCACCTGTAAGACAGGTGTGAAGCTTCCGGCCAATCAGAATCAGTAATTATTAAACTAACTACCCAGAAGAATTGAAAACAAGGCCCGGATTTGGAACTGAGGTCCAGATTGGAAGAGCCCTGCTGTAAATAATATATACTCCTCCATGTTTGGGAGGTTTGAGTCTTGCCCTGACTCCATACGCATGCGTTTAGTTTGCATATTCTCCTCATAGGTGTTTCAGGCATCTCGAAATAGTCCGTATAGTGTTAATGTGCCGGTTCCTTGCAATGCACTGGCATTCCACTCAGTGTTGTCCTGCCGTGATCCCGATGTATGCCCCCTCCTCCTTGTACTGCAAAAGCAGCCGAAAGATGGACAGATGCATAGTTGCAATATTATTTCTAGTAAGTGAAGAGACAACAGATTATTCTTGTTAACACTGCAGTGTCTCCCTAACAGATCCAGTGCATCATCGCGACCAATGTGAATTGGGCTTCATCAACACTGGGCAAGCGCTGTCAGAACTGCTCTGGCTGTAATCCAGAGTCACATAACTTTGAACAGAGAATGCAAACTGGACATCAGAGAGCAGCACAGCAGGGATAATGAAGACAAAAGGGCTCCAGAACAATGGAGGCATAGAAAATGAGCCCAATCGGGTTTATAAGACATAGGGTCTGTTTCCTGTCTCCAAAGAGGCAGCTGTCACTGACTGCAGCCAAATGTTCTCTAGGAAATGAGGGTCTACTGCTGGCTGGTCTAATACATCCACTAATTTATTTTAAACAACTGTTTATCTAATCAGGGACACTGGGAACTGAAGCACAGGTCAGCACAGGGCATAATGCAGATAGCTGAGGGTAGAAAGGTTGGTACCTTCTATACTAAGTGAAGACACAACAATCATCATGATTTTAAAGATCCTTCTATCTTAATACCAATACTAATTTTCATAACATGGGGGCAGTGTGTGGCTCAGTGGGCTAAGCCTCTGTTTCTATGATTAGAAGGTTGGTGGTCTGACTCCAGCCTCAGCACATCTGCAGGTCCTTGAGCAAGGCCCTTAACCTCCAGCTCCCAGAGCTCTGCTATGGGTGGCTGCCCTTCGCAGCCAATTTGCTGTCACCTGCAGAGAGCAAGTTGGGGGAGGCATAAAGAGAATTTCCCCACAGGGATCAATAAAGTATCAATTGTTATTATTACTATTATCGTTAGAATTGCAAGTCTTTTGACTGTGGGCTGATGTTTCATGAAAATGCTGCTGTTCTACAGGACAATGCCTGGATCGCTGTCATTTAGTTTAAATGCAACTTGTTACATAATTTCAAAAGTGAAGAGCATTCGGATTGTGATTTTCGTCTGGATTTTTATTCATTTTCTAACCAGTGAGCCAGAGTTATGTGAGAAACCCATTCTGATGGCATATTCTCTAATATTTCTGGAGTGGGCCAGCACACTTAAGGAACAAGTACAGAGATCAGTGGCCAAAGGAACATCAAGCAGAAAAACAGTGGCTGGATCAGAACCCGTTTTATATGTAGCCAGAATTTTAACACACTTGTGCTGTATCTCTCGCTACCAAGTACTCCAAACAGTATCTAGGGACCATCCACACGGACCTCGGTTAAGTCCGTTCACACTGTGATTACCAATTTTCCCCACATAGTGAACATACTGGAGTTCTGTGCAGACAGGAAGAGGCAAGTTCCCTGTTAGGAAGGTAATAAATCTCAGGGATGGGGACACCCCTAGCCCCTCCCACCAATATCTCTATCGTGAGATGAAGCACAGCAACAGCCAACAATGGACAAAGCCTATGATAGTGTCAGTCATGCAGCTTTCATGTCAGGGAGGAACTTACCAAGCAAAGTGGTATCCTTAAGATCTTTCCAGTAAGGGACCTGCACACTCTTTATGGAAATGGGGACACAGCTTTCATTGACAGGTATTTTTTTTTTGTTGGACCAGACACATCTGACTGGTTCTACCACAAATGCTCCCGCTAACTGTAACTGGAGCAGTCAGATCTTGAACTTCACACAAGTAGTTCTCCCCAAGCGAGCTTAATGGGCCGAATGGCCTCCTCTCATTTGCAAATTTCTTATGTTCTTATGTTCTACTGTTAGGGTTTGTAGGGAACTACCGGTCCTGGCAGTGTCACCCAGTTCCTTACCATTTAGCTCTTCATCTTAGCCTTTAAACTTTAAAATATGCCCCATTTAGGAATATCACATTCAATCGCTCTTAGTTTCGTTGGGCGCATTTTGTGATTTTTATTAGCAAATGCTATGCTATCAAAGAGAAAGATGCCGGCCTAGGGGTGAGCTCTGCCTTTAAATTTAGGCGTCAGTATCCATATTTAAACTGCTTAAGTTTGTTCAATGGTTATAATGGAGCAACTGAGCTGGGAAGAGGTATGGAGAAAGATGGCAGGCTAAGTTAGGATCCGGATGATAGCACCATATACCTTATAACTTCTGCAGGATAGGTAATTCGGCAAAATAAGCATGTGATCTACCCCTTAACAGCTCAACTCAGAACATTATGACTTGGTCTTGGTGAATGTACTTAGATATCTACAGCTGTCATGCTAGATAATCTAGCAACAAAAGTGTTCTTGCAATACAAGGCTAACTTTAGCCAGCAGCCGTGATGCCATCGCTTATAAACAACATCAGGAACACTAGGCATGTGTGGTGGTTAAAACGTTCCAGTTTATGTCCCTGGCCTTGTTAAAGTACCCATACCCCAAGAAATCATACAGCTGCATAAGTGAGCAAAATTTACAAGAAGGAAAGACGTCAGCGCATAAATGTGAAGGTACCATGAAGCGGTGGTGGCCAGACTGTAAGCATGACAGTCATCCGGCCCGGTCTGCCAACAACCAAAACAGCGTTTGAGAAGTTCTACAGAAGGGAGGGAGGAACCTTAGCAAACACTGGGAAAAGTTCCACTTAACTGCGTCTTGCCTGTGTCAGCTAATCCCGCTAAAAGCAGCGGTAAAAAGGATAATCGCTTCCTCTGAGCCCATCAGGTAAACATGGTGACGTCAGCAGCTTTTAGGTGGAGCACATGCAAGGTATGTCCCTCATAGGTGAAGCATTACGTGTGACTGGGTGGAGCAGATTCCCTTTATCTATTGCATGAGAGAATGCGCAAGGTACATGGCAGGGACACCCTGGATTGGATGTGAGTTCATTACAGGGTACAGATTACAATGTATCATCAGAATATGTAAAGATAGGTAGTAGATCATTTTTCTTAGACTGCTTATGCCTCATCTTTTAGCCGTTTTCCCTTTTCTTTCCTGTTTAGTTGCATTTTACTTTTTTGTATTGTATTATTTTGGTTATCTTAGCTATTTTGTGTTAGTCCTGATTGCATGAATATCCACCTTAAATAGCTCTACCGCTTATCACTGTGCTGAAGATCAAACATATTATCGACCCCGTAACTACGCGATGTGGCAAGCTGGAGCTGCCAAGATTTTGCTACTGAAGAGAAGGGAATCGCCTGAGTTCACCAAGAGTTCACTGCTGAGTGTTTAAAAGAAAACCAAGTAGAGATGGTCGTGCCACAATTATGTTCAGCCTGAGGGACCAAACAGTAAAAGAGATGACTGGCAACCTAAACACCCAGGGATGTGGATCAAGGGAGAAAACAATGATGGCGAATGGTTGAGGGACCGATGATGTTTAAGTGACAAGATATTGTTAAACGATAAGGAAATGTATAAAAATTAGTGCAAAAGAGTATTAGACTGTGCAACCTTATTGTTGCAATAAAGACTGAATCTGGATCTATACAAGCGGCTTCTGACTCCTGATTTGCCAGAAATCCAGTAAATGCTTCATCGCACACATTTATCATCAAACTTGGTATGGATCTTGTACCAGACACAAAGAAGACATTACAGACACTTGATTAAAAGGCTGCCTGCAGTCCTGAGTTTAAGTTCACATCCGTCTGAAGTGAACAATGAGGAACGGGAGAACATCTCAATTCACAAACATCCTTCTAGCATGGTGCCTCCACAATAACATCAGTCCACACCCTTCTGAAAGGCGTAAGATTTTCCGGAATGATCAGAGCCTGGAAGTTATGCAGACCCCTCGCTGCTTATTTACCAGCTTATTTTTAGACAGGTACCAGACAGGGAAGCTTGGCATGACATTGCCCAATTCTCCTTTGTTGTTTTGTTTCTTGGTTTGGGTTTTATATCAAGGCCATAATGCCCTGAATATTTTTGGCTGAATGCAGGAAGTCACATCCATAACAATAACGTGAGTCATGGAAGCTTCCTAACCATACAATGAGAACAAACGGCTTCCAGATCAAAAGAGAGGTCTTCCGGCATCTCCTGGAACCCACTGTTTTTGTAAAAACGGAGCTAAGAAACTTTATGTTTTGAGGTCCGGCTTGTCTGTGTTGTTACTTCAGCAAAGTCACCAAAGAAGAACACAAACAGATCAGAACTTTAGTATTTAGTATCCAGCCAATCACTGGAGGTGAGTCATATCAGGTGATAAAATGGCAGCTTGTGATTGGATGTTGCCGGAACAGGGTTTCGGGTTTCATCTGTGGGGAGGGGGGGTACTGGGGGGCTAATCCCAGCGGGTAGGCATAATACTGAGCCAGAGCCACAGAATTTGGTGAGAAAGGTCACTCACAGTAAACAGAAGTTGTTTGGGGAGGGTCTGGAAGGGTCACTACTCCAGGAGTTATGCTGGATGGGAAGAAATTCTGGGAAAACAGAGGGTGCACGGCCGCCGACTGTGTGAGAATCGCCTGCTTCCTGTCCACTTACAGAAGGGTAACATAACAAATACTCCCACGCGGCAAATGGCCCACCTGTACGTGGGCAACCAGTTATCCAAATAATCAAAAGCATCAAGCCTTCAATCAGGAAAAATCTCTAAGATACAATCGGTTCAAACAAGTAATAGTGCATTCAGGACAGTAGTCAGGATTTTTAAAATAGAGAGGTCGAAAGTGTGAGTCCTTCCTAGGTATACTCCATAATCGACTGCGGTTATTGGGGTTGCGGAAAAAATACTGTTGTCTTGGTAAGTACGGCCCTGAGTGCAGTAAAACACAGTCACTGGATATTAAGCTACAAGAGACAGCCATCATAAGTAACCAAAAAGAGGATTATTAGCTTCCACAGAGAGTCCTCAATAAGTCTGAGATAAATTTCACCCTAGGCCAAGCAACAGCCATGCTCTTTCCTGACACTCTTATCGCAAATTCCCATTCTCAGTGACCCAAGAGCCGTGAACTAGGAAAACTTCTCAAAATTGCTTAAAGAGTGCGTGCATGGTTTGACATGTCGGTATCCCAATATCAGCGGGGCCCAACACAGAATACCATCACAAGACATGGAATTACTTCTTCTTGAGATGCTTCTGTGTCTGTGTGGTGACAACATGGAGACCCACACATTTAATAGCAGAAGAGAAAGGGGGGGCAGGTTGTAATAAATGACCCAATCAGTTCTTGCGAGACAATGGCGCCTTGTCTGTGTTGAGCTGTTTCGCGGAGTAATGCTGGCTGGCATTTTACCCCCCGTTTCCGCCGCCCATCACGTGTAGAGATCTGCAAAAGGTCCAGTTTTGGTCAAAGGGTCCATGGTCTACTGAGGAGCCCCATGGCGATCTCAGAGGTTGACGTTTTTCTTCAAACGTGAAGTGAAAGTCGACACGTGTGTCTCCTGCTGCTGCTTCTCATCCGAACCCATAGGGGACCCCCTTCATTGGTGATGCATGGCCAGAATGATGCACCCCCTCTTGATTTGCGCTAGGGCAGCTTGTGTGACTTTAAGCCTCCCTGTCTATGGTACACATTGCACAGTTATCTGTTTAAAATTACTTCCTGAGGCCATTAACACATAACATGCATATCTGTGAATGGCTTTTTTAATGATAAAGCATAAATAGAGTTGTTATCTCCTAATTAAGAGATATTTCAACGTACGATGACATAAAAGCTGAATGGGTACCAGAGTAGCCCCCATGTTTTAAGGCCTAGCTGGTCCACTCCCACGCCTAGTATAGCGTATGCAGAGTTTGCATGTTCCTGCCTGTGTCGGATTTCTTCCGCTGACCTGAAATTGCCCCCAGAGTGCACTGAGATGGAGCTGCATCCCCTCTCCGACGTCCCCCGCCTTACGCTCTGTGTTTCCTGGGATAGGCTCCAGATTCGCTGCCTCCCTGTGCTGGATGCACGGTTATGAAATATAGATGGATTACTATTGTTTTGATTTACCCAAAGATCACATTATTAATGGGACCGCAAAAATGGAACACATACAGCATTTAATGTAAAGGGAAATTGTAAGGTAATTGCTGCTAGAGAAATAAGAACAGTAACAATATATCAATTAAAAAAAAACCTGGGGGATGGGGGGGATTTTATTACCCCAAGAATCTGTCTTTTAATTCAAGTGCTACTGCCCCCTACTGTTCATTTCTATACCTACATTATTATCAAGCTCAGCCAATGCTGATTATGTGTAGGATGAGTGCACGTATATAAAAAATGATATTAGACGAGCTAAAAGAAATGTCGAAAGGAAGATTGCATTGGAAGCTAAGGATGACGTTAAAAGTTTCTT
>JAODLC010000001.1:46872231-46887863 GCA_026781145.1 Hippopotamyrus pictus
TTCCTTTAAATCAGAGCTAGATAAGATTTTAACAACTCTGAGCTATTAGTTAAGTTCTCCCCAAGCGAGCTTGATGGACCGAATGGCCTCCTCTCATTCGTATAGTTCTTATGTTCTCATGTTCTTATGTTCTTATGAATACATGGGTGAAATATACACTTTCAACCTACTGAAGTAACCTAAACACCAAACCATTCACATTCATCCTGATAATGCCATCATAAACTTTTTGGCCCTATTATACCACAGGCTGCTGATACTCATAGTAGACATTCAGTCATTGTATAAAAGTAAAATATTCTCTTTTTTGTTTCTGTGTAATATATTCCCTCTGCCCTACTGGATGAGCATACTCTGCTAAAGCATTTCATTTCCTGAGGGAAAAAAAGCCACCTGATTTGCCCTAAATGCATCGTCATATGAACAGGTTTGTCTGGAAGTCATTTTAAATACCTTTGAGATGAAGGGTGGTGTGACTCACCGGGGGCCACTGTGTACCTGCAATCAGTCCTGCAATTTATAAAACACTCCAGCTTCCTCTTGCCAGAGAGAGGGAATTTTGTGTACAGCATCAGTGTCCTGCATCCTTGTTTTAGTCTTTGTACAGTATTTGTCCCCCAGAAACACAATAGTACAAAGCCGGTCAATCACACAATGTTACAACTGTAATGTTCTGGGTCTTTGCAGTCAGCTGAAATATGTTAACATAGAATATATATATATATATATATACATCAATGCCTATCTTTCTGCACTGCTTCAGGGTGCATTTTATCCTTCTGGAGCATACTTTTCATAAAACATAAAAGGCCTACTATTCCCCAGACTTCCACAAAGGAAAGCTTTGCGAGGTCTGTCCCAAAGTCTCAATGATGTCGCTTGTGGAATTCTGTTTTTTTTCCAGACCTCACAAAATTCCCCGTTTTCTGCCATATATGAGCTTAACTCCATCAACTCCATCAGCAAAATAAAATAATACACTAACAAATTGCGTACACCCATATATTGTAGATCTAGAATTGCATTTGTTTATATCTTCAAATTGCATGAAAATAGAGGCTTTTAAAAATTTCTCTGGATGTGTCTGGCATCTGTAAAATAGCAAACCCACACACACACACACACACACACACACACACAGGTTTGTAATTATATCTTTGTGGGGACTTGCCATTCATTTCTATGAGGAAAACTCTAATTACAGTACGACATGACAACCTTAACCCCTACCCAGCCCTAACCTTAACCATAAGTAACCAAACAAAATATAAATCTTTTGGCACTTTAACGTTTTTGATTGCATTCACAGATCTTTGTGGGGACCTGAAAAATGGTCCCCACAACGTCAAAAATTACAGGTGTTTATTACATTGTGGGGGACATTTAATCCCCATAAAGTACAATTAACCTAATCCACACACACACACACACAGTTCACTTTTGCATCCAACTAAGTTCAAATGATTTGGCTGCTTTGTTACATTACGAATTTCTTTTTTATGTATATATAAATTTAATTGTCACTCTAGTCTTGCAGGAATTTCCCCTCTGTTTCATATCATTCTGCTTACACGGTGTTACTCCTGACAGCAAGAGTAAACAGGACCCTCAGCCCCCTATCTCCGCTGCCTGTTTAATTGTCCCAACCCCCATCCTTGGCCTTGGGGAAGCCAATGCCATGGTACTGAAGTCAGTGCCTGGTCACTTTTAGGGGGCGTCTGCACCAGCATATGGTTAACCTCAGTCCAGGACGGGGATGAGCAGAGCCAAGCTTCTGATAAGGTCTTGCATTTGGAGCACGTCCACAAAACTCCCCCACATGCCCTTGCCGCTGCATTCCTTCATACAGCAGCCGGTAAGCCTTCTGAGTGGTCCAACACCAGGCCAGATGTTATCTGAAACAATGGAACAGCTGCAGATGTGTGTGTGTGTGTGGGGGGGGGGGGGGACAGCGAATCAGATACCTTCGGTTTGAAAGCGCGAACTCCAAATAAAACAAAGAGGACTTCAAGCACCTCATCAGTTATGTGATGAATAACAGTCCGTGACCCAGATGCTTCTTGAATGTGTCCATATATATTTAATGCTCACGCACCCATGATATGAAGCATGGTATGAAGCATTGACTGGCATTTTCACCACGTACACCACAGTGCATACGCAGTGTCACACAAGCAGGTCAAGAGATTTAATAGGTGTCTCGGTTTTCAGACCCATCCTGTAAGAGGCCCATTTTAAGGATCCATAAATAAATAATTATAGCATGTAGGGCCAATGAAAGTAAATATTTTGGCTCATGGTCAATTTTGCCCCAAAATCTGCCTTCCAATCAGTCCTAAAACACAAGCATGTCTCCCTGTCCTGGATCATCTCCTGCCAAAGGACCCCAAATGCTATTTCTGCAAGAACACCCAGTCCCAATGGAAACAGGCCCCCAAAACCTGAGCAGGGCATCTATTTTAGGTGTCACAGCAACTTGCACAATGGAATAATGCAATACTGGTGCAAATCAGAAGGTGAATTTTACTGATTAAAATTAGAGCTCAGCCCTTATCAGGAGCAGAAATTCTGCAGCAGACTCCTAATTAAAACTGCAAGGAGGCGACAAGCGAGAGGACAGAGCAGGGACTGTGCAAAAATCCATAAATGAAACGGACAACCCATCCCACAGCCTAGAAGCAAAATTCCCAACCTCTGTTAGAATGTAAGATGACACCATTCCCCTGTAACCCTTTGTATGCCGGAAGAATTCGCCGACACACTTAACTACTGGAATTCCTTGATTTTTAGGTCATTATTTCCCTGATTCCTACATGAGGAAGGATGAGTGGCCAGCTGGAATATTTTCTTTTTAAAATGTCACAAAAATTCACCAGATGCATTCATTCCTATATGCAGTGTAGTGTTAGAAATGGGTAAGGGGTATGAGGGATGGCGCGGGGACTCGGGGGGGGGGGGGGTGGGGGGGGGGGGGGGGGGGGGGGGGGGGGGGGGGGCACTGTTTCACACCTCTGTGGTTGGAGTCACATGTCATGTGGGGTTTCTCCTCCGCGAGCTGCAGTTTCCCGCCACAGACCAAAGACATGCAAGGAGGGTGACTGGCATCACCAGACTGCCTGCATGGTGAGGCTTTCCCCCCTACCCCTGGACACGAGTCACCTTAACTTGTTATTTATCTTTATTGTTACTTTTTAGTACACACACACACACACACACACACACACACACACACACACAGGTTTGTAATTATGTCTTTGTGGAGACTCTCCATTCATTTCTATGGGGAAAACTCTAATCCCAACATGACGACCTTAACCGCTACCCAGCCCCAACCCTAACCAGAAGTAACCGAACAAAATACGAGACTTTCGGCATTTTTAGTTTTTTGATTGCATTCACAGATCTTTGTGGGGACATGAAAAATGGTCCCCACAGCATCAAAAAGAGGTTTTTATTATTGTGGGGGACATTTGGTCTTCGCAATCTAATATAAACCTAATCCACACACACACACACACACACACACACACACACACACACACACACACACACACACACACACACTGCACTATGAACAGGGCTGGACTGGCCGTCTGGCATACCGGGCATTTTCCTGGAGGGCCGGTGAAATTTATTGCTCACCCCCCGGGCGGCAAAATGTATTGCTCGGCAAAAGTTATTATGGGGGATCACACCCCCGATAATAAATAATAATAAATTCACCATGGGACCATGTGCGACACCAAAGTCCAGGGATGATGTTTAAGTCCACCATGTATATAAAGCCCTTGTATCCATCCCCTTGTGTTTTGCACTTTGAAACTGCGAAACATCCCCCCCCCCCCATCAATGCTGTTGAATGCTATTTCGTGCCCCTGTGTAGCTGTATATAGATGTTATGATAATAAAGCCCACTTGACTTGACCTTAATGTGCAGCTCACTTGTCAGTGTTGTGCCCTCTGCCCTATACTGGCTGGGATAGGATCCAGGCCCTAACACAACTCTAACCAGAGTAATAGAATAAGTTATCAGATGGATTAATTTTTATTATGAAACTGAATTAAATTAACTTTTAGCGAATTTAAAATTATGTAACATTTAACTTTATTTGCAACTATTTTTATAGGAATAATAGTGAATAACAACATAAATAGGAAGAACACCAACAACTGTAACCACAACTATAATAACAACTACAACACATTGTGTTAAGTTACACAAATAAGTATACATTGGGGATTCTGATGCCCTGAATCTGTCCTTTTGTCCACAATGTATTTCCCATGACTCGTACAGATGGTTAAGTTAGTTTCCCACTGAGTCTTCAAAGTAAGGAAATGAGCAAAAGTTCAAAGGTTATTGAAATGGCTGAAATCTGTAACTTAATTTCCAGACAGAAGGAGATTTGTTTGTTATTCAAACAAGAGACATTGTTTCAAAACTAAACATTTAAACACAGATTTCAAAATCATATTCAAATGCTACATCCTTATTGCAGAAACAGAATGTAACTTGAAGTCTTCTGTATTATCTTATTTGATTACCTTATGGCTACATCTGTGATTTCAATGATTTTTGTTGATATGGGGAAATTGAATTAGTTTTCTTCAGTCAAGCTGTTATGTCATCACATTGCCATTGGCTTATAACACATGATGTGTCTAAACATCTAAAATTGCCCTCTGGGTAGAAAAGTAAGGAAACCATAACAAAACAACAGACATTCTCAGAACATAGTTCTAAGTAGATCCTGGAATATCTTTCGTAAGACAATTATTTCAAAATATCTTAGGAAAATTCTCATTATGTTAGATTCAGTAACCATGGGCATAACCTTTAAAACAGTTTTAAGGGTAGGTCTTGCATGCAGTTCAAGTCCCAATAAGCTATGAATTATGTGGGGGGAGCATGTAGGAAAGCAGATGTTGAGATGAGGTGATAGTTTGTTTGAAAAGCCTGAGTTTATGGGTTTTTCTGATGTCACTTGTGAAAAACTAAACCCAGTTGGTCTCTGACAGAAACTTGGTGTGTCCACCACTCAGATTTGGTGACTCCAAAGACAATTATCGGTTCTGTTTCATGGGTCTGAAAGGGGATAGTTAAGACTAGTAAGTCATTTGTTGTAATATTTAATGAGTGCTTTTGATTAGATAAGCATTGGTAACTATGTATTTTCAGTTATGTACCTTCAGATATGCATTCACATAAAGACTATTTACTCAAATTCCAAACATATTTCATGATATTTCTCGCAATTTGTTGTCCAGATTGGTTTTGGCACGGTCCAGCCTGTAATTTCAGGCCTGATACACCTATGCTTGACAGCGCATCGCGGAATTTCATTTTTATGGCTACCTTTCTTGACAGACTAAGACTATAACTAAAAACAGGAGGGTAAAAGTGATACTATCAAAATTGAAAGGCGTCTTTAAAAAAAGAAACGTTCGCTGGTTGTCCGTTTTCGTTTCTAGATCGCGGTGGCGTTAACAGTCGTGTCCCAGGAGCGCGAGGCATATGCCTCATACTGGGTGGGACGCTGGTCCAGTGCTTCTGCATTCGCACATATATTGACACATCATCCTCATACTTAAAAGTGACAGCTGAGCCATTTACTGTACACATCTGTGGATTGCCAGAAGAATCCTCTCTACAGCACTTCCTTGTCTCGTGCCTTATCCGACCTAGGATACGCTGCTGGACCTCAGCAACCATGTATATATATAGCACACGCAATTGGGAGATGGATGAATAATAATGATAATAATAAAATAATAATAATAATAATAATAATGAGGGTAGCTTTTCATTCAGTAAAAAAACAGTTATGAAACAAATTCATAATTGAATCTATTCCATACATCTTTGCTTACTTTATTCAATGCGTACCACACAAACCACAAATTGCTCACTTTGTGATAAAATAAACATAATAAAATAAAATTGTACCGTTCAGAGCTTCGAAACTTCGGAGAAATCTTTCATCAAATATAATTTGAATTCAAATATAACACGCTTCATCCCATTAGTAGCAAGCTAGAAGTACTAATTTTGGCTGTAATGTGATCTATGTTGACAGTTATGTCAATCATGGCCTCAATAAAAACTCGTAACCGGCGTAAATAAAACCCAGGAATAACCCTGGTCCTGAAGCCTCAGTGAGTAAGAACCATACACTGATCGATGCGAACCCGGCATTGAAACTCCACGTAAAAAATAAATAAGACCTCAATTTTACCTTTATAAAGCGTCGTGTTAAATTGCCCAGAGCACATGCAATTTAAAATATAATGACGTTATACGAGTTATGCATTGACATTGTTTTCTCCTCCGGTACCTTACTGCAGTGCATCCCTTCTGTCCCGTCTCCCGGCTGCAAGTATAACGGTTTTATGCCAAAGAAACTGAAACATACCTGGTAGCTGGAGGTAGACGATGCAAAGTACCTTGCACACCAAGGTTGTCCATTCCTAACTGATTCAAAGTCTTTTACGAAGGAAGACTTAGACAAGTGCGCATTTGCGCATATTCAGTGACTTTAGACATGTTTAAGTTTTCCACGGCCAGATAAATGACTTCTGATATACTGAAGTGGGAGGGAGGATGCGTTTGACAATTACGTCATAGCTTCAAGAAGAAACTTACTTTTAATTATAGGAAGGCTTCACTCAGCGATTTAAAACTGCTTAAACATCAAAGTTGCCGCATTAAAAATAAATGGATAAATCTGTGCACTAATTTCCGTTGGTGCAATAAATAACTACGCGTCTCTTAAGGGGGAAGCAAACCGCCCCGACCCTGGCCGAGGAAAAGTGTTGGTTTCGCTGTGTAGGACAAACCACATGACACGAAGCAACGCAAGAAGTGTTAAAAATTGTATCGTTATTTGTATATCCATGTAAAGTTTAAATTTGTAGAGGTCCTTCCGTGATCCTAAAATTCCCACGAAATTTTGCTACAATTCCTCCGTCGTACATTAACCCGTAATCCAAAAAAAAAGACTCGATCTGACCCACTTCACAAAGCCAACAAGCTGTTTTCAAGTCGTGACATTAGTTTCAAAGCCAAATTACGTCCTCGTCTTTCCAGATAGTTAATTTTCCGACACATCCCGCATTTTGCAATAGCTCAAACATGCCAGCATCCTTCGGAAATTACTGCATGCCGTTATTGAATTTCACATTTTGTGAAATTGGCGTTGCAGGAGAACAGTATTTATCATTCACTTTAATTGCAAGCACGTTTTTACATTATTAGCGGTTAAGAGAGAGAATGTTAATGTTGTAGTCAACATTTTTTGTTACGTTTTACTTTGTTTTGCAAAAATACTTTTGCTCTGTCTCTCAAAAGTCAATTTTTCGACACTTGAGGAATTATCTGGGCTCCAAATACACGATTATGGTCGCCTTTGTTTGTTTTTAAGTGGTTTCCTTTTACTAACTTTCACCAACGTTGAACCACAAAGAAAAAAAAACCTTGCAAGAAGTACTACAACAGCCGTGACTGAAATATAGATGCAAGTAGGAATGTTTAATATACTTCATAGCGCCGTCATGTGGCCGTTTTTTTCATAACATCAATAATCCACTGCAAGCCTTATTAAGGGTCCAAAGCACGAAGTGCTTATGGACCATTATTCACTTTGTTTTTCTGGTTTAGTTAACGTAGATACGTATTGTACTTGACATTAATTTAGAAGTTTGCATAAAATTACAGGCTAGGAAAAAAAAAAAGGTAGGGTTGATAACTATATTTTATATAAACATAGTAACCATTACTATTACTTTGTAAAAGGGAATAAAATGTGAAACCATCCTTAAATTAAGCACAGTTAAGCAGGCATCTCAGAAATTGGTCTCATTCGGAGACACCCGGAAAACCTCTGGCACAGAAATCGTGCTAGATGGCGTCGCATTGAGGGCAGAGATGTTTGAGATGCAGTAGAACATCTCCGCTCCGTGAGAGCAGTCTTGGGGATACAGGACAGTCATGGCTAAACCAATGACCATGACACACACTCCCACCAGCAGGAGGATGCAGCACACAAGGTTCTCTCCGTGAAACCAGCGGCTGCTAGACAGCTTCAGGTAACACGCTGACGGAATGACGAAAATCAGGGGAGTCGCGCAGAGAACTCCCTGGGGAAAAAACCACACAAAGACAGACACGGACACACACACACAGATTAAACACGTGTTGCTGCTCACTAACATTCACATGAAACAGTCACATGAGTGAACAATCTTGCAAGGAGGCATCTTTAAAGTTGTCAGGGGGCAGGGATGGGCTCCGTAAAGGGGTGGAAAGTTCGGATGATTCAAAAGGCCCCAAAAATGTATAATATAGTTGGATTGGTTTGGCGGCCCAATGTGATATACTTTAATGGGATCCAAAAACTGTACTGGACCCTGTGGGTAGATAATCATCTTCTTATTCAGACTTTCATCTAACTGCTCTCACAAAAAAGGGAAAACTATATTCCCTACACATATCCAAAGTGTTTGTCAATACAATTATGATACAAACTCCTCACATTCTGACTATAAATGACTATCAGTCTAACCAAGTAACCAGCTCAGGATCAAAACCTTTAAGCCTTTTATTTTCAAACTTACATTTAATTCCAGAACAATGCCCAGGCAGTCGTACGTTAGGGAGATTACTGTGGATACTGCTATTATCAGCACAGTAACAACGACATGGGCTACATTGCTGAGCACTCCATGGAAAAACACATTTGACACCACCTGCAAAAAAAAAAAAAAAAAATCTCCATTACGTCATGTAACATTTTAAACAACCAATAAATGAGGAATTAAAAAGGGTCAACTGCTCTGCTAATAGATCGTTTAAAAAATATACATATTTTATATTCCATACCTCTCGAGTCACAAAGCATTCAAGAGGAAAGGTTGTTATTATACTGATCCCAAAACAAAAGCGACCAAACGTGGCCAAGTCATCGCTTCTGCAGTAGTTTTCAAATATGTCTCCTAAAATGAAAAGACCCAAAACTTCACCACTAATACCGAAGAATAACTGCAGCGCCCTCTAGTGGCGTCAATTTTGTAAAGTACACATTTCGAACTGGCTTTTATTGTGTTCACCTTGCGTGTACCCAGTGAAAGTAGCGTAGCCCGCTGTTGCGAACAGTAAGCTGATGAGCGCGGCGGAGCTGACGGAGATGTGTGTGACTCGAGACCAGGTGCTGAGGGTCGGCTCCTTCAAAGAATTGTAGATCATGAAGCTGTTATGGTGACATATAAACCCTGCAAGGGAGAAAGGATCTAAGATGCATGTACCAATTAATGCCAGTCATTCAAAAAATAGAATTCAACAGTTATGCCTACCCAACCGCTTATCTAGTGCGATATCATGGTGGACTTGGAGCCTATCTAAGCAGAGTGTACGAGACAGGGGACACCCTGGAAAGCACTCACTTGTAGTCACTCATAATCCCACAATTTACAGAAACCAAGCCACCAAATGCATACTTTTGGAAAAACTGGAGTTTATGGAGGAAACCTGCAAACCTCACAAATGAAGCCAGGGCTGGAACCAAACTACATTACTTTAGTTAAACATAGCACCGGCGCATTGTAAGGACTCACCAGAAGACATCACACCGATTGCCTGAATTGCATTCCAATGGGCAAAAGACCATGCATTCTCCACCGGAGGTCTGGAATCACATAGGAGTTTAACCACACGTCAATGCTAAAATAAATCTTTCATCAAACATGCATTACGTTTCCTGTGCTTCCATTCACTTAATTTATGCTAAAATTTAATTGCCTATAATAGTCATGAAAAATGAACATTTTTCCTCCCTGGAAGTTCAACCTAAGTTTTTTCTCTTCTCCTATGCCATCTTCTGGCTTTTGCTTCTTGTTCAGAAAACTATAAAATCCTCTGGTGCAAGTGGAGTACCCAATAACATGAACTGAACTCAAGTGAACTACATGTAAAAGTAAAAGGTGGCATGTTAAATCTTCCAAATCTGAAGTGGAGAGAGACCTACAAGACAAGTTCCCAGAGTCACAGAGGAGAGCAAAACGTATGGAATGTCTTCTGAAATGACTCAATGAAAAGAATCAGTACAGACATTTCAGGGCCGAGAGTGGCAGCTCTGATGACGACCACGCTCATGATCATGACGGTGAAGATCATCGAGAGTAAAGACACCTGCGAAGGAAGACGAAAAAACCCAAAAACCGTAAGTATCCTCAGGCTGCTCGGGGCAATGCTGCAGCAAGCTAGTTCTCACCTTTCCCAGCTTCGATACGTCACGATAGAGAGACAACGGGAGTGTGAAAAGAACCGTTGTCAGGAAGATGACGAAGTGTCTCTCAGCAAAAAGATGATCGGGCCCAACTACATTCATAGAAAGGATATAATATATATTTTACTAATGATTTCATTACAATGTTCAGCTAAAAATAAAATCTCTCTCCCTAACCAAACCCACACAAATTAAAAAAAAAAAAATGCAACAATGATCATTGATAACAGACATTATGTTGTTAACATGCAACTTTATTTCATTTATGCGTTTATTTAACAGGTGTTCACTGATCAAAAGGAAAAAAAAGACTGGAATGAGCCAGTTAAGATATCTTGTGAAAATTAGCCTATGTTTATAAATGTATACACACACCATCATCATAATAATCATCATCATCATCATCATCATCATCATCATCATCATCAGTTATGAGTTAAGGATGAAGCCTCACCTACCTCCAGGTACCTTCTGGAATACTTTGGTCAGCGTGTCACCAGTAATGATGTTGTAGCTGATCATAGCTAAGGAATTGAAATTCATTAGACTTTCTCCCCAAGCTTTGTTATAATCTATCGATTCATCTTCAGTCCAAATCATATCTGGCTCAATATTTTGAAGCACTTTATGTACAAAATGATTCACAGTCTATACATTTTAAAATATATTAGTCTAGACATTTCTTAAATACATTGTTAATTTTTAAAAAAATCTGATCAAGTCTCCTTACATATACAGATATATTACTGATGACACTTTAGATTTCTCAAATGCAAACACTCAAGGACACATTGAATCATTGAGGTCTTACCAATAAAAGGGTATAAAAACTGTAAAACAGATAGAATCAAATAACCAATAAAGGATAATAGAGTAATCTGCAATAGAGAAACGTTCACTAACAATGTGGGGAGCCAGAGTCATAATACACAATATCAGTCTGCAAAATTAACTTGTATTGTTGTCATTATATTATTAATCATCATCTTAAACAAGGTTGATCTGGGGATAAAGACGGGATACACAAAGTGTAACAGATTAATTATTTTCAGTAACAACATTTTCAACTGTTAAATAATCATTATGATTATAAGCACAAGATTACACTGTACCAGAAATGAGGGTAACGATAACCAGGAGCACAATCCCTAAAGGAAGTCCCGCCTGGTTCATTGAGTAAGGCAGCCCTGCAGAAAATCATTGAAGATATCACGTGGAGACTTATTTAAACCAGGAGTCCATGCTGTCTTAACCATGAAAATTATCATTCATTCATCGCAAATATTTTAGACGTTTTAAAATAATTAGATTACTTTAACAGTGGATACAATAGAAGAAGAAACAGGTATATGACTGAACGCTGGAACACTAGGTTATATTAACACCGAACGGGAATTGAAAAGAATGATTCTAACATTTCATGGAAACGCTTTACACAAACGTGATTACTAGCCGAACAACTTAAATGCACCTCAAGCCCAGGCGCTTCGTAACTTTCATTCATTCGGGAAAAAAACGGGCAAATCACATGATCAGTGAGTAATACTTAATGATTTAACTAATACTGGAATCAGATCGTTATGCATTGAAAATTGAATCATACCACTACGTTTTGTGCAAACTTTGTTTCTCTACCTATAATTCCCGATCCGATGATGGAATTGATGAAGTTAAAGCAAGCTAATGGTATAGAGCTCGTTCCCCTCTTGTCTGTGAATTTTTCCTGTGAAACCAGACATTTCTTATCACTTGCTTCTTCCTGAAATGTAGTCAGATGAGACCATAATTATAAAGGAACTGGTCCATTTCATGCAGTTTTATTTTGTTTATGCGCTTTACAAATTACAAATTAACAGTGGTGGTTAGGCTATAAGCGAATTAACCCACCTCATTAGTCATCCTGTGTTCCTGTAGACCAGCTGCTGCCTCCTGATCTCTCCGGGAGTCCAAGCAAAGTTTCCGCTTGTAGCTCTCAAAAAATGAATAAAGTCTTTTTTCCAATCGTGTCTCCTCCGCCATTAGTCGTGCAAAAGAGGCAGAGTTTAATTCAGCCGGATAGTTTAGCCCGCCTACTTAATCAGTTTCCAGTTACTGCTTGCAGAGTAAATAGCCAAGAGAATTATTTGAATTAAAAAAAAAATCTGCTATATGCCAATGATTTAATTATCATTGTTAAAAGGCCTATCAGATTGTTGTTGAGAATCGGCGAGTATATACTGTATTGTGTTAGAGCTGGGCGCTTTGTTGTAATATTTTCTTATTGCTGGTGATTGTAAAACAGCTTCAAGAACACTACAAGAAGACGACATTTGTGTAGTTTTAAAGTTGTATTAGACCTTTTTTTGGGGCCTGAATAAGTCTCTGATTAAACTCTGATAATCTGTTTGGAAGTAAACAACTAAAGTTTAATCCCGTCGCACTTTGTAATCATAAAACATATGCACTGTAACTCTATTATTTCTGATATGTGCAGTCCTGAAAGTTCCAAATTTAACTAGTTTGAATGAATAATTTAAGAAAAAAGAAAAAAATCTGAGGTAAAATCTCTAGCTTCCTTTAACCCAAAAATGCCTTTAATCCACAATAAGTACACATACTTGAATGCATACGCAAACATTTTTGAGTTCTTAACAACAGAAAGGATTAACAATAGTAAATTACAAAACAAAAAATTTACATATCTATATAATAAAGCTTGATGCACCACGGTTACACCAATGAAGAAACACATTTTCAAATAGCCCTAACGTAATCAATACAATGAACTCTAATATCCATTCATTCATCCGTCCATTTTCCATAGCTGCTTATCCAGAACATGGCTGCCGTCAGAAATCCATCCATCTGTCCATCCATTCTCTAGGTCATGAGAAATCAAACACAGAGACATAATTCTATAGTGTGTACTATCATGTAAACGAACAGTGCTTAAACATAAATACCATAGAGATATTCACTGGGTGTTTCGGAGATAATTATGGGGACAGTATCATAAGAGGTAGACATTTGTTAAACATGACATGTTAGTCAAACCACTCTTCTGTCTTCTAGCCAATTATCTGATCTGGGTCAGGCAGAGGCCTGGAGAACATCATACTGTAGGCACCACTGGACACAAGGCTGAGGCACGACCGGTACAGGAGGCCAGTGGTATGTTAATGTGTGTCTTTCACACATAATGCGACCCTGTGAGACCCAGTCAGATGACACATATAATGGTATTGGGAGCCCCTGCAGCAATGTGTTTCAGACAGAGAGGGTGCTGTGTCTTCTGTCAGTTAAAAAAAAGGGATTTGGAACCGACGTGCCCATTCTAAGCCTCTTGTTTTGATCCCTCGTGATCTTGTTAATTTACAGTCCTTGTTGGTTTTACTTCAATAAAACCTTTTTTTTTTCACCAAACACCTGCCTTCAACTCATTTGTCCTGCCTGTTGTGACAGAATGACTGGACTGCTAAAGAAACTTTGTGGTCATAATGTCAACCCCAACTTTCGGGCTTCCATATGCCCCATGGACTGGATACACCATGTTCGCTGTGTCTGAAAAACCGCAAGGTCTCCAGAGTCGCGGGATCTGCTAGAGCCACTCGCCTGCAGGCCAAGGACTATTTCGCCCCTCCTGGACCAACACCTGGAGTGGAGGTGCACCCCTGTGGAGAGTGCCTGAGGCTAGCTCACTCCCCCCTGAAGGCAGGAGAGATATTAGCAAGGCCGATTTCTGCAGAACCTGGACCAGCAAGGGCCGTTTTCGATTCTGCCTCGCCTCCAGAGCCTGACTTCACCTCAAGAGGTGGCCATCAAGGAAGGCCACCTCGCCTACACCTGACCCAGTCGTCCCACCCACAGCAAACCCAGGGACCCCACTCCTCCCTGCTCACCTCCTGGTGCCCTGGCTTCATCCTGCTCACCTCCTGGTGCCCTGGCTTCGTCCTGCTCACCTCCTGGTGTTGTGGCTTCGTCCTGCTCACCTCCTGGTGTCCCGGCTTCGTCCTGCTCACCTCCTGGTGTCCTGGCTTCGTCCTGCTCCTCGGCCACTAGGTTGATGCATGACTCCCTGGCTGCCGCCAAGCCGGTTTCGGTTGACCGAGTGGGATCCTCTGGGCCTCATCCCAAGTCCCATTCCGTGGGCCCCCACCTCAGCCCAACACTTGCACCAAGCTGGTCCCAATTCCCTACCCATCTGCCCTGCAGTCCCCTCGGCACCCTCCTGTCTTGCAGTCCCCTTGGTGCCCATCTGCCCTACAGTCCCCTCTGTGCCCATCTGCCCTGCAGTCCCCTCAGCACCCTCCTGTCTTGCAGTCCCCTCTGTGCCCATCTGCCCTGCAGTCCCCTCAGCACCCTCCTGTCTTGCAGTCCCCTCAGCACCCTCCTGTCCTGCAGTCCCCTTGGTGCCCATCTGCCCTGCAGTCCCCTTGGTGCCCATCTGCCCTGCAGTCCCCTTGGTGCCCTCTGGTCCTGCTGGTCCCTTGGCACCCTCCTGTCTTGCAGTCCCCTCGGCACCCTCTGTTGACGCTAGCCCGTCAGCACCCTCTGGCCCCGCTGACTCTCCAAGGCCCTCAGTTTCTGCGGCCCAGACGGGCTCCAACTTGCCGGTGAACAGGCCCTGGAGGATCCCCATCCCAGGGTTGTCACCATGCTTCCCAGGATCTGAAAGACTCTCCAGATGTCCCCTGTTTCGTTCATCAAGCCTTAGTCCTTGATCCAGTACCTTGTCCTGCCATTATTTTTGCCCAGTCCAATCCCCCTGTGTCTTCTGCTAGGTTTCGGTCCTTGCTTCTGTGGCTCCTCCACCTGTCTGCCCTGTCCTGGTGTGTGTCATGCTCTGTAATCCCTGTAAAAGAAAATAAAAATAAAATTGTAAATAAAAATGCCTCAGTGTAGCCTAAGGAGGATAAGAAATACAATGTATACTAAACAGATTTGGGTACCACTTTACAATAAGGTTCTCTTTTGCCACTTGTGAATGGTAGTAAATCATTAATAAAAAAGAAAACGGTTATAGCTTCTTTAAAATTGTCTATTAATAATTTACAAAGTGATACAACCTAATTAATAACCAGATTATAAACCATTCATAAACTTTTTATATGGGTAGCCTCATTGTAAAGTGGCACTCCGATTTGTTTTTAACAATAGAGAAAATGTGTGGAAGTATTAGCAAAGATTACTGTGTCAGAAATAGCTAAAATGTATACTGCTGGTTTGTTGTTTTTCCCAGAGAGATCAACAGTAACATACAGTGTATGTATATGCATGTTTGTACACTCACCTACATTCACCTAAAGGATTATTAGGAACACCTGTTCAGTTTCTCATTAATGCAATTATCTAATCAACCAATCACATGGCAGT